>CM060915.1:803255176-803580176 GCA_030737875.1 Allium sativum
TGGTGCACCATCACGCCTTGAGGACGTCGTCTTCCCGTCCTTTATACTCTCTCTCGAATCATGAGAGTTAGAGTTAATTAGGCGAACAGTCGCATCATTCACCCCGGCGCTCCTTCTACACTCTATTTCCAAGAGTGGGAGTCCACCGTGTCGAGTGTCATTCTCAAACTCAGTTTTAGTCCTTACTCCATGCTTCACTCTGGCGAATGGAGTTTTTTCGGGCAAGCGATCGGACCACACTCGCCGGGGCGCTACCTCATAATCCCTGATTCATGGGTAAAGGTAGCCATTTGCAATAATCAAGTCTCTCTTGTCCCGTCGACTCGTTGGATGGAGTTTGATCAGACATTGCAGTATCGTCCTTTAAACGCTCTCTCAAATCATAAGAGTTAGTGTCATGGATTAATTGGTCTTTAATTCTGGGGTGCCCTTCACACCCGTCCTACGTTCATACATCTATCCAAGCTCTGAGGATTAGAGTTAGTTGGGAAAACAGTCAGAAAATGTTTGCCAAGGCTCTGCGTTCCTTCGATCAATCCATGTGAGGAGTGATTGGCACCAAACTTTGGGTACCTGCATCATTTATATTGCATGAGTTAGTTATGTCAATAACTTGGGAAGCATGTAAGAGTAAATTGCATGATTGAAAAGTAAGCATATCAAGGGGCAGTGCTGCCTCCTTTATTGGATTCATGTAATTTGGTGGCGTCAAATATAGGATCGAGCCATGTAGACGGTCAAACTGCATCCATCTGAAATCGGATTCCAACTTTGAAATGCAAAAGTCAATGCATAATTATCTTTAGCTCTGCCACGTATGAGCCTAGGAGTAAATGGTCATCTCAGATCCACCTTGAGCTATACAACCTCTTTCAGGCGGAGGGCGTGGCTTTGTATACGAGAAGTTCAGTCGAGCCCATTATGGGTTTATTCCATAACTCCATATGCGGGTGCTAGAAGTTTGATCCATGTCAAAACTGGGGTACGTATACCATTCACATGTTAATTCATCTGAGTCAATTACATCAATAACTTATAAAGCATGAAAAAATAAGAGTCATGGTTAAAGAGTAATCCTCTTAAAGGGATGAATATCATTCGAAGCGAAAATGGCACTGTAGGTTCTTTGTAGTTCCATTTTGCCTTGCCTAATCTCTGCCAGGGGATGGCTTGATTGGGGTCTTGGAGCGACAAAGGCAGCTAGGTAAACACTGTAAGCGATTGACGAGGTTGCATCTCCTTTGAATCGCCTTCTTGCCCTCATGCCAAAGGCAAGGATTGAGTGTCAGGGAGTCACGTCTGTACTGCTAATAGTAGCACATCATCATATTGGTTCTAGGACGGTGGTTGGCATGAGAGCAATAGATCAATGGTTAGAGGAACTTTGCATTCTCCATGCTATGAGGTAGGACACGGCTGAAAATGGGTCCATGCTTAAAGGATTTTTGCCCCTGCTATGTCAGAATGTTGGTTCGAGAGCCATAAGGATAAATATGCCTCATCCGTCTGTAGATATGCTTTCGATCCCATGTCGAAAATAAAAGCTTATACACAAACAATCAATCAGCATCCAGGTTTAAGTGTTCCAAACCCTCAACTCGCCACTCTTCCGGAAAGACTAAGGCAATTGGTCATGCAGGCTTATGATGTATCAGCATTGAATTAGATGATGTAATCATGAGCAATCCACGCTTGAGTCTCCTATTGCCCCCGGCATTTGGAGCATGAGTTACTTGGCAGATAATCAATCAATGGGGTGGAATTGTGAATCTTTATTTTCTAACGCCAAGATGTCTTTCGTCAGAAGCTTTATTCGTGTACATCTCCCATCTAGTGGGAAGTTGATGAGTGCTTTTGTCTAATCATTCAGGTTGGTTTATTTAGCAATAGGACTCATTGCCGTCAATCTTAGGACAACCTTCCAAGAGAAGTAAGCAATGTCGCCTTGCTGGATGCAGTCCAAGCCGCGGGAAATTCTTTATGGGGGTTGTCCATGAATCTCTTTTGGGTTTGGTCTCCAACACTGGATCAACTTCCATCAGATCAATGGTCGGAGTTTGTAATGTCTTGACTGGGATTATCTTCATCTCTTCTGTATTGTCGGAACTTTCTAACTTGGCCACGTAATTTGCTTTCTAATTTTCTGTGTGCAGAATTCGAGACATGTTGTAATGTTCCCATCCATCTAACAGCTCTTCTACCTATTCTATGTAAGCTGTGAGTCGTAGTCCCTTCATTTGGGACGTCCTTCGAATCAATACAACTCCAATGTTGGACCGTCAATTATCCTTTGCACCGTCTGTATACAACATCCATGTTCTTGGTTTTCATCTTTCATTTTGAGGGGCCATCTTCTTCAACTAATACGCCCTCTTCGGGAATGGTAAACTTAATGATGAAGTCGTTAATACTTTCCCCCATATGGACTTCTATAGGAGGGAATTATGGTCAAACTGGCTCAGTTTGATGTTTCGTTCGAGCAATCATCCAGATGCCTTGGGTCGTTGTAGGACCTGTCGTATTAGCCAATCAATGTGTATCACAATTAGACGAACTTGGAAATAGTGGTGGAGTTTCCTCGAAGTAATCATCAAACTGTAAGAAAGCTTTTCGATCTTTGGGAAGTTGCTTCATTATATGTCACCCTCCTATATCCTGAATCTTCATCTTATCTAAGATCCACGTCTTCGGGCAGATCATCGGGCAACTCTTTGTGTGATGTTTCCTTTGCTTGCTAAGCCAATGCCTCCTTTACACTCCATCTCATCAGGAGGGGAAGTGTATTTGGGTTCTGTCTCTGATGTGTAGCATATTCCATCTCGTTCCCACTCCAGTTTCGGTTGGGAATTTTGAGCAATAGACATTAGGCTACAGTTTAAGTTCTGAATTCTATTGGAGCTGGTCGGTCTAGACCTTGATCAGATAAGCTTGAATACGACATCATAATTTGCAAGACTTTAGTAATATTCATGCGTTATGTCACAATGGAAATAAGAAGTAGAGAGCTGATGGTTGATTCATATTTGCTTTAATCTCGAGCTCAGATTACTTGACCAAGATCATATGGTGGCTGGTGAGCAGTCAAGTTGTTATAATCCGGGAAAGGATCCATATGTCCAATCATAGCGTGTGGTGGTTCAACTAGTACCTAACTTTGGGCACCAAAGTATGTTAACCCCTTATTCGATGGAAATCAGTCTTTGTCGATGCGGTTGATAGCAAATAGCCATTGCAAAGTTTAGCCGAGTTTTTTGGGAGGTGAACTGCAGGACATATGTCATTCATCACATCTTACAACTGAAGTGTAGCTTTGGGATGTTGGGATCCTTAGCTGCTTTCTGGTATCCCATTATTGACAATCATGGTCACTAAGATCATATGAATCATCTTTGAAGCAGTGCTCGGACTGTTCTATATAACCGTCATTCGATGTTCCGCCGATTGGACAGGTTTAAGTCACATAAATGAGGTGGTCACTACTCATTAGGGAACAACATCAGTTGCATTACTGAAATCTATACACTATCGGAGTTCCAAAAGAGGAGGCTGCTATTAGACAATCATTATCTCATATATTGTTATTGATAGCAAGCTGAATCTGATCTCCTCACATTGAATAACATCGACAAATAGAGGTCATGGCTTCTGGAGGAATCCCAGTCGTTGCCATTTAGTTGTCATATTCTTTGACTATCCGTCTAATCTTCATTAACAAGCTTTGATGACTACTATTGGCCAAAATATACGTCGAGTCGAAGGCGAGCCGTGCTCCAAGCCGAAGGCGAGGCCGTCAGCGGGTTCGGGCGCAGCGCCGGTGGGGGTCCGGGGCCCCACAGTCCTGGCGGCGATTTTGGAAGGTGGAGCCTTTTATGAAATGATCAGAAAAATGCATTTTTTTCCCAAAAACAACTGTTTCGGGTCGGATCGGATCATGCCTTCAAGTGGCGGTTCGGAGATGTCTTCACGTTGGGTCGGATCGGACCAGTTCCTCCGATCCGGATCAGAGCATTGTCAGTTGATTGGTTCCGACGCCCCTCCTACGGTTCGGCTCGGGTTCACTCTTCCAGGTCAGATCGTGGTGTCACCCTTGGGTCCGTGGTATACTCATCTGCCTTATCCGAACCGGTTACTTTGATCCCAGTTACTTCGATCCGAGCCGGTTACATCGATCCGAGCCGGTGGTATGTTTATCTACTGCGTCCACACAAATTTCCATCCGATCCGACCTTTTGCTCGATCCGATCCGCAAGGACTGTGCAGCTTTTTTAAAATCTACTTCAGTATATCCAACTTTGACTTCCAATCAAAACGTTGTTGGTTCATCACATCTCCAACTCCTTCGGCCCATCTAAGCAGCAAGCGACTCTTTCTGAATTGAATACAAATCTCCCCTCAATGAACTATGACATCTATTAGTAGATGAGGAGATCTATGTTTGAGAATCAGTCCGTTATCAGTGAAAGCACCAAAATGTTAGACAAAAAAATGGCACTAACACCCAATTGATCATGTTATGCAGAGAATAATAAGAAATCATGTATGAAAAAGCAAGAGAAATCAATCAACACACACGACTTATAGTGGTTCGGCGTTATTGAGCCTACATCCACTTTATAGTTCCTCATTTCATTCCGGAATTACAATTACACCGAATATTTACACTCAAACACTCAAATACAATGAATCATTCTCTCCGAATTCATTATTTTCATTGGAGAATAAGGTGGTTATTTATGGAGGAATTCGGCCATGCTGCCATGAATAAATGAAGTGCAAAAAGTCCCCCAAAATGATGCATTATATGTGTATTTATAGGTAGAAATTTGGTTAGGGTTGAGTGGCCACGTGGTAGCTTCAGAGTAAATCTCGAAAGTAGTGGAGAAAATGGTGAAATGGTCTTTAACTGCCCAGAATTCGGTTAGGGTAAGTGACCCGATCCGGATGGCCCGATCCGAATGGCCCGATCCGGATGACCCGATCCGGATAACCCAATCCGGTTGACCCGATCCGGTTTGGTCGGTCAGAAATATTCGCTTTAGCTTGATCCAAAATGGTGGAATCCAACCCAAGGCTTATATGCGAAAAAATACGAGTTTTCCATCCTTTGTTACTTCGTCCAAGCAGATGCCGATCTCTGCCAGTTCATACTCAATCCCTGAGTGGCCTTCCTGATAGAGTTCATGGGCTTTGGATAGTCTGGTCACAAAGCAGGCTAACAACTAATAAACAGCTTTGAACAGTTAATATGCATAAACTATAAACCGTTAAATTTATAAAACGATAAATTACATCATTTATTGTGTCAAAATACATATAAAATAATCAATAATTTTTAACTAAAACCAAACATATAATTTTCGAATGTAGACGCTTTCGCAGCTGCAAACACGTTAATTTTTTAAAATATCGGACACTTATTCGTTTTCAAATACGGATGTGATGCCGAGTGATCTAGTAATCTAAATTCTTCTATATTATTGACAGCCCTTGGTAGTACAGTTTGTTTTTAAGGGTGTAAATCAGTAGAATCGAACCATACGGAAGTGTGCTCAATTTCTGTTCTAAATAAAATCAGACCGAACACAAAAAAAATCTCGTATAAATTTTGTTGTCCTAGCTTGTGTCCTAAATTAAACCGATTGGACATGAACATATATTTTTTGGATATAGACATGACCGAACTTGGTCAGATATGGGTATCTATATCAAATTTCTTACTATTTATTAGATTTTTTCTCAACTATATATTAAAGTACGAGGAATTTAGACAAATTCAATCAAATACGGATCGGCATGATTTTTCTCAGATAAATTTTGTTGTTCTAACTCATGTCCAAATTTAAATCGAACGAATTCGGATGGACTATTTCGATCACCGACACGAACGCAACATCCAAAATTTATACAAAATTTAGAGCCTTGATTGTTTTTAGGTTGCTTAGCTACACCCATAGACGGATAAACCTAGAACTTCGTCGGAGAGTAGCGTGCAATAGCCTCATGGCCCTCATCATTCATCCGCAAAACAGTTAGAAATTGTAACAACCCGAATTTTTATAACATGTTAAAACAAGAAATCAAGGCAGAATTAAATTTTAAAATCAGAACCAGGGGAAACGGGTTACGCCACTGCGTTCGTCTCGAAATTTTACATGAAATAGAGTCCGAGTTTTCAAAAATCGGAGTCCGGATGAAGAAGTTATGGCCTGTACAAGTTTTAGTAGTTTTCAGGCAGCACTGGACCAGGGGGTCGACCATAGGGTCGACCTACCTCCCCCCCCCCCAGGTCGACCATAGGGTCGACCTTCCCCCCAGGTCGACCATATGGTCGACCTCCCCCCTTACAGGTCGACCTGGTCGGCCTGTTTTGACCTAGAACTCATTTTTGAAGCCTGAGACATGTTTTGATGGTTCAGATTGATTCTAGGGTTAATATAAGGGCCTAAACTAGTTGCTACACCTATAAAAACAACCTTAGACCTAACCTAATTCACAACAAATCATTTTTACACTATTATGCTGCTGAACTCCCTCTTGAACCATGGCCGCCGCCCTCAAATTAAAGCTTAAGCATTCAAACTCAAATCAATTCGAAGAACAAAGCTTCAACAATGGTTCAAACAATAAATCAACACTATTACAACGTTCTATGACAATTTCAGTTCTTAATTCGTTAGCCATGCCCTGTAAGTTCTAGTTATTTTCAGATTAAAATATTTAAATATAATATGGGCATGTGATGAAGTGAAATTGGATTTAAGTATGTTTATCGATCTATTTCTATTGCTTCTTAGATCTTGAGTTTTGAGACTTGTCTATCTTTATTCCCATGTCTAGTTTATGATCTATTCAGCCTGTTGTAAATCAGTTTTCTTGATTCATTACCAAGTTGTAATCTTCATGCCTGTGATGATGTTTTTATCTCTGATCTTATTTTTATGCAAAATTCTACCTTCCCCTATTTAGATGAACCTAGGTCAATTTCGGACCTAGGCCTAAACTACGATATGCGTGCGAGGGTATACGGGGGAAATATTGGAATATTGCCTAGTGGAATATATTTGTTTGGTGGAATCGAAGGCATAATATGAAAATTGGATGTTTGGGGATAATTTACCATTAACATGAAACTTGATATTTGGGTATTGTCATTATAATGGTAATTGCAAGAATGGGGATTGACATATATAATTTGACATGGATCCTGATATATATAATTTGATATGGATCTTGATATATATATATATATAATTTGGCATGGATCTTGATATATGTAATTTGGCTAGAACTTGTTATGAGTAAATTGGTGTAAACATAGTATACATGTAATTTTGGGGATAAAACTTGATCTATGTAAATTGGGCATAACTTTGTAAACATGTAAATCATGAATCTTGACATATGTAAAGCGGCATGAAACTTGGTATATGTGTAAATTGGCATAAAGTTGGCACACATGTAAAACGACATGAATTGAACATATGTAAATTTGGTAGGAATTGGGTATATGTAAAATTTACATGTAATCTAGAACTTGGGCATATGTTAATTATGTAAAATTTGGAGTTGAAACATATATGATAATTTATGACTTAGTAGAGGTTTAATATGAACGCGCCTAAGTTGGGTTTTGGGTAATTGGCATGTATTGTAAATAAAAGGCTATAACTTGGCATAACCTTATAGTGAATTATGATAATAATTTGGGAACACGTTTTGGGGAAAAAACGTGAATCATGAACATTTCTATACGTTAAACACATGAACTGATATTGGGGTTTTGGGTGGAATACGACCATTAATGAACCTTTGACACGAGGTTAGACTCAGTTTGTGGTGTAAATCTGCCCGAAACAGCCCGACAAATCCAGTAGCCACAAAGTGTCGGTCTAATGTGAGAGGTTGAAGGCCAAATTGTAGGCGTAACGGTTTATGATACGAGGTTAGACCTAGTTTGTGGTATAAATCTTCCCGGAACCGCCCGGCAAATCCAGTGGCCACAAAATGCATGGTCTAATGTGAGAGGTCATGATTTGTTCGTCATAATGAATGAATTAAGGAATACTAACCATAATAAGACGTGGGTATGGTTAGAGGGTTAGGTGGGATGACATGGAAATTTGACATATAAATATGGACCTAACCGGTATGAGTTAAGAATATGTAAAACTTATAAATGTAGGCTCAACCAATATGTTATGAATGGGTGGGTTAAGTAACGTGGCTAGGCTAATGACACTTTACCGTTATAACATGACTAGCGGATGGGTTGGGCTAACTTAAATAGGTTGATAACACCCAACCGATATAACCTGATGTGTGGTAAGGTTAAGTAACAACAGAGGGTAACACTTAACCGTCACAACATGATAAGTAGGTGGGCTAATCAATATATACTTAACCAATTGGACACGATGATTTGATAGGGTCAAGTCATGAACCGCTTGAATATACTTAACCAATTGGACACAATGATTTGATAGGGTTAAATTATGAACCGCTTGAATATACTTAACCAATTTAACACGATGATTTGATAGGGTTAAGTAATGAACCACTTGAATATACTTAACCAACTTGACGGATGATTCGTAGGGCTACGTCATGAACTTGAACGACAACACTTAGCCAATTTGACATGACACGCAGGCGGGTTAAGTCACGAACTTGAATGACAACACTTAACCAACTTGACATGCTAGACTGATGGGGTTAAGTCTCAAATTTAAATGACAACACTTAACCTACTGAACGGAAACCCTAGTTGCGCGGTCCTTTTCAGTAGTAACCCACTAGATGTATCACGGTACCCTGGAACTAGGCAGGGTGGGGCACAATTACTGGGCTGATTGTAAGCGGCTAGAACGACGGCTGATTTGGTGTGCCATTGTAGGTTCAGGCGGACTATGGTCGTGCACGTAGTCCGGAGTTGAAAAAGCAGGCATTGGGCACTGGTAGGTTTACACTGTGTGTGCTTGATTCGTCTCGGTGGTTGGCACCCTAGGGCTTTATACACCCTATAGTGGACCTAGCATAGGTGACTACATTTCGTGATTGGGCCATATGACATAGACACATGAACGAGCTAGGACTTGTAGGGAGCCGATCGATTAATAGATCGTTACGCGAAAAAAGGGTGTTGTTCGTTAGGTAGCATAATCCCTAGTGGTCCTAGGTGGCATAAACCCTAATCGAATCTAGGAAACGTTCAATAGGTAGCATAATCCCTAGTGGTCCTAGGTGGCATAAATCCTAGTTGAACACGCGATAGTTCATGATAAGGAAACCTAGCCAGAACAAGGGTGGCAGTCCAAACGATTTCAAGAATGGTGGCACTACGTTGAAGTAGTATAGGAATATGTGATGAAACCCGTACGATATACGGCAAGGGACTGTACATATACATGGAAAGGATGATACGGGTTGGGGTACTAGTACAGTTGGTGCAGAAAATTTAGGAAATCAAAGAAAATAGTGGAATGGTGAAGCTTAGAAATCTTGCGATGTTATACTTAATAGAAACCTTGCAATATGATACTTGGTAGGAACCTTGTGATGATACTCTTGATAGGAAGCATGGAATGTTATACTTGATTCATCGTGCATGTAGGTTACCTTGTCATCATGCTTATGTTTATTTTCAGTTTATTCATGCCATGTTATCTTTACCTATTTTTATGCTGAAAGTCACTAGGACTTACTCAGTCTTTATGACTGACCCGTTTTATTTCGCCTCTTTTTCTTCTGTCCCCCCCCCCAGGTTTGCAGGGTGGGAATACAGCTTAGTTCGGATCTTACCAAGCTCCAAGGCTCTTTCATGTACGGCTTGGTTTTCCCTTGGCTATGGCTTGCTTTACTGCTTTAGTGGGGAATACTATAATTTGTTTTTGTGCTTCTTTGTTTTTGAGCAAGACAGATATTTTAGCTATGTATTTGGGTATTGGAAGTTGATGGGCTTTTATTGTAAACAATTCTATTTAATAAATGATTTGAAGTACTTCTACTTTACTTTCCGTTGTTTTATATATGTCTGTCTTGTAATATTTCTGTTCCAGTACCTATAATGCTCCATTGAAGTTAAGGCATTCCCTTTGTGAGTGACCTTAACGGATGTGGGTTGTTACATTTGGTATCAGAGCAGAAGGTTACCAGACTGGGCAAAAGTTTATAAAACCTTTTGAAATTATTTTCAAAACCATTTACAAAGAAGCACTTTTCATGAAAAGTTTTATTTTTAAAAGGCTATTCCCCAAAGGCCATTAGCATTATCCTTTGTTTCCTTGTTTGAATCCCTTTTCCTTTTTTTCCTCCATCTGTAGTCACATTAGTTCCATCTGCGACTAATCTTATTTCAAGCTTTGTAGGGTTGTCGTGCGGGAGGTAGTTCTCGAGAGACCTGTTAACACGTTATATAAGTGGGGATAAGAGTGGTTAAGGCGAATGAGGCTCAAAACAAGAAGGTAGAAATGTTTCTATAGGAAAGTCTAGTTTATATTTCTATCCTGTTCGTACCCTTTTTGATTATGGTACATCGCATCCTTTTTATTTCTGCTTCGATGGTTGAGTCTCTACACCTTAGTACTAGCGTAGTAGAGGATCCCATTTTTTTCTCAAATCCTGTTAGGGAATCGGCTCATTTATTCATGATTTGTTTGGATTTGAGAATGTTTATGCTAAGTGTTGAGTTTAGAAGTAATGCTTATGTTTTTTTTTTGGGCTATGGGTTGTTTCTAGGGATGGAGTGGTTATCCAGAAATGATACCATTCTCGAGTATGAAAAGAGGGTAGTTAGACTCTTGACTTGCCTCGGTAATACCCTCGAAGTCTAGTGTAACCCTTAGGATTCTGCCATGCTTAGTTACCGAGAATCTCTTGATACATTTATTGATCCACTCGAGTATTGTTCGCCACTATGGCGAATGGTTCATTTATGCATGAATTATAGAAAATCACCTTAGTAAGTACACTTGGCAACATGGTTGACATTTGTTTATTTTCAAGAGATAATTCATTTATGTGGAATACCTTCTAGTAAGTGAACGAGATCCAGGATTCACTAGTGAATTTTGGAGAGCTTGCATGAAACCATGAGTACGCAGTTATGTTTGAGCCGAGTATACTAGAAGGAGGATAAGGGAAAATGGGACGAGAGACAACAGTGAAATGAGTTCCAACTCATATTTTGGAAACAAGAATTAAGAAATTATGAAGTTAAAAACTGACAAAGCACAATGGAGTTAAGCTAAAGGAAATGCGACTTAGAAGATTGAAGACTAGATACGCGCATCATATCCCTTTTTAAGAGTATATCCTTGATCCCTCTTTTCCTGTAGAGCTTACTTGCATGCTATCTTTTATGTATATCCTCTCGGTCCTATTCTCAATCTTATTTCTGTTGCAAACCCCATAAGGAGTATGACTCATCTGGTTGTGATATATGTTGGAGTTTGAGGGTGTCCGTTAGGTTGACTAAACTTTTTGGGCTTTATAGGATATGGGTTGGTTTTAGGAAGGGATTTCTTGCGACCTAAAAGGAGTTTATCATGCTTGGTTTCCTAGAATCATATATATTGGTTTTGGGTACAAAGTTTTTCTTTACATGCTTCTATCATTCAGCTATACCTTTAGGTAGGAACAATTGGGTGTAAACATGTGTTTGAGACATGTTATGATTGATGGTTCAAGTGGTTGCAAGTGGCTGCTAGTGGTTGCTCATGATTGCATAACACACATTAGGCACTAGATCGGCTCAGACACATTTCCATATTGCATATGCATGAGTTTTTATACTTGTTTATGGATGAAATTGGATGTGTTATCATGTGGATGTTGCATATGGATGGATGTTTGGGCACACATATAGTGTTTAGTGTTTATATGACTAGGACTATTTGCGTACATGTTGGATTCATAGCACTAAACATATTTTGCATTTAAAAAGATCAATCAGGCCTGATCATTTGCATTAGACAAGGAACATATACACACACTTTCTGCATATGTTCATACAGCAATAGAAATCTCTTAAGGACAATGGATGCCTGTGATTGATGATTGAGTAGATGGATGATTGGATGGTAGGATACATTCTTCTTAACTTGAAGATTTCGGGGACGAAATCCTTTAAGGAGGGGAGAATGTAACAACCCGAATTTTTATAACATGTTAAAACAAGAAATCAAGGCAGAATTAAATTTTAAAGTCAGAATCAGGGGAAACGGGTTACGCCACTGCGTTCGTCTCGAAATTTTACATGAAATAGAGTCCGAGTTTTCAAAAATCGGAGTCCGGATGAAGAAGTTATGGCATGTACAAGTTTCAGTAGTTTTCAGGCAGCACTAGACCAGGGGGTCGACCTACCCCCCCCCCCCCCCCAGGTCGACCTGGTCGGCCTGTTTTGACCCAGAACTCATTTTTGAAGCCTGAGACATGTTTTGATGGTCTGGATTGATTCTAGGGTTAATCTAAGGACCTAAACTAGTTGCTACACCTATCAAAACACCCTTAGACCTAACCTAATTCACAACAAATCATTTTTACACTATTATGCTGTTGAACTCCCTCTTGAACCATGGCCGCCGCCCCCAAATTAAAGCTTAAGCATTCAAACTCAAATCCATTCGAAGAACAAAGCTTCAACAATGTTTCAAACAATAAATCAACACTATTACAACGTTCTGTGAAAATTTCAATTCTTAATTCGTTAGCCATGCCCTGTAAGTTCTAGTTATGTTTAGATTAAAATATTTAAATATAATATGGGCATGTGATGAAGTAAAATTGGATTTAGGTATGTTTATCAATCTATTTCTGTTGCTTCTTGGATCTTGAGTTTTGAGACTTGTCTATCTTTATTCCCATGTCTAGTTTATGATCTATTCAGCCTGTTGTAAATCAGTTTTCTTGATTCATTACCAAGTTGTAATCTTCATGCCTGTGATGATGTTTTTCTCTCTGATCTTATTTTTATGCAAAATTCTACCTTCCCCTATTTAGATGAACCTAGGTCAATTTCGGACTTAGGCCTAAACTACGATATGCGTGCGAGGGTATACGGGGGAAATATTGGAATATTGCCTAGTGGAATATATGTGTTTGGTGGAATCGAAGGCATAATACGAAAATTGGATGTTTGGGGATAATTTACCATTAACATGAAACTTGATATTTGGGTATTGTCATTATAATGGTAATTGCAAGAATTGGGATTGACATATATAATTTGACATGGATCCTGATATATATAATTTGATATGGATCTTGATATATATATATATAATTTGGCATGGATCTTGATATATGTAATTTGGCTAGAACTTGTTATGAGTAAATTGGTGTAAACGTAGTATACATGTAATTTTGGGGATAAAACTTGATCTATGTAAATTGGGCATAGCTTTGTAAACATGTAAATCATGAATCTTGACATATGTAAGCGACATGAAACTTGGTATATGTGTAAATTTGCATAAAGTTGGCATACATGTAAAACGGCATGAATTGAACATATGTAAATTTGGTAGGAATTGGGCATATGTAAAATTTACATGTAATCTAGAACTTGGGCATATGTTAATTATGTAAAATTTGGAGTTGAAACATATATGATAATTTATGACTTAGTAGAGGTTTAATATGAACGCGCCTAAGTTGGGTTTTTGGTAATTGGCATGTATTGTAAATAAAAGGCTATAACTTGGCATAACCTTATAGTGAATTATGATAATAATTTGGGAACACGTTTTGGGGCAAAAACGTGAATCATGAACATTTCTATATGTTAAACACATGAACTGATATTAGGGTTTTGGGTGGAATACGACCATTAATGAACCTTTGACACGAGGTCAGACTCAGTTTGTGGTGTAAATCTGCCCGGAACCGCCCGACAAATCCAGTAGCCACAAAGTGTCAGTCTAATGTGAGAGGTCGAAGGCCAAATTGTAGGCGTAACGGTTTATGACACGAGGTTAGACCCAGTTTGTGGTATAAATCTGCCCAGAACCGCCCGGCAAATCCAGTGGCCACAAAATGCACGGTCTAATGTGAGAGGTCATGATTCGTTCGTCATAATGAATGAATTAAGGAATACTAACCATAATAATACGTGGGTATGGTTAGAGGGTTAGGTGGGATGACATGGAAATTTGACATATAAATATGGACCTAACCGATATGAGTTAAGAACATGTAAAAGTTATAAATGTAGGCTCAACCAATATGTTATGAATGGGTGGGTTAAGTAACGTGGCTATTCTAATGACACTTAACCGTTATAACATGACTAGCGGATGGGTTGGGCTAACTTGAATAGGTTGATAACACCCAACCGATATAACCTGGTGCGTGGTAAGGTTACGTAACAACAGTGGGTAACACTTAACCGTCACAACATGATAAGTAGATGGGCTAATCAATATATACTTGACCAATTGGACACGATGATTTGATAGGATCAAGTCATGAACCGCTTGAATATACTTAACCAATTGGACACGATGATTTGATAGGGTTAAGTCATGAACCGCTTGAATATACTTAACCAATTTAACACGATGATTTGATAGGGTTAAGTCATGAACCGCTGGAATATACTTAACCAAGTTGACAGATGATTCGTAGGGCTAAGTCATGAACTTGAACGACAACATTTAGCCAATTTGACATGACACATAGGCGGGTTAAGTCACGAACTTGAATGACAACACTTAACCAACTTGACATGCTAGACTGATGGGGTTAAGTCTCGAATTTAAATGACAACACTTAACCTACTGAACGGAAACCCTAGTTGCGCGGTCCTTTTCAGCAGTAACCCACTAGATGTATCACAGTACCCTGGAACTAGGCAGGGTGGGGCACGATTACTGGGCTGATTGTAAGCAACCAGAACGACGGCTGAGTTGGTGTGCCATTGTAGGTTCAGGCGGACTATGGTCGTGCACGTAGTCCGGACTTGAAAAAGCAGGCATTAGGCACCGGTAGGTTTACACTGTGCGTGCTTGATTTGTGTCGGTGGTTGGCACCCTAGGGCTTGATACACCCTATGGTGGACCTAGCACAGGTGACTACAATTCGTGATTGTGCCGTATGACACAGACACATGAACGAGCTAGGACTTGTAGGGAGCCGATCGATTAATAGATCGTTACGTGGAAAAAGGGCGTTGTTCGTTAGGTAGCATAATTCCTAGTGGTCCTAGGTGCCATAAACCCTAATCGAATCTAGGAAACGTTCAATAGGTAGCATAATCCTTAGTGGTCCTAGGTGGCATAAATCCTAGTTGAACACGCGATAGTTCATGATAAGGAAACCTAGCCAGAACAAGGGTGGCAGTCCAAACGATTTCAAGAATGGTGGCACTACGTTGAAGTAGTATAGGAATACATGATGAAACCCGTACGATATACGGCAAGGGACTGTACATATACATGGAAAGGATGATACGGGTTGGGGTACTAGTACAGTTGGTGCAGAGAATTTAGGAAATCAAAGAAAATAGTGGAATGGTGAAGCTTAGAAATCTTGTGATGTTATACTTAATAGAAACCTTGCAATATGATACTTGGTAGGAACCTTGTGATGATACTCTTGATAGGAAGCATGGAATGTTATACTTGATTCATCGTGCCTGTAGCTTACCTTGTCATCATGCTTATGTTTATTTTCAGTTTATTCATGCCATGTTATCTTTACCTATTTTTATGCTGAAAGTCACTAGGACTTACTCAGTCTTTATGATTGACCCGTTTTATTTCGCCTCTTTTTCTTCCGTTCCCCCCCCCTCAGGTTCGCAGGGTGGGAATACAGCTTAGTTCGGATCTTACCAAGCTCCAAGGCTCTTTCATGTACGGCTTGGATATCCCTTGGCTATGGCTTGCTTTACTGTTTTACTTGGGGAATGATTTATGACCATGGTTTTATGCTTCTTTACTATTGTAAGACAGATTTCGATGTAATGGATTTAATGGCATTTTGATGTAAAAAGGCTTTAGACCTTTCTAGATTTTTAAAGCAATAAAATTTGGTTCTTCTTCCGCTGTTTTATATGTTCTGTCTTGTAATATTTCTGTGTATGTTTACCTAGATAATGCTCCACCAAAGCTAGTGCATTCCCTTTGTAAGTGACCCTAGCGGAGGTGGGGTGTTACAGAAATTCACTGAAATTCATCTCAAGCTAAGTGCTTCAGGCCCATAACAACAAAAGTTATTTCTCGTTGCTTTGTTTCTATACTGATCCAGTCCGGTCGACTAGAGGACTAATTTCTCACCTTTTTAGTGTGCAAAATGATCTAGAGGTGAGCGAAATCAATGTCCATAATTAAGTTCGTAAAACGCTAATTTTCAGTTTTTGATGTTTACTTATGATTTATGAACAAGTGTGTTTTAGAGCTATTTGGATTAAGCGATGAGGATAGAGTGGTTGTGGACTCATCATGAATGATTATAACATCATTTTAAATCCTAAAAACTAAGATTACATATAATTAGCAATCTGTTTTTATGTTTTGAGGTTATTTAGTCTATATATGATTTTGTACGATGCTTGAATGCTTTTCTGAAAATTAGTGTATGTTAGACCGAAATTTGGGCCTAACACCCAAATGCTATGTGAAAACCTCACAATCACAGATTAATGTTGAAAAAGCAGTAAAATAAGAGGAGACACACGAGATTTTTATAGTGGTTCGGCTCAAACCAAGCCTACATCCACTTTATAGTTTCTTAAATCCTAAGAAGCTATTACAATACTGTTTGCTTGCTGTTTATACACAAAATCCTCGTGTTTACACCGAAGAAGAGGAGATTAAAGGAAAAAATATACACGATAGCCTCGTGTTGTAATGTGGAACTTGGCTTCCTTATTGAACAATGGCCTTGCGTGAAGTAATGGTGGAAGCCATGATGAGTGAGAGCCAAAAGATCCTCCCAAATTGGCCATGCGATGGTGTATTTATAGGCGCAAAGTGGCTCCTGGGAGGAACGGATCGGGTGTGCCACGTAGCGAGCACAGAGGAGATCTCGGAAGTAGTGGAACAATGGTTACCAAGTCGTGTGGAGACAGGTGTCATCCGATCCGCATTTGTAGGAGGAGGTTATGGCAAGAGAATAGGTCAAAACTTCGTGTGTAGCAGCAGGTCCAGGGGATCGGTTCGGGTCCGATCCGAACCGATTTGATGTCTCCGATCCGAAGAATGGAAGCACTTCAGTGCAGAATACTTCAGGCGGGTCGGGTCTTCCTTACCGAACCGACGCAGTTTATCCGATCCGAACCAGATGAGGGTGATGCCAAATTTCCAAATCCAAGTTTCCGGTTCTGCATGCGTTCACGGAAACGAGCATAACTTTCAAACCGTAAGTCCGTTTTAGCCAAACGAAAGCTCGACTTGAAGCTGATTCAGAGAGCTACAAGAGTTACAGAGCTTAGCTTTGTAATTGTTGTTTTCGGGCCCAAAAGAGATCGTCTGATAGGAGTTTCGGGCCTTTCTTTGTTCGTGATGCGATTTCGACCAAATCGTCGCCTGTCTTCTGACGATGCTTCCAATACTCAAGCGTATTGTTGATCAGAGATTCCATGTGTGACTGCCAGCTGCAAGTATAATCCATACCTGCGAAGAAAAGAGAGCAAAAAGGTGTGTCAAATCCTGCCAAAACTGATTACACTTTCGAGCATAAACCATGCTTGGGCGTTTGTTCGAGCATAAACCATACTCGAGGGACGTTCGAATCATCCTGCCAAAGCCTGGCGAGGGACCTAACCTTCCGGGTATAAGCCATACCAGGAAGTTCAAACTGAGCATAAGCCACACTCGAGTTTTATTGAGTTCCTTTGCCCAGTCCTGGCAAGATCATTCGTCGTTCCGGAGTATAATCCATACTTAAGCATCCTAGCAAGTACAATCCATACTCATATCGGGATAGAGCTATACTTGCCAAAACCTGACAAGACAGTCTATCCCTAGGCATAATCCATGCCTAGGGGTCCGAGATAAGTATAAGCCATACTTTAATTGAGATTGAGAATCCTGCCACAACCTGACAAGACACTTAAATTCTCCAAACATAATCCATGCTCGGAAAGTCCTTCCTTATTCAATTCCAAGTGCAAAACCAAAGCAAATCCTGATTGGTTTGTCATCGAGTCCAGAGAACGTTTTGGAGCTAAATCCTAACCCTGAACGTGTGTACTCTGAATTAGCCAATCGGAAAACCTAAAGAAAGCAAAGAGACATATCTTAAATCCTAAGAAATGCTGAAAATGCAGAGTGATCCAATCCAGATCAGTTGATGATGAGCCCACGAGAGCTCGATCCAGGATCATTCCCTCTCCGGGGAGCAGGTGGAGGTAGCGCAGGTGCAGGCGTTGTTGGTTGTTTCACATACTCGGGTAGCTCTCCACGTCTAACTCGTTCCTCAATCAGATCTCTAAGATGCCTGCAGCCATTTATGTCATGACCATCCATATCATGAAATATGCAGTATTTTCCAGAATTGCGTTCTCTTTGCGATGGCTCCCTCCTGGGAGGCTTTGGATAGGAGATATCACCGTTTGTGTTCATGTATATGTCAGTCAAGGTCGAATTAAGCTCGGTGTACTTTTCATATCCGGGCCCTCTCTGGGGCTGAGCATTGATGTCATTCTTGACAGCAACTTTCCCTTTGCCTTTTCCAGAATCAGACGGTTCTCCGTCTCTGAGCATGTTGACATCGAGAATTTTCTTTTTGGACATTGTGTCTTCTTTATGTAGAAATCTATCCGATTCAAGGTAGAATTCACTGAGATTCCGTGGTGGGTCCCGGTACAGGGATTTTTTGAACTCCGAGTTGTCCAGAACACCGGATACTGCCGCCATCAATACCATAGATTGCTCAGGTCGATCAACTGATGCTGCTGCAATGTTGAACCTTTCCAGGAATGAGCGTAGAGTATCTCTGGGTCCCTGTTTGATTGTAGTAAGCGACATGACATTCTTAGGTCGAGCAATGTGGACCCGAAACTATTCAATAAAGCGAGCGACCAACATGTTCCAACCGTTGATCGATTCAGATTCCAGTTGTTGAATCCACATAGCAGCTATATCTGTCAAAAAGAGAGGGAAGCACTTTGCCATGACGTTTTCCGACACCGATTGAACTTCCATGTGCCGTTTGTAGCGCATGAGATGCACGATAGGATCCGTCCTGCCGTTGTATGGCTCCAATTGTGGAAGTTTGAAATCTGGGGGATTGCGAGAATTCCTGATTTCCTGTGTGAATGGATTGTGGTTGACATCATCCATGTCATTCTGATAGGTGCGGCCTCTCGAGAGAGGCGTTCAATGAGATTGGCGAGCCGATTGCCTTCAAAGAGCGATTGCAAGCTGCCGAGGTCAGAGCTGGTGGCCCCAACGTTGAATCTAGAAGAGTTCGGAAAAGTACGAGGAGCTTGGAAGGCCATTCGGTTCAGTTCGGAGGTGCCCCCATGCTGTGGGTCATGGAAGTCGAACCGGTTCGGTTCGTGGGGCCCGATCCGAACCGATGCCTGATTGCCATTCTGAGCTTCTTCGTGCTGCTGCACTAGCGTGGGTTCTATCCGAACCGGAGCGGACGTGGGTCGTGCCTGACCCGTGCCATGATTTCCAGAGGGGAAGCTACTGGCCTCGAGCTTAGGTAATGTTGCGGTTCGGATCGGATCCGACCTGATGCGGATTGCCCCTTGTTTCCATCTGAACTGGGTTCTGATTTGCTGTGATGTGCTCGGGTTGGATAAGGACCGATCCGATCCGGTTCGCTTCAGCTGCTCGAGCCGTTTCCATGTTATTTCCAACGAGTTGTGTGTTGCCGCTCGACCTGCCTTCCATCCGAGCGAAGAGTTGGTCGATCATCTCCTGTTGTTTCCGGAGGAGGTCATCTTGCCTTGCCATCTAGGTTCTCAATTCAGCGAGAACGCCATCCATTTCGTCTCTGGTTAAGTATGCTGATAGATCACCATGAGAGGAAGCCTCCTGGCTCGCCTCATTCCTTGCGCCTTCAGTGCCAACGTCCCCAGCACGAAAGAAAGTTCCGTCTTTCTTTCGTTTGACCACTGATCCAATAGCCAAATAATCCAAGCAGGAGTTGAAGTTGTCGTGTGCCCCCTACTTGGCGTGCCAAAAATGTTAGACCGAAATTTGGGCCTAACACCCAAATGCTATGTGAAAACCTCACAATCACATATTAATGTAGAAAAAACAGTAAAATAAGAGGAGACACGCGAGATTTTTATAGTGATCCGGCTCAAACCAAGCCTACGTCCACTTTATAATTTCTTAAATCCTAAGAAGCTATTACAATACTGTTTGCTTGCTGTTTATACACGGAATCCTCGTGTTTACACTGAAGAAGAGGAGATTAAAGGGAAGATTATACACGATAGCCTCGTGTTGTAATGTGGAACTTGGCTTCCTTATTGAGCAATGGCCTTGCATGAAGTAATGGTGGAAGCCATGATGAGTGAGAGCCAAAAGATCCCCCCAAAATGGCCATGCGATGGTGTATTTATAGGCGCAGAGAGGCTCCTGGGAGGATCAGATCGGGTGTGCCACGTGGCGAGCACAGAGGCGATCTCGGAAGTAGTGGAACAGCGGTTACCAAGTCGTGTGGAGACAGGTGTCATCCGATCCGCATCTGTAGGAGGCGGTTATGGCAAGAGAATAGGTCAAAACTTCGTGTGCAGAAGCAGGCCCAAGGGATCGGTTCGGGTCTGATCCGAACCGAGTCGATGTATCCGATCTGAAGAGTGGAAGCACTTCAGTGCAGAATGCTTCAGGCGGGTCGGGTCTTCCTTACCGAACCGACCCAGTTCATCTGATACGAACCTGTTGAGGGTGATGCCAAATTTCCAAATCCAAGTTTCCGGTTCTGCATGCGTTCACGGAAACAGGCATAACTTTCAAACCGTAAGTCCGTTTTAGCCAAACGAAAGCTCGACTTGAAGCTGATTCAGAGAGCTACAGGAGATACAGAGCTCAGCTCTGTAATTGCTATTTTCGGGCCCAAAAGAGATTGTCTGATAGGAGTTTCGGGCCTTTCTTTGCTCGTGATGCGATTTCGACCAAATCGTTGCCTGTCTTCTGACGATGCTTCCAATACTCGAGCGTATTGTTGATCAGAGATTCCATATGTGACTGCTTTGACTAAAAAGCGGGCCAACAGTGTAGTTGTTTAAATATAAACGAATGATTAAAACAATTATTCAAATCCGAGAGTTAATCTAAAACAGCGTAAGGTATGTTAAGATTTTGGGTAGTTACGCCATTTTTATTTTTATTTTAATGAGCTGCTGCTGATTCTTGCATGCATGCAAAGTTTGAATGATCATGCATTGCCCGGGAATTCATCATCATCTCTGGATGTTAGGAGATTAATGCCGGAAAATACTCCTTGCGATTGCCGATTCAAATGCCACATACAGAAGTAAGGCATGTAGAAAATATTTTTGAGGAGAAAGACGAAGAAATTTTGTTGGAATATTGATTGGAGAGGAAGACAGATTTTATTGCTTGTTTTTTTTTATTTCTTGATTGACCAATACATTGCAAATCTATAGCCCTTTTGTACATGTTTCATTCTTATCCATTCTAGATAAGTCTATTCTAGAATTTATCATAATTAGTTCAATTCCAAATATAACCAAATATCCAAATTAGGCAATATATATTGCAATTAACAAAGGCCATATATAATGACATTTATTACAATTTAATTTATTGCCAACAATATCTCCTCTAAATTAAACTTGCTTCTCACTCTCAATCTTTCTGCGTTTCTCCTGAAACTTTGTTCGCTTCATGCCTTTGTC
Organism: Allium sativum; assembly: GCA_030737875.1. Classification (NCBI taxonomy): domain Eukaryota; kingdom Viridiplantae; phylum Streptophyta; class Magnoliopsida; order Asparagales; family Amaryllidaceae; genus Allium; species Allium sativum. The sequence goes on from CM060915.1 coordinate 803,276,997, forward strand.
AAAATGTCAGCCATTTGATCACCTGTTTTCCAATACTCAACATTAATGTCACCATTTTTCACAAGCTCCCTTAAAACCCAATTTTTTTTAACCATTTTGAACATTTCTTCAAACTTCAAAGCTTCTGAGAACATCTAGATTTTGATTGATTTATATCTCACGTGCTTTGGCAAGAAAAAGAATGATATTATACAGACTTTCTTAATTGTGTTCTTCTTCTGTGCCTTCACTTCATTCACATTACTTGGTTCAGACCTTTGTTGTTGCAAGATTTTAGCATTATTACCCTTCTGAATCAAACCTCTCAATTCTTTACCTTTTTTCCAGTCTCTTGCTGGTTTTTTGAATCATCTTCAATTTTGAGTTTCCAAGTGATAATTTCTTCCCTGTCATTTTTGTCTTCCTTCTTATTTTTTGTATCAACGTCTACATCCTTGTGCTTTACTTCTTCCTCGACGTCTTTACTCTTCTCCTTCTCTGACTCTTTGCCTTCATCTTCTTCATTCTTGTCCTTCTTTTCTTCTCCTTTTTTCTTGTCTTTCTTCTCCTTTGCATCTCCATCTTCATTATCATCTTCTTCTTGTTTCCCTTTCTTCTCCATTCCTTTCATATTCTCCGCCTCTCTGCCTTCATCTCCATTTTCTTCATTTTTGTCCTTCATTTCTTTCCCTTTTTTCTTCTCTTTTTTCTCCTTTGAGCCGTTGCCTTCGCTATTGTCTTCTTCTTGATCTCCATCAGGAATCTTCTTTTCTTTCTCTTCTTCCGCTTTCTTTGTCTCTTCTTCTTTCTTCTTTTTCTGATTCTTCGAATCCATTTCTCTCTCTTTTGACTCTTCAGCTGCAGGTGCTTTTTCTTCAGCTTCTTTTGATTCTCCATTTATATCTTTCTCCTTCTTTGTAATTTGATCTTCTTTGTCTTCTGGATTGTGCTCTGCTTGAGCGTCTTCAACTTCAGTCATTCTAGAATCCATGTTTTCGTTCTCGCGTCTGTCTTCTCTTTCCACATCCATTTTTACTTCACTTTTGTTTGTGACATTCTCATCTTCAACTTCAGCATAACTCTCTTCCTCATTATTTTTCCCGTTCTCTTCCTCAACGCTGCAGTTGTCTTCTTTTATTATTTTTATGTCATTCTTTGCATATACCTCTTTCAATAATTTCCACAAATCTTTTGCAGAATTTTCAAGATAAATATAATCCGACGCTACTTCATCGAGGTTCTCCCTCATTATAAGACAAGCACAATGATCCTTCCATTTCAATGCCAAAAATGCTTTCTTTTCTACTTTTGACATGCTTTTCCAATCACTCTACCATTCATAACCATTTTCAACGATCTCCCATAATCCGGCGAAGATTAACTGCTCTTTCTTTTTATTACTCCATTCTTTAAAATTTTCTTTTGTGAGAATAAACGTTGAGAGAAATTGAAATCCCATGATTTCAACCAAGCTCTAATAACAATTTATAGAAAATATTTTTGAGGAGAAAGACAAGAAATTTTGTTGGAATATTGATTGGAGAGGAAGACAGATTTTATTGCTTGGTTTTTTATTATTATTATTATTATTATTTCTTGATTGACCAATATATTGCAAATCTATAGCTTTTTATACATGCTTCATTGTTATCCATTCTAGATGAGTCTATTCTAGAATTTATCACAATTAATTCAATTTCAAATATAACCAGATATCCAAATTAGACAATATATATTGCAATTAACAAATGCCATATATAATGATATTTATTGCAATTTAATTTATTGCCAACAAGGCAATGGTAAAAGAGAAGTGCCTACATCGTGCCAAACTGGTGAAATGCTCAAGAGTTCTAAATAATTGCAAGAAACTGTCGTCAAAGACGAAACAAATATCGAAGTGCGGTGGACTCGTCTGACCACAAGATGACTAGAGGATTTTCACCAATGTCTCCATGTCATTGAACCGGATAATCATTTGGGATCGGACACAATGTGGTCCAACCTGATGGTGTTTCTGGGTTAGGGTGCGTTTGGTCTAAATTGAGTTTTGGGTTTTTAGTTTTTAAAATTAATTACAAAACATTAAACATGTGAAAGGAGGAATGGTAGAATGAAAGGAAGATGGAGGGGACCACCAATGTGATGTAGCAATCATGGAAGAAGGAATTGGTCTTTATGTTTATCTCATTTCTCAAAACATGAAAAATAGATAAAAGTTGTTTTTCATTTTGTGTGTTAACTTTGTTTTCCAAAATGGTTGTTTTCCATGATATACATGCGTTGTGCACATTTTTGTATGGACGAAAACCCAAAACTTAAAATGGTAAACCAAACACTACCTTAGATCCTAATCGATAGTGAGTAGTACCCATGCTTTCCTCTCGAAAAAGCAGTGGTGACTCAGGGTCGACCCAGGGTAAGCCTTGGATTGGCTATGGTACATAATAAATTTGATATGTATCCTCAAATGATGATAACTTCTTCATTGTAGTTCAGATTCTACTGCAACTATGACCCATGTGCACAATTCATTGGTTTCATGAAGCTTTGGTGACTTTGGGACAGGGTTGCTATTCAATTCATCGCGTCCAGCACAGAATCAACACTGGTTGTGCTAGGGGTTTCCCTAGATCGACTCGTGTGCACTACATTTATGGATAAAACTTATAACCATCATAATTTCTTCATATCAACTCAAATTTCAACATGACTTTAAGCACTGTTTATCTAATGACCAAAATTTTGGTTGTTGAAGATTTAATCACAATTTTACATGTTCAACTGTTGTAGCATTGGAAGGGTGAACCATTGTGCAAATAGTCAACTTCTTCATTTCAAGTCGGATTTCTACAAGACTTCAAGCGTTGGTATTGTAATGGTTCAAAGTACGTTCTATAAAGTTTTGGCATCATTTCGCGTTTAACTTTGAACTATCAGATACCTTGACAACTTTTACATGCATTTGTTATGTGATTTCATGCCACTGTAGAATGTTTTGTAAGCACTGGTAGTATGTTTCTACGGGCATTTGTGGTGTGTTTTGCGAATGCATTCATGGCGTGTTTTGTATGCATTTGTAGTATTATAGACTTTTTCATGGCACTAGTATGAGAATTTCCATTACGAGTCCTGATATTTTGAGAATCTTCAATAGACTAGTGCTACACAATCTTGATGATTTGTAGGGCGATACAGTAGGAATCCTTAGGAGCGTTTTCCTCATAAGAGGACTATTTTCTCATAAAAAAATTATAGTGGTGGTCCTGTTGCTTTCAATTGGTACATTGAATAGATTTGGTCTAGTCTGATTGTGCAGAAAACAACTTTGCCCTATGGTGTAACATAATTGGGTATTTTGGGTACAATGCTGCAGTATCGTTGGATGTGTTGATACCTTTGGCAGTTTGGCACCCTATATCAATGTTGTAGTATGTCCAAATTGTAAAAATCACTAGAACAGATACTAAGCTACAAGCATGGACCGGAAATTAATATTTTAGGTGGGGATTAATCGATGGTTAATCGGAACTATCCGTTTTTGATAAACTCGTGTATTTTGAATAAATTTTTACTATTTTGTTTAATATTAACTGATACAAATGGAATTTGTTAGGATTTGGAAACAACTATGAAGAAAAAATCGCTTAAAACAAACATTTGATGCTTGTAAGTGTCATCAAGTCTAAATTGGTGCATAAGGGATGTTTATGTCAGCTTTTATCCACACTATTATGTGTATATATCTGTTTTACATATACATTACATCAGTTAGACCCTCTGGTTCCAAACTTTCCGTCTGATTCCACCACCACCCCCCTCTCCCCCCCCCCCCCCCCCAAAAAAAAAGAAAAAAAAAAAGAAAAAAACCCAACCCCTCTCCTTTCCTTCCTTACGGATTAATGCTATTTTCAGTTTGGTTTAACAGCAGCGTTCCTGATACTGTTGAACCCTGTAGACATTGATTCGATTGGAGCGACAGGGATTCGGCTCAAGTGACAGGAATGAGGGGTATCGTGGAAGAGCCCATCGTAGCCAATTCATTGAACTAAAAGCAAACCATAAATAAGGTAACCAATTCATATCTTAGTAGCCAATTACATTGAACTGAAAGCAAACAACAATTAATGTAACCAAGTCATATCTTAATTCATTGATCATAACATAAAAACTATGAACTATCTGAGAAGTTACATGAATGTGTGGCAATTTATTTTCTTTTATTTCTTCTTTTTCAAATCTACCTTAAGTCATAAATAATAATAGAAAGAAAGGGGTTGGTTGTATGCAATCAAAAGAATTCTAAGTTGCAATTTGAGAAGAAGTAATAAAGTGGGTGTAGTCTTTTAACCACCAATGAGAACACTTCCTTGTAACCTAGTATAGTGTTTGTATTAACCGTAAAAAAGGGAAATAAAATAAAATAAAATGCTATTTATAGTTTTTTGAAAATTTGTAGTTGCTACTTTAGTAACCTCAAAAAATAAGAACCGACTGCTTCATTCCCTCCTTCCAAATGTTGTGGTTGGAAGACATTGTAGGAGAAAGAATAGCTTATCCCAAATCAAGTGCTAATATCAATTTTGACAACCCAAGTACAGAAATCAAGAGTTTTCTTTTCCGTTTTTGTTTTCTACCATGCATAACAACAACATTCACCTTAGTTAATATGCATGATGACGTCCAATACAGATGACCCAACCACTCCATCCTCGGACCAATCATCAGAATCCTCGTCCGACTCGGACTCTGAACTCTCCACTGTTGAGAAACTCCTCCCAAATGGGGACTTCTACACGGGGCAATGGTACGACAACTTTCCCCACGGAACAGGAAAATATCTATGGACGGACGGATGCATGTACGAAGGAGACTGGTTTCATGGCAAAACCATGGGAAAGGGCAAGTTCTCATGGCCTTCTGGTGCCACCTACGAAGGAGAGTTCAAAAACGGGTTCATGGATGGGTTTGGCACCTATATTGGCACCTGCGGTGCCACCTACCGCGGCACCTGGTCAATGAACCTCGAGCACGGGCAAGGCATGAAGTCCTACGTGAGCGGGGACTACTACGATGGGGAGTGGCGTTCCGGTAAGCAGGATGGTTATGGCAGGTACATCTGGAAGAGTGGCAATGAGTACGTCGGGCAGTGGAAGAACGGTGCCATCCACGGCCGCGGCACCCTCATGTGGTCCAATGGGAACAAGTACGAGGGCGGATGGGAGGAAGGCTTGCCTAGAGGAAACGGAAGCTTTCGGTGGGCGGACGGAAGTTTGTATGTTGGTGTTTGGAGCAAGGAGGGGACAGGCATGAATCAGAAGGGTGTTTACTACCCTTCGTCGTCTGCCTCGTCCCCGACCGCTAGGGATCCTAATGAAGCGTTTGCGAATGACATGAATGAATGTGTCGTGAGTACTGGGGACAATGTTACGATTTTGCCGTCCCAGAAGGCGTTGAATTGGTCTGAGGGAGGGGAAGGGGAGATGCAGCAGAAGCAGCAGGCAGTTTGGAAGTCATCAAAGGTACTGGACGCGCTGCAGCCATGGAGGAGGTCTTCCGTCGATGCTTCGGCTGCGCCAAATGGGACTCCGACTAGGAAGTTCAATGGGCATGTGCTGTCGAATACAATTACGGGGGGTATTGAGAAATTTTGCATGTGGGAGTCGGATGGCGATAGAGGTGGGGAGAATGGGGATGCAGGTGGAGAGCAGGATGGTGGAGACGGCAATGTGCAGATGAGATATCAACCTACGCCTCTGAGGTTGATGAAATGGCCTAAGGAGACCAAGAAGCAAGGAGAAACAATATCAAGAGGGCATAAAAACTATGAACTCATGCTCAATCTCCAGCTAGGAATCAGGTATAGTACACTTGTACGTATGAAGTGCGATTCAATGCACATTCTGATCATATCATGTCATGATACTGCAGACATGCCGTAGGGAAACAAGCTCCTGCTACAACCCTTGATTTGAAAGCATCAGCTTTTGATCCCAAGGAGAAAGTGTGGACGAAGTTCCCACCTGAAGGGTCGAAATATACACCACCTCATCAGTCTTGTGATTTCAGATGGAAAGATTACTGCCCTTTGGTTTTCAGGTGTGTGATCATCGTCATTCTATTACCAAAATATGTTAGTAGCTTATTCTTTTTTGTTTGTGGTTTAATGTCTTCATATCTGCTGTTTGTTGAAAGAACTCTGCGAAAATTATTCAAAGTTGATCCTGGAGATTACATGCTTTCTATCTGTGGTAACGATGCTCTAAGGGAATTGTCTTCCCCGGGAAAAAGTGGCAGTTTCTTTTATTTGACGAACGATGATCGATACATGATAAAGACAATGAAGAAATCTGAAGTTAAGGTGAGTTGTTCTCATCATAATAATCGGCAATAGTAAATGCAACACGCACACGCTAAATTTGGCTCCTTTCAGGTACTTTTAAGAATGCTTCCTGCATATTATAATCATGTTAGAGCTTATGAAAACACTTTGGTCACCAAATTTTTTGGATTGCACTGTGTCAAGTTAACCGGAGCTGCTCAGAAAAAGGTTAGACCAGAAGGTCGAATTTGAATTGTGCTTACTACTTGAAATAAGTAAAGTACAGACTACAATTTGGTTTTACTTATTATTTTTCAGGTGCGGTTTGTAATAATGGGAAATCTATTCTGTACCGATTATGTGATTCATAGACGTTTCGACCTTAAGGGATCTTCTCATGGGAGAACAACTGATAAGCCCGAGTCTGAAATTGATGAAACCACCACACTGAAAGACCTTGATCTTAGTTTCATATTCCGACTAGAAACAACTTGGTTTCAAGAATTTTGCAAGTAAATAATAACTCTCCACCACTTGTGCCAAAGAATTTGACAACAAATACATCATTATTATTGCAAAAAATGTGCAGGCAAGTAGATAAAGACTGCGACTTTCTAGAGCAAGAGCGGATAATGGATTATAGTCTTTTAGTAGGTGTCCATTTTAAAGAAACAGTAGCAAGTGAAGGTGTAAACTCTTCTCTATAGCTACTATGAATATGAAGTAAAAAGTCTTACTGGGTTTGCTAATTGTGTTGGTTTACCTGCTTCAGAAAATTCTGAAGCTGATGATAAAGGGCAGCGGGCTGTAACTCCAACTCTTTCAAGAGAAAGCACGGATCTGCAACCTTGGGATCCTCAAAAGTATGTCCGTCTCTGCACTATTTCTTTTGCATTACTTGTTTTACTTCGCATTAGGTCTAACCATTATTGTTTCATGTATGTACTCAAAGTATCCTCTTTTATCATGAACTAATAAGAGGATAGATAACTCCATCTGAACACTGAAATTTATCGATATCTATATGAATCTGGAAATAAATGCATAAGTGTCGTTAAAAGGCTCTTCTTTACGGGTTCAAGCATACGATGTTTCCAAAGAAAATTGACTTGAATAATATGCAGGCGAGCTTCGATGAAACTAGGCATAAACATGCCAGCAAGAGTAGAACAAATCATAAGAAAACTTGATAGTGAATCGCCGCTTCTTGGTGAACCAACTGGAGAACTTTTCGACGTGGTATTGTTCTTTGGTATAATAGACATTCTTCAAGACTACGACATTAGCAAAAAGTTGGAGCACGCATATAAATCTTTCCAGTACGATGCAACCTCTATATCTGCAGTAGATCCCAAGCAGTATGCTAAACGGTTCAAGGATTTCATATTTCGAGCTTATACTGAAGATAGCGATAGCAGCCTTATGTGACATTATAAATGTAAATTCGTTATATGTTCAGTTTATGTATATGCTGGCTTATGGGGAAAAAAAAGAAGTGAAATATGTGTAGGTTTCTTCTATTTTTGTTTCATTACTGGGTTTGTATACATAGCCATTGTAGATGTAGTTTTTTTGCCTGAGTTAAGTGTGTTAAAAACTTAAAACTTCTAAACCGAGCAACAAGTTTTGTCATTTTTACTCGATCTGTTTCTCCTGTGAGCTATTTATCAATCTTTTAGCATATGCCATTGTGCGTGATCTTATTTTACATTTAGCACATGCCATGGTCGGCGGAGAAATTTGGATTGAAAATGTACTATTAGATGCCATAAAGGTAAAGTGAAGATATGCAAAGCGTCATTGTAAAGTGAAGATACTTAAGTTTCTAATGATAATATTTTAGGGTGCATTGACAAGCATCAAGTCCAAACTGATTAAAAGACATTGACATTGTCTAAGAGATAATGAGTTTGATTCCTATCTTGTGGAATTTAACTTACTTGCTATATAATTTCTAATATACTACTTAAAACTTGTATATAAATTGAGGGTTTTTTAAGCATAAGAACAAAATCAACAAAAAAATTATGTAGAAGGACAAAAGACGAAAATTTTAATCGTAAGGATAAATTTTAGTATAAAGGGAGAAATTTAGGGGCCTAACATCATTTCATACTTTATACTAAAATTTGTCTTTATGATTAAAATTTTAACCTCTTGTTCTTATGGATAAAAATTTTGTTAATTTTGTCTTTCACAATATTTTTCTATCTTTTTTTCTTTATTTCTTTTGATAATGTTGCAATCAAAGACTGCACTTCAACTGCATTACAGTTATGTACTACAATAAAATGCAGCTTTCTAACTACATTTTAGTAATTCATTAAAATTGTACCTAATGTAGCTAAAAACTGCAAGATCACAATGCAGTTTTAATTGCATTACAATGATATAAAGAATTGATTATCAAGAATAATCCGAAGTCTAACGTGTCTTCTCATAATAATTCCAAATTTGGATTATTTCTGAATAATCCGAAGTTTGGGGGTGTCTTCCCATATTAATCTCGTTTACTTGGTTCTTTCCATTTTAATCTGAAGTTTAGGGGTAGGGGTGTCTTCCTATATTGATCTCAAAATAACAAGTCAGGGGATCATCGAAGTCAATATGGTAAGACACCCCTTAAACTTCAGATTATTCAGAAATAATCCAAACTTAGATTATTATGGAAAGATACGTTAAACTTCGGATTATTCTTGACAATTAATCCAAATATAAATAGAAACTATAATACTTTGTTGCGGTTTTCAACTACATTTTAAAATGCACTTGAAAGCTACACCACTAAAATGTAGTTATAACTGCATCATTAAAATGCAGTTAAAAACAAAATATCACGGTTAATTCGATGTTTTTTTTTTAAAAAAAATATTACATTATTGATTTATAACTAATGAGCCATGGATTTTAGATAAGAATGGAAGAAGAAGAATAAATCCTTGCTCAAAGGTTTAATTCAAATAAATATTTTAGTGTTTTGCTAAAGACACCAAACTGGTTGCTATAGGCTACCAATTTGGTGTTTAGTCGGCGGTTGTACACCGATCGAGCTTAGTTTGGTGGACAACCGCGGATCAGATCCTTATTTGATCGGCGGTTACTCATCAATCGAACAGCACCGCGGTAGCTCATAACGAAGATCGCGGTGCCTTTAACATTCTGACTTTAACATTCATTGCCTTTTAGCATATTAATCAGCAAATCAAAATCAGATATGAATCATATGATATATGACTCTTGATCTGCAAATCAAAGATCTTATGCTTGTACTTTCTTATACTATTTACGAATAATGCAGTCCACATAACAGCTGACTCCAAGCTGTTGGAGCATGTGCTGTGTGTCCTTTCCATATGGTAGTACTGCTCAAAAGATATTTGGTGTCCAATGCCAAAGGATACGTAACAACTGACGCTACCGCTACTCCATGAATAAGGTATATTCCTTCTGACTTTGACGTCTGCCATTTTGCTCGTATCCAGTTATTCATGGTCAACTGTTCTAGCCGCAATGGGAGCAGGAGTGCATTTGGGGGCAATGAATGTTGCATTGAGCATGGTATGTTAGTGAATAGAGCCCCATTTATCAGTATGACGAACGCATTTGAACATGATATTGAATGAGATAATTTAAGATTTATTGTGTAGTAATTTACGATTTAAATGAAAAGACACTATAGAAACTGAAATACATAAAGATTAAATATCTTAAGAATACAGTAATAAAATGCATATATAGTACAAATGTACGGTTATTGTTGATCCGTCTTTATACAAGGCAGACATGCTTTGAATTTTTGGCGATTGGAGTGCTCAGAACTTGGGAAAACTCGGAGCGATTTGGACGAAGTCGCAAAATTCATGATAGACTTAGATTTTTTGGTAAGTGTTTCGGATTGGTACGTATCTCCGAAACACTCCTGAATCGGTACAACTCAAGAAATTGCTCAGGAATCATGGAAAATACTCTAAGTCTCGCAGGGTCAGTATTAGTCATTTCGTATTCCGGGATTGGTATTTTGGATGGCTTATGGATGGTATGATTTTCATTAAGGATCGGCGATTGGTATTGGCAACTCTCTCGAGATGATTTTCATTATGGCTTATGGATGGTACAAAATCACTCGAGGTCTTCCAGATCGGTATTTGTTTAACTCCGTGAGGATCGTTAGGATGGTTCGTATCCTCTAGATGATTTTCGGTTCGGTGCGAATTCAAGGCAACTTTCAAAATCAAAAGTTTGGAGGATCGATGCAAATAGGGATGGAATCAAGGAGCATCAGGAGAAGGAAGCGGATTTTGGCTAAAGCATTGGGGACCGATACTGATCCCTAAGAAGATTTTTTGGGCTTCGAGCCCACTCTCTCCAGCACCTGTAAATATCCCATTTTGGGGACAAAGTAGAGGTTGGATACTTTTGGCTGGACTTCGGAGTCTTGGACTTAGAGGCTTTTAATGACTTCTCTCCTGGCTTCATGGACTTTGAAATCATCTTTGAACTTGTGAACTTCTTTTTGGAATTTTATGACAATCACTATCTGAAACTATGTCTACTTATCATAAATCATTTATCATACTAATTACTTTTTTTTCTTATTATATGCACCGCAACAACAGATCTTATTCACATTACTCATTTGCTTTTTTCCAGATCTCTCAAGTATTTAACTTGAATATTATCTTTATTTCTTTTTTCGTTGTACCGTCATTGCAAGTTCAATTCTAGGAAGTGAGTAACATCTTACTTAGTTGGTTTCAAAAAAATTATAAATCTATCTCCATATTTTAATATAAAACAATATAAGCAGTAATCAATAATTATAAAATATTTTTCTTACTAGTTTCTTTTAGTTGCTAGATAGTGCATAATACAGTAACATCACTATTTTGCACTAATTCCCTTTTTTTACTTTTATTCTTGTAATTACGTCTATCGTATTAAATTAAAGAGATATGCTCTTTTTCTTTACCAACTAACTAAGCTATTAGAGACTTCCAATTACATTTATATATAAATTCCCTTTTCTATTCCATTTTGTGTTTTTGCCATTAAAATAAATTTTCTACTTTTAGGCTTATGCCTTTTCTTTATAATTCTCAAGCCCAAGATTAATTTTATTTATTTGGATTCCATTCCATAATAACGACATTTGCATATAAGTACACCTTCTTAAGATTTATAATTTTCATACAAACAACTTGTATAAACTAATTACTATGATTAGTTCAAGTTTTTTTATGTCAATTAAATAATTTCAATGAGAATCAAACGATATTATTTATCAGTAACCAAAATATATATAATCTAAATCCACTTACTTGGGAAAAACACTCTTAAGTTCCAAATCTAATTCAAATCCAACTCTATTATACGCAGCCTTCACTTTTCTAACTCTATTTGTATCCACAAACCGAAAATTGCATGGATTTATAAATCATGATCTAAAAAATAAAATAAACTAATTAGTAAACCAAATCTGTAAAATGTACCTCATATGGACAACTTATTTTGGATATCTCTTTCCTAAATCTACAGTTTCTGCCTCCAATCTGTAAATGACAAATCCTAAATCTATAGTATCTATTTTCTAAAGAATTGAAGAAGATAGAAAAGTAGCAGAGATTCTGTGCCCATTCAGAAAAATATAGGTTTAGAGGTTAGCCTTGCACTTTTATTCATGGATGTCCAAAGCTACGTCATCCATTTTAAGATGATCAAAATATGTACGTACAACGCTCGAAATAACACGTTAGTTAAAATACGCATTTAGGTCTTATGCATTATTTTGACATGTTCTCCCATTTTTAATTAATACGTATTTATTTCGTTCGTTTTAAATTTGAATGTTACTTTGTCAATGTGAATTTATTCAATTCTTACGTGATTAAATTCCCTTGATGACATGCGTTAATTTTTCAAATTCAAACGCATGTTACTACAGCAATTTGTATGTATATATATTTATATAAAGTAAATACATACACACGCATCTACACGCTTGTTATTACTCTTAAATTAATCGTTTTATAATGTAATAATATATTTATTACATGATAATATTATGCTTATATAACGTTAGCTTTTTATTTAACTTCATTTATTGTTCTATAACATTACATTTATATAACGTTAACATTTATTGAATCTTTTCTCATGTTTAATGGGGACTAGGTCTTCGTCCGCCGCCTCCATCTTTTTCGTTCTTTTTACCTTCTGCCTTTGATTATCTTGTTCAGCTCTGTAACACCCCGTAATTCTGTTAATATTAATATTCACAAATTAAAGAATAACTAATCTCAGACGTGAGAATTGTGGGAAACGGATTGCGCCATTGTGTTCGTCTCGGAATTCTGGTCGAAATAGAGTCCGAGTTTGCGTGAATTGGACTTCGTATGAAGAAGTTATGGCCATCGGAAGTTTCAGAAAATTCAAAACAGATTTCAGAAAATTTAAAATTCAAAATTGGACGGATTTTTTTTCGATTTGGCCACCTTTCATAAACTTATAACACATTTAGCCTAGTTTGAAAACTTAGTACAGCCGTAGCCTGGTTTATGTCACATCAGTTGGAAGCAGTTATTTAACGAAGCGTTATTTGAAATAACGCGTGTAGCGTTATTCAAGAAAACGCATGGGTTATTTTATATTTAAAACCTATTTTCCTTTGTTGAAAATACAACCGTTATCTTTAATAACGCTTTGTGCGTTATCCTAAATATCGTGTATTTTGAGGTTTAATGATAACACAGTTTAAAGCGTTGTTTTGAATAACGCTTGAAAGCGTTATCCTAAATATCGCATGAAAAAGTAAAAGTCTTTTTGCGTTATTTCAAATAACGCTGTTTGCGTTATTTTAAAGGACGCATGTCGTGATATACAGAGAGCTATTGCTCTCTTCCTCCTCACTTTATCACTTTCTATGTTTTGAAAAAAAAAACCCAATACCTTAAATCAACTTCTGAAATTAAATCCTTCGTTAATTCTAGCGCCGATCCATCAGCAATTCCAGATTTGTTTCAACTGGACGCTATTCTCCGTCGTTTGATTCAGTACAAGGTTTGAATTTCAAAACCCTAAATCTGTGTTTTTCTGAATTTTTAACTTTTGGTAATACATTCTTTTTTGTTGTTGTAAATTAGAATGGCTCCTAAGTTTATTGCTATTTTATGCTATTACGATGGTGAGTTGGTTATTGATGATAGAAAGTGTGGTAAGTACGATGGTGGATATTTCAAACCTGTAAAAGTTCTCAAAGGGTGTAACTTGATGCAATTAAAAGCCTCGATATTCAAGTCAACAATGATTAATAAAGAGCAATTTGATATTGAGTTAGTTTGCAACTGGCCGACTGATTCTGGTTCTAAGGCAATTAAAATTGCTGACGATGGTGATGTGGAGTTAATGTTTTCTGCCGCTTGTAAGACTATAGAGTTATTTGTTGTGAAAACGACAAAGTTAGTGGTAGAAGCACCTACTGCTTCAAGACCCGTTCGAGAGGCACCGATCCGTCCAACTCCTGTAATGCCATCACCAACTACTATACCTCCTTATAACGTTTCAGAGTACAGACAACATCAAATGTTCTATGCATACCCTCCGCATATGAATTATACACAGAATCCGCATTTTTGCTTTGCATATCCCACGCAGGAAAGTATTGGATGCGCGACGCAGAGGTAAGCCCAACTTATAATGTTTTCTAAACATGTTATATTTTGGTTCTCCCAATTGTTGTTAATGACGGTCATTTGTTGTATAGTTATGATCCTTACTACCATCAGACACAAAATAATGTTGGTCCGTCTTCACAAGTAGCAGAACCATTGCAGCCAATGCCATCTGAGTTATATCATATGAGTTAGAAGTAAGTATTCTTTGAATTGAATTGTTATTTGAGTAATGCATAATTGGTTGATCAAGGTGTAATATTTTCATGATGCAGCTGTCCGCAGGATTTCATGGAAGAGCAATCGCCCTTCGAAGAGAATGCATGCGATGATGCTAGTCAAGTAGATGGAAATCTAGACCTACAAACGGACCGTGAACCTGCTTTGGATAACATGACCGTTGCCTCGATTCCCGATAACAATCACGCATGGTTTGACAACATGCAAGTAAATAATGATTCGTTGAACTTTGACTTCGGAGCTGAAGAGATGGATGATGAGGAAGATGGGAGTAACGACCAACCTGCAATGGAGATTCCCCTTGATGAGGACATGTGTACCGCGCAAATGTTAGCCAGATCCGTTGTCGCTGACTTGCAAAGTAGGGGAGAATTATTCTCGTTCTCCTGCGTTCAAAGTGGCTTTAAACCTGGTCTTGTATTTGAGAGCAAAGCTAAATTTCTGCAACATCTAAGTGAGTGGTCCATTTTACATGCTGTTTCTTTTAATCCCATTAGGTCTAACAAAGAAATGTATACTGCCATTTGCAATATCGACGATACATGCCAGTGGAGAATTCATGCAATTGGTTCCAAAAAATCGCAGGCTGGGTTGTGGGTTGTTAAGAAGTATAGAGGGGAGCATACTTGCGTTAATCCAACGGTCAATTCAAGCAATCGCCAAGCGACATCAACATTTCTGGTTTTGAAGCTCGTGCCTTTTGTGAAGTCTGATTTAAACATAACAGCTAGAACAGTTCAAGTGCTGGTTGAAGAACAATTCTTTATTAAGACTGGTTATATGAAAGCTTGGAGATCTCTGAGCAAGGCAATTGTTATAGTATACGGGGATTGGGCGGAGTCATATTCATTGTTACAGGCATATTTTGATGAAATCAGAAGATCAAATCCCGGTAGTGTAAGCCATATATTAACAGATGAAGTTGGTGTATTTCGACATGCATTTTGGGCATTTGGCCCTTCCATTGAAGGATTTCTACATTGTCGTCCATTGCTTTGTATCGATGGCACCCAGTTGTATGGCAAATATAAAGGTACACTACTCGTAGCCACTACAACAGATGCAAATGATCAACTCTATCCGTTGGCGTATGCCATTGTTGAGTCCGAATCGGCTGACTCTTGGGCTTGGTTTTTTTTCCTGCATGAGACGGTTTATACATAGTGTAAACAATCGCCATATTACTTTCATATCTGATAGAATGAAAGGAATTCCTATCGCGTTGCAGGAAAGATGGGTAGAGCCACATACACACAGATTTTGCGCAAGGCATCTAAAAGCAAATTTTCAAAAAGCCGGCTTTAGAGATCAACGTTTGACTAGTTTATTTTATGCGGCGGCATGCGCATCAGAAGAGGTTGAGTATCGTAAGCTTCGAGAGGAAATTAAGACTACCAACATAAGAGCTCATAATTGGATTGAGACAAGTTTGGGGGGAAAGGAGGAAAATTGGGCTTTGTTTAAAGACAATGGTGGAAGGTTTCATGTAATGACGACAAATGCTTCTGAAAGCTTTAACGGTGTGCTAAGAGGTGCACGATCGCTTCCAGTTAAGTCATTGGTTGCACGTACCTTTTATAGATCGGTGGATTATTTTTGTAACAGACGGAAAAATGTTGTTGAGTTGGCATGCAAATTAACCCCAAAGTGGGAGGCAAAAATAGCTGAAAGAGCCGAAGAAGCAAGACATTGCAGAATAGTTCGCTTCGGCGAATATGAATGGGTTGTCATACACTACTACGGTGATGAGTTTACAGTAAAGATATATGGTAATACTTGTTCGTGTACATGTAACATACCAATGCTACAGCACCTTCCTTGTGCGCATGTTATGGCTGCATGTTCGGCAGTGGCAAATGGGGCCAAAAGAGCTCATCACGACTTCGCCTCCAACTGGTACACCGTTCAAAGTTATCACGTGGCTTACACGCCTGAGTTTCATCCAGTTCGTGACAAGCGCTATTGGCCACAACCTTCAGGACCTATGGTATTTCCACCGCAAGCTAGGAGAGCACCGGGCCGACCTAAATCTACTAGAATTAAAGGCACCATGGACGAGGGGCAGTCTTCTAGATCTAATAGGTGCAGCAAGTGTGGAGTTAATGGCCATAAGAAGAGCCGTTGTACTACAGTGACATAGACTTTACTAAGTGTTATGTAGTACCTCCCTATCCTGTTTTATTACGTTGCGTACGTTTCTATTTGGTTTTATTATGTATAAAACATATGTCGTAACTATTTATCCCGTTGTTTTATGTGTGTGGTAACATTTATCATGGTTGTATTACGTAAATGAAAATTGTTTTGGAGAATTGGTTTAGTGGTAACATTATACATAGAACGATACATTAGAACAATACAGTAGAACTACATTCGAACGATACATTAGAACGCTACATATAACGATACATATAACGATACATAGAACGATACATTAGAACGCTAAATATAACGATACATAGACCGATACATTACTCATTAGGATATCTAGGAATGGTGGACTCCAATTCGTCATATTTTTGCCGCATTCGGTACATTTCGGTCTTCAGTTGTGCATTCTCTTCTTGCATCTCTAGGGCATACTCGTGTCCTCTTCGACATAATGGAGGATCAATCCACTCCGTGTAACGACAAGGCGTAACCAAGTGCGGCACTTGTAACCAAACCGGATATCGCCCACAAGCGTAGTACCGACGACCAGCGTTTTCCTTACTCTTCGCAACATGCACATGACAATGGACACGACAATTGCAAAATTGTCGTGGTACTGCTTCCCCAATCGCTAAGGCTTTACCCTTATTTCTTCCGCCGTTTCCATCCACCGCTACAAAGGTCTTTTGTCGCATTTCTCTAGGTATTAGAGCTTCCAATCGTGGTTCTTTGCCCGGTCGGCGTTCAATTGACTCAAACTCATCCATGTACTTGGCTAAAGTTTCATCATCAAGCTCCCCTTGATCCATCTAAAGTATACTTGCATGAATAAAACTAACATTAAGGACTAATTTCGCAAAACAATAAACTAAAACAAAAATGAATGTTGATTCATGGGATTACCTTCGATTTTGAGCAAAGTAGGACTTTGGAATTGTGCTGTTTTTTGGGTTTGAATTGGGAAAGTAACAAATAAAAGGGTGGGTTGGAGAAGATGACACGTCTTTTAATACCAGAGTACCAACCTGGAGCGTTATTTAGAATAACGCTTATTGCGTTATTTCGAATAACGCAGTTAGCATTATTCTAAAAAACGCTCCAGGTTGGGCATTTTAAGACAACAACCTAGAGCGTCTTTTAGGACGATGCAATTAGCGATGAACCCATCATGGTACAATCCATATCGATAAACTACCAAAATCAAACAGTGGAGCCTAATACGGCAACCCAAAATGATGTCACATAAACCATAAACATACGTTACAACTTCAAATTCAAGTTAACCACATCCCGCAAAACATTACAAATTTTCAGCATCCGAATAAAAAGTACAGGAACTAAAAAACAAAAGTCAACCTACAAACAACACCACCACCCTACGAACGAACTACTTAAGAATTCGCTGCTGGTAAGGAGTTTCTCTCTTTTTCTTCTTGGGTTTCGTTGGTACATCTTCATGTGTAGACGATGAAGAACCTTCCTGGGGTTGTGACGGACCATGCTCAACCAGAGTTGGTTGAGATGCCTCTGCTTCCTTACCCTTACCCCTTCCCTTTGACGCCGCCATTTTCCTCCTTGACGTATAAACCCTGGTAGTTTCAGGCGGAGGGATGTCGCGGACTTCATGTATCTCCGAAGCTCCGACAAGTGCTAAAGCTTGAGGTGCCGGAGGAGGAGGAGGCGGTGCCGGTCTTGCGAGCTTGTTCTTTCCCAAAATTGTTTGCAAAATACGTTTGATGTTAAAGCATTTTCCCTTGCTTCTTTCGGACACCTCATGAGATAGCTCATCGACCATTTCTATAGCCCGATAAACACCGTCCGCTTGTAAATTTTTAGTTAACGTGCTTAGGATTCATAGTTGAAAAAATAGTACATAAATTAAACTTAATCGCAAAGTTTTCATACCACATTCCTCTCCAGAGGAGCTCTAGGCGTGTACGGTTCCACCACAGCACCAAGAGGTTGCACGCTGCGAAGAATATATCGTCGGGTAATCTGCCAATACCATGTGTAGTACTCTTCGTCCGACAATGTGAACTCCCGCTGCTGCTGTGTGTGCAAGTGCCTATGGTTCCATGTCTCAATAGCCGCCTCGTACTCCCCGGGTACTTCTAAGTTAATCCTGTAAGATGGGGCTGGTTCTGGAAGATGTTGTCGTAATCCAAACTGACGCATCACCCGGTCAGGAAGGTGATATGCTACATCGTTCAAACATATGATGGGCACACGGTCAGTCCACATATGGGAAGACACGGTACATAAGGCCGGAAGCTGTCCAAGATCCTGGGCATATGGGGTCCATGTAACAACATCCAGACTAAGCACGTCGAGCTCATTGCGATAGAATTTTAGATTACACTTCGGAGTCGACGCAGTGCTCTTCTTTCCAACCCACCTGTAATTGTGACTAGGTAAGAGATAGAGAAAATAAGTTAACACATATAAGATAAGTAATTGACGGAATAAACATACGTAGCCCCGTACGGCTGAGAAAAATCAATATTCGGTTGCTTTAACTCAAGTCTACCAAGGGGAAGATACGTCCACGACCATAGCTACAAAGAAATTTGATAAATAAACACATACATGCAGAAACAACAAATAAGAAGCAAATAAGCATACGAAAAAAGAGTACCTGTATCAAAGAAGGACAACCTCCCATATAAGGGCTCTCATTCAAAATGGTCCTGGTAAGTTCTGTATATGTGTAAGCTAATGTCACACTGCCCCAAGAATATTGACGACAAATATCAAAACCTCAATAAAATGCAACCATCTAAGCCACACCCGAGTCTTAGAGTGATCGCAGATCAAACGCTGTGTAATGATCCAGAGTATGATAGCTCTAGCACGCTGTTCTATCTACTCCTGCGTGGCATTATGTGGAATGTCATGTACGAACTACGCTTTGTACCAACTAGTAATTATTTGCTCATTCCCCATCCACTGGTCCGCGGGAGGCATAATACCTAAAAGCCGCTGGCACATCTCCATATAGTCTCCGCCCTCTGGATTCCTCAAAGGAGCACCATCAATCGGCACGCCCAGCAAGACCGCCACATCACCCAAAGTGATGGTCATCTCTCCAACTCTAAGATGGAATGTCGATGTCTCCGGTCACCATCTATCGACTAAAGATGTGATGAGATAATGGTCGAGTTGAACGTATTCCAACCGTTGTACTATTCCGAATCCAGCACGCTCAAGCAAGGCCAATACGCCTGGATGACTGGAGGTCACCGCGCCAACAGAAACCGTGTGATCTATAATCCGATCAGGATCTTTTCCCTGTAAATAAAAATTAACATACAACGTTAGACATACATACAAAAAAAATTCAAGTAATACGATTTGGCCAACATACAAACACATTAAAGACATACCGTCATCAATATATTATTGTTCGACCGATGCCTGTCTTGCAAGTATAGGACAGTAGCATCTACGGGTCCGGGTTCCATCTCAATAATCTCTACACAAATGTAGCGAAAAAACCACAATCAATGTTGAAACCAATATAATTTCAACTACATTGAACCCATTAAAGCACATACAAGCTTATTCACAAGTTTCCTCAATCATGAACAAACCCTAAATTTTATAAGAAATCAACAAAATTAGGAATTTTTTACCTTCTTGAGCTTCTTGGGTTGACGAGCTTGCCATGTTGATGATTTTAGATCAAAAAAGCCTAAAATTTGATGTTGTGGTGAGGAAATAGGGTTTGGCTCTTTGGGTTTTCGTTTTTGAAAAAATAGAGGCTAAGGGAAAGTGAGGAAGAAGAAAGCCTCGGCTGACTGTATAGTCCGACGATGCGTTATTTAAAATAACGCTTATAGCGTTATTTTAAACAACGCTAGAAACAAAAATGTATTAAGCAGCGTTATTCAAGATAACGCACAAAGAAAAATGATATATTCTAACACTTGCGTTATTCAGAATAACGCACATGAATTTCGTTTGTGTCACAATTTTAAGTTTTCAACTGCTTTAACGTTATTTAGGAAAACGCATAAAGCGTTATTCTGGATAACGTAGGTGTTTAAAACAGGTTTTAAATATAAAATAACCCATGCGTTTTCTTGAATAACGCTACATGCGTTATTTCAAATAACGCTTCGTTAAATAACTTCTTCTAGCTGATGTGACATAAACCAGGCTACGGCTGTAATAAGTTTTCAAACTAGGCTAAATGTGATATAAGTTTATGAAAGGTGGCCAAATCGAAAAAAAATCCCATAACAGCTTACTCCAAGCTGTTGGAGCATGTGCTGTGTGTCCTTTCCATATGGTAGTACTGCTCAAAAGATATTTGGTGTCCAATGCCAAAGGATACATAACAACTGACGCTACCGCTTCTCCATGAATAAGGTATATTCCATCTGACTTTGACGTTTGCCATTTTGCCTGTATCCAGTTATTCATGGTCAACTGTTCTAGCCTCAATGGGAGCAGGAGTGCATTTGGGGGCAATGAATGTTGTATTGAGCATAGTATGTTAGTGAATAGAGCCCCATTTATCAGTATAAAGAAGGCATTTGAACATGATATTGAATAAGATAATTTGCGGTTTATTGTGTAGTAATTTACGATTTAAATGAAAAGACACTATAGAAACTGAAATACATAAAGATTAAATATCTTAAGAATACAGTAATAAAATGCATATATAGTACAAAAGTACGGTTATTGTTGATCCGTCTTTATACAAGGCAGACATGCTTTGAATTTTTGGCGATTGGAGTGCTCAAAACTTGGGAAAACTCAGAGCGATTTGGACGAAGTCGCTAGATTCATGAAAGACTTAGATTTTTTTGGTAAGTGTTTCGGATTGGTACGTATCTCCGAAACACTCCTGAATCGGTACAACTCAAGAAATTGCTCAGGAATCATGGAAAATACTCTAAGTCTCGCGAGGTCGGTATTAGTCATTTCGTATTTTGGGATTGGTATTTTGGATGGCTTATGGATGGTATGATTTTCATTAAGGATCGGCGATTGGTATTGGCAACTCTCTCGAGATGATTTTCATTAAGGCTTAAGGATGGTACGAAATCACTCGAGGACTTCCGGATCGGTATTTGTTTAACTCCGTGAGGATCGTTAGGATGGTTCGTATCCTCTAGATGATTTTCGGTTCGGTGCGAATTCAAGGCAACTTTCAAAATCAAAAGTTTGGAGGATCGATGCAAATAGGGATGGAATCAGGGAGCATCAGGAGAAGGAAGCGGATTTTGGCTAAAGCATTGGGGACCGATACTGATCCCTAAGAAGATTTTTTGGGCTTCGAGCCCACTCTCTCCAGCACCTATAAATATCCCATTTTGGGGACAAAGTAGAGGTTGAATACTTTTGGCTGGACTTCGGAGTCTTGGACTTAGAGGCTTTTAATGACTTCTCTCCTGGCTTCATGGAATTTGAAATCATCTTTGAACTTGTGAACTTCTTTTTGGAATTTTATGACAATCACTATCTGAAACTATGTCTACTTATCATAAATCATTTATCATACTAATTACTTTTTTTCTTATTATATGCACCGCAACAACAGATCTTATTCACATTACTCATTTGCTTTTTTCCAGATCTCTCAAGTATTTATCTTGAATATTATCTTTATTTCTTTTTTCGTTGTACCGTCATTGCAAGTTCAATTCTAGGAAGTGAGTAACATCTTACTTAGTTGGTTTCAAAAAAATTATAAATCTATCTCCATATTTTAATATAAAACAATATAAGCAGTAATCAATAATTATAAAATATTTTTCTTACTAGTTTCTTTTAGTTGCTAGATAGTGCAAAATACAGTAACATCACTATTTTGCACTAATTCCCTTTTTTTACTTTTATTCTTGTAATTACGTCTATCGTATTAAATTACAGAGATATGCTCTTTTTCTTTACCAACTTACTAAGCTATTAGAGACTTCCAATTACATTTATATATTAAATTCCATTTTCTATTCCATTATGTGTTTTTGCCATTAAAATAAATTTTCTACTTTTAGGCTTATGCCTTTTCTTTATAATTCTCAAGCCCAAGATTAATTTTATTTATTTGGATTCCATTCCATAATAACGACATTTGCATATAAGTACACCTTCTTAAGATTTATAATTTTCATACAAACAACTTGTATAAACTAATTACTATGATTAGTTCAAGTTTTTTATGTCAATTAAATAATTTCAATGAGAATCAAACGATATTATATATCAGTAACCAAAATATATATAATCTAAATCCACTTACTTGGGAAAAACACTCTTAAGTTCCAAATCTAATTCAAATCCAACTCTATTATACGCAGCCTTCACTTTTCTAACTCTATTTGTATCCACAAACCGAAAATTGCATGGATTTATAAATCATGATCTAAAAAATAAAATAAACTAATTAGTAAACCAAATCTGTAAAACGTACCTCATATGGACAACTTATTTTGGATATCTCTTTCCTAAATCTACAGTTTCTGCCTCCAATCTGTAAATGACAAATCCTAAATCTATAGTATCTATTTTCTAAAGAATTGGAGAAGATAGAAAAGTGGCAGAGATTCTGTGCCCATTCAGAAAAATATAGGTTTAGAGGTTAGCCTTGCACTTTTATTCATGGATGTCCAAAGTTGCATCATCCATTTTAAGACGATCAAAATATGTACGTACAACGCTCGAAATAACACATTAGTTAAAATACGCATTTAGGTCTTATGCATTATTTTGACATGTTCACCCATTTTTAATTAATACGTATTTATTTCGTTCATTTTAAATTTGAATGTTACTTTGTCAATGTGAATTTATTCAATTCTTAAGTGATTAAATTCCCTTGATGACATGCGTTAATTTTTCAAATTCAAACGCATGTTACTACAGCAATTTGTATGTATATATATTTATATAAAGTAAATACATACACACGCATCTACACGCTTGTTATTACTCTTAAATTAATCGTTTTATAACGTAATAATATATTTAATACATGATAATATTATGCTTATATAACGTTAGCTTTTTATTTAACTTCATTTATTATTCTATAACATTCCATTTATATAACGTTAACATTTATTGAATATTTTCTCATGTTTAATGGGGACTAGGTCTTCTTCCACCGCCTCCATCTTTTTCGTTCTTTTTACCTTCTGCCTTTGATTATCTTGTTCAGCTCTGTAACACTCCATAATTCTGTTAATATTAATATTCACAAATTAAAGAATAACTAATCTCAGACGTGAGAATTGTGGGAAACGGGTTGCGCCATTGTGTTCGTCTCGCAATTCTGGTCGAAATAGAGTCCGAGTTTGCGTGAATTGGACTTCGTATGAAGAAGTTATGGCCATCGGAAGTTTCAGAAAATTCAAAACCGATTTCAGAAAATTTAAACTTTAAAATTCGGAGTCAAACTAGCTAGGCGGAAAATTCCCGCCCAGCACCCCAGGTCGACTGGGGAGTCGACTGGGTAGTCGACCCCCCCCCCCAGTTCGATTGGGGAGTCGACCTGGGTGTCGACCTGTCCAGGCGGCTAGGGTTTTGACTGAGCCCAATTTTGAGCTGCTGATGTGTCTTTAGGGCTGAGTTGGCAAATTAAATGGTCTAGTTTAGTTCTGAGTTGATCTGACTGTCTAAATAAATCCTAAACTCTATAAATACCTAGGTAGTCTCTCACTATAACTCACGTGAAAAATAGAATAGCTACCGTCATACCGCCGCCATGGAACTCAGTCTAGCCGCCGCCAAATAAGAAGGAAGAAAAGCTTATCAAAACCCTAATTCTACTCAACTCTAAAGCAAATCAAGACTCTCTTTTCTTCTCTAATTGTGAGTATGATGATCTTAACAAGATTATTGTTAAACTAATTAGATTAAGTTATGAATGGATTATAAGTGAATGATGTGGATTGTCATATATGTTGTTGTATAAACCTTATGCTATCATGTATGTTGTAAATCCTATGTTATGTGATGATGATATCCTATATGTTGCAAATCATGCTATGATGATATTGTATAGGTTGTAGTTTTCTATGCTAAATTGTGATGAATCATACATGTTATAAAGTCATGATGTTATTATCTATGCTAATTGGTTCATGTTAATCAAATCATAATGTTTGGGCTATGTTGATCTATATGACAAACCATGTATGCAAGTTAGATTGATTAGTAAAGATTATGAACATATGCCATGACATCTCTTTAGAAGCTAAAATTATGACATCTAGAATTATGCTATGACATATGTGAATTCTATGTATTAGATGCTAGCTCACACCATCATTATGTTGCATAAAACCCCATATGCAAGTTCATACATAAATTTGGGTTATGATCATATCATGTAAATTGTGACATTTAACAAGTTGACACCTTTAGATCCTTAACATGTGTAGTTTATGCAAGTTTCACCTCTATATGATTAGATTTATTTTATTTTCCTATATGTTGTGATAATTTATCTTTGTGCTATGAGTTAGACTATTCGAGTCTAACGTATACTTTGTGTTGAATAAGCGAACGTATAAACGTGGGGTAGGGGTAATATTAAGGATTCAATAATAAGAAGTTGGGGTGCAATTGATATGATTTTGCATGCCATGAGTGGATGGCCATAATTGAGTCAATTATGGACATCATTAAAATTGGAGTTAATTAATAATTTGAATAGGGAATTATTAAAACTGGGGTAAAAGATTATAAGTGATAATCAATGCTTAGGACACGAGGTTGGACTCGTTTGTGACGTAAACCTGCCCGGACCCGCCCGGCAAATCCAGTGGTCACAAATGTCAGCCCAATGTGAGAGGTCCTAGGCTCAAACTAAAGCATAACAGTTGTAAAGACACGAGGTTAGACTCTTTTATGGTGTAAGACTGCCCGGACCCGCCCGGCAAATCCAGCTGCCATAAATGCCAGTCTAATGTAAGAGGTTTTTATGAGGTTATGGCCTGAATGAATTAAGAAATACTTAACCAGATAAACATGTAAGGTGGGACATGGGGGTTAAGTAGGTGCCTGAGTGGCATGAGGAATATAATGGGTGCCCTTAGTGGCATGTGAAATACGATTAGCAAGACTTAACCAAACACACATGTAAATGAACATGACTAAGAGGGTTAAGTGGGATATACTAGTGGACAAGCTTAGGTGGGTAGCTTATGGGGGCTCATTTCAACCAGTAACCCAAACGTATCTTTGTGGGCTCGACCCAAGTCGAGGACGGGACACGCATACTGGGCTTGACTATAAGAGGCCAAAACGGGGTAGCGGTGACAACGCAAGTCCAATGGGTTTCATATGCGTGTGTGGACCCGGGCTGGTAGGTAAGACGTTGTTGCATCGTGTAGGTATAAGCCGTGCATTCTCAAGTTGTATCGGGTTGCCACTTTAGGGGAGTGATACACCCCACTGTGGGGCCAGCACGGGTATCTACGAGTAGGGAGCCGATCGAAAATGGGTAGTGGAGTACACCTAGCGGAGGTAGGGGCAGACGACACCTTTGTAGTCAGCTAGGTGTATGTAAGGCTATTTATATAGTTTCTGTGTGAAGCAAGTGGGATCAACCTTTAGGGTGACTGGTGCGGTGCAGTGTAGTAATGTGCGGTGCAGTGTAGTAATTATTCGTTAGTAATTAGGTGTGCCTTTAACATTATCTTTAACGTTATCTTTAACGTTACCTTTAACGTTATCTTTATCTGCTCTTCCATACCTAATAGTTCATAGGCATTTACTTGTCTTCCAGCTTATGCCTTAGTCTAGTTATTTTGATAATAGTAGTGTTAGAATTATCATACTCGCCAGACTTTATGTCTGACCCCCTCCATTTCTATCCTTTTTCCCCCTCTAGGTCCTCAGGTTGGGCCCAGCTCTAGTGGAGTTTGATTGGTTTGCTTCGTCTCTCTTTGGAAAGCGTGGACCGTTGAAGTAAAGTCCAGCTTGTTATCTTCTTTAATGGCTATTTGTGTAATGGGGTTATGTATTTTGTTTTATGAAGATGGATAGTGTACTTGACTCTGAGTTATGGTTTTATGATGTAACAAACATGTTTAATTTCCGCTGCAATAAAATGAAGTTTTAGATTTCCAAGTACTACTTATTATCTGTCTTGTTGTAATTTTTCTGCTCTATATTCACTCAAAACCTCCATGGAAGTTAATGCATTCCCATAGTGAGTGACATTAATGGACGTGGGGTGTTACAAGCTCTTTCTTTCCCTCTTCGTTGTCTCTCACTTCTACTTTCATGACCTAGCTTTCCCCTTTTCGGTGATTAGCTTGCTCGTGCCACCTACAAACCCCCCTCTCTTCAGATCTAATACCCACCTTGCTTCACAAATCAAGATCCAACCTAGGTACTCGATGTGTTCCCTTTCGAAGTCACCTTGACGTTCGATTCAACCTATTTGGCAGTACTGTTGCGACTTTTCCATTGTCCTTTCCCAATTTTCTGCTAACTGCATATGGCTTCTGGCCTCTTACTTGTTAAATTTAGGTGATAAAAAATCACAAAAAAAGATGGAAAGTAAATATTTGTTTAATATGGAAATGCATTGCATTTGCATGGGATGGAAAGAAATAAAGGCGGGCATTAATTTCTTCCATCTATGCTAAAGAAATGAATTGATTTACTTTCCATGTTTGCACATTTGTTGCTACGGTAATTTTCCTCCATTATCTTATTACCATATGTTGGTAATTTAATTGATGACTCACATAGATTTGCACTGGCTATAAATTGAGGGGTAGACTTTAGTGTAAACCCATCCTGGCATGGAGACAGTGATACCCAGTGGCGTCTCTTCTTGTTAAGCCTATTTGATGTTTGGATATGTAAACTCTTATTTTGTAATCTCTTGTAATTCTCTCATGTGGAATAAAATATCTCTCTTTTGGACTGGACGTACACAATCTCGATGATAATGGAACCAGTATAAATATTGTACGTCTCATTGTTTCTCTGTTATGGTTATTTACTATGCGTTTGATGAAATAGAATAATTGCTGTCATATTAGATTGATGTTCAATTGGCAAATCCAGATCCTGCAATTTATTGTGCTTTCACATTCGCGCAATCTTCTTGCACAACAGATTGGTATCAGAGCAAGGCGATTTGTTTTAAATCGTGCATCAATTATTTCTACAGAGGTTGGTAGATTCAGTGGTGATTATGCTATTACTATTTTGGGAGAAAAGGAGACTTTGGTGGAGAAGATTATGTTGAGAGAGAAAAACGTTCCAGGCGTGGAACTTTGATAGCTTGAGCGTTGGGTTCTCATTAAGGTGGAGTTATATGTTTGTTCAAGAATGTCACTCCAAAAGAATGCGACTTTGTAGAAAACAGCTTGGAGAAATTGCTTTAGTGACCAAAGACGAACCGCTGGAGGTGTAAGCGACCTTTCCAAGTGTTTGAGAATCGTATAACTTCAAGTTTAGTTGAGAAATGCTCGCACTGTATGAGAGGTAAAAGTTTAATGTGTTGAAGGAACCACTGGGTTTAGAAATTGTATCTGATGTAGCTTATTTTGGTGACGGATTTTGACGCCACTCGGACTTATCTACTTTTTTGATTCCTCCATGGAGAGTTCAGTTCATAGAGCTGATTTTGGCAGATTTGGTACCACTGTGATACATCGTCAATTTTGTGATGTCGTCTTAAAGGAGGTGCTACATGCAGGTATGTGGAAGCAGAGAGAATTATCTTGTATACAGAGTCTTGGATTTTGGCTCTGTTTTTTGAATTGGTGATTGGGAGAATTATTTTTGGCCTTGATGGTGTTGAGATTATTTTGGAATCTGCCTTTTTTTATTTGGATATTTGCAACATTTTGTTGGCAGGCGGGGACATAGTCTGGGCTCGTTAACAAGGTGTGATGGGAGGTACCTTTACTGGAACCCATTAAGTAAATATTTATTTTTGGTTTCTATCTCATTTTGAGATTTTGATTTAAGATGGAGTTCTTTTTGAAAAGTTTTATGATGCGAAGAGAATTTGATTGGAGATTGGGTGCTGAAGATATGTGATTTTGTATCAAGGTGGAGTGTTAAATTTAGGTGATACAAAATCCCAAAAAATGATGGAAAGGAAATATTTGTTTAATATGGAAATGTTTTGCATTTGCATGAGATGGAAAGAAATAAAGGCGGGCATTAATTTCTTCCATCTATGCTAAAGAAATGGATTGATTTACTTTCCACGTTTGCACATTTGTTGCTATGGTAATTTGCCTCCATTATCTTATTATCATATGTTGGTAATTTAATTGATGACTCACATAGATTTGCACTGGCTATATATTGAGGGGTAGATTTTAGTGTGAACCCATCCTGGAATGGAGCCAGTGATCTCCAATGGTGTGTTTTCTTGTTAAGTCTATTTGAGGTTTGGATATGTAAACTCTTATTTTGTGATTCTCTCATGCGGAATAAAATCTCTCTCTTCTGGACTGGACGTACACAATCTCGATGATAGTGGAACCAATATAATATTGTGCGTCTCATTGTTTCTCTGTTATAGTTATTTACTTTGTGTTTGATGTAATAGAATAATTGCTGTCAGATTAGATTGATGTTCAATTGGCAAATCTAGATTCTGCAATTTATTGTGCTTCCGCATTCGCGCTATCTTCTCGCACAACATTACCATATCATGGTATGAGGTAATTAGCTCAACAAATGGTGGTTTATGTTGTATTCATTGAGCTTGCGGTTGAGGTAGGCGACTTTGGTTGGTTTGTTGTGGGATTTCGTTGTATTGATTGTTGGGCGAGTTTGTTTTAGGTGTATCGACTTGCATACATTATGGTTTTTTCTTGCATGTTGTATTTTTTATGGATATGCCTTAGTGTTTATTTTGACGGCTTATTTAGTTATGGATGTGACCGTAATTTCTCTGGTAGTTCTCATTTGCTGTAACCTTCGTCCACGGTGAAAGCTTGGTTCGGTGGTGGTGTGGGTTATCTTGGTATAGGTTTGTTGCCTTCTCTTTATCCATTGGTCATCTTGTGTTGTCAGTTTTGTGGACATTATTTTGTTGACATGCTGTTATGTCATGGTTTCGAACAGTATGATTATGCTCTATGTTGTTACCTTTGGCATTGAAGTCGGAATTGTCATACCATTATGTCAAGTTCAATATTGGTAATTCTCCCCACTATCTTGCTAATTGTCCAAGCTCTATGGATGCGATGCTTTGCTTCTGTGTTAGAGGGTTTGTTCTCCTGCTCTGGATGTTTGGTTTCATTATTTTGATTTGTAAAATTACACCAGTCTTGGTGTATGCCACTTGTCCTTTTTGCCTCTTGGCAACAATTATGTTATTTATCTGATTGTAATTTGTACCCTGCTCGATGCATTTTCGTGTTAGATTATTAGGCAATTTAGGGTAGTCTAATCTCATAGATTAGCTCATGTGTTATAAGTTAGGATAGTAGCAATAAACGGTCCACTATAAACCGTTTATGGTGGTCAATCCACCTTAAAAACCAATTGTAGTAGCTAGACAATATGTCTACTCCTGTAATAACGTATTTTTTTGTTATAGTAAAAAATGTTATGGATAGCTATAAAAACCAACTGGCCTTGCCATTTTTTTAAATGAATCCCATATACTATTTTGTAACGTTAGTATAACATTTTAATTAATTATATATGTATCTCTGTAACCATATGTTTACATAGCGTTAATTTTTCACTTAATTCCCATATATTCTACACGTTCAGTTTTTCAAAGTCAAATATGCATTATTCTTAGAATTCATATGATTATATATTTATAAAATTATATATATATATATATACACACACACACACATATGCGGTTTTTTCTGAACGGTAAGCGCGAATTTTTTTATTTCTCGACATGAAAATTACAAAATATACAATCCGTCTATATAAACACAACTAACAAAACTGTAAACCTCTCCTAAAAACAAAACCATACATATCAAACTCAATACAACAATTTCAATATGCTCAAAATAACTAGCTTGAAGGCTGCAAAAACACCATTTGAGCTCGCTTGCTTCAGTAGATACATAAAGCTTTAACATACTCTATTCAGGAAGAAGCGACAACATTGTCCTCTTGAAAATCCAATACTTCTACAAATGAATTAATATAACACCAGTGGCAAGTACTGATACATCAATAAAAGAATTCCAATCCCACCATAACAGAAACTTTTGATGCAGCACAATATGAAAAGAGACAATCTAACCAAATTTATCTTATCTTGTTTATTGTAAATTCCAACTTATACACAACAACTTCCAATGATATCCTAATGCTGATCACTTAAAGGAGGGATCATACAAAGGAGAAGGATTGCTCCTTGTATGCCTCTTATTGGATTTCAACTTACTACTTAATGCCATTACATCCTCCTGTTTGTAATTTATTCCCTCATCCAAATCGTCCCAGGATTTGCCTTTCAACTTATTACTTCTTTGATTTGGTCAAGGACAGTGAGCTTGTGGGCACAACAGAGGATAAAGAGGCCATAGCAGTATTAACTTTAGGGAAGTTAAACCTGAGCCAGTAACTGGAGATGAAGCAGACATAGACGATACAAAAATACTGGAGGAAGCATAACATGAGATGAAGGAGCTAGTTTGGCATATGGAGAAGCATATGAATTACTAATAGAACTCTGCAAATTATTTACTAAAATAGAGGAACTAAATGAAGAAGAGCATGACTTAGTTGCAATAGAAGTTACTACTGCTATAATGGGATTACAATCTGCAGATGATGAGTTCTTTCCCTTTGTTCCCTACTTAGCAGCTTCATCACCATTAAACATGATGTTTAAGCCATAATCCATACCATCATTCAAACAATTATCATCATTTGCTTGAGAATCATTGCCATGAGAACTAGAAACATCACCATTATCAACTTGCCAACCACCACTAGTCATATCAG
The DNA here is from genome assembly GCA_030737875.1 of Allium sativum. NCBI lineage: Eukaryota > Viridiplantae > Streptophyta > Magnoliopsida > Asparagales > Amaryllidaceae > Allium > Allium sativum. The sequence goes on from CM060915.1 coordinate 803,308,281, forward strand.
CAGTAGCCTGATCATGCACTGCATTCTATTTATCAATAATTGTTGTGTCCTTATTGTTGTCTGCAATATTTCTATCTGCAATAACTTTCTTTTTCCAGATCATCTTCTTTTTGGGGACAACTTTAGTCCAACCCTTCTCATTGATATAATCTTTGTCTTTTCCCATATTCTGCCTATTATTCATGATTATCCTCGCAGAAATCCCCATATCTCATTTCATCAAACACATCTTCCTTAAAACCACGACCACAATCAATTATCCTATGACCAAAACACTTGCAATAGGTACAGATGTTTGGTCTCCAGTCATAAGAGAGACTGACTAGAGGACAATCACCTAATCCATCTAATTCTATAAACTCAGGCAAACAAACATCTGGTGTAATTTCCACTAATGCTTTTGCATACCTAAACCGTTGAAGTTTCTCTATACTATTGTCAAAATAGATCAACCTTCCTACATGGTATGCAAGCCAAATAATTCCTAGTAGTGTCCATAAGATCATGGGAATTGTATAAAAGTGCATCCAGATTGGAACTTTTTTAATTTGCATATGTGAATAACCGATTGTTGGATCCTATTTAGAAATAATGAACATTCTGCCTCTGATAAAAATTGGTTCATATTGTAGAGTTTTGGCTTTATCTAGATCATTACTAAATTGAAAATAGAAATTGAACCCATCTGATTTAATGTTGAATTCACCCAATAATTTCGAGCGATGTTTCAAGAAATTGACAACAGAGGGAAAAGGAAGAGTACCATCCAAAAAGAAACCTACCACGTGATTACTCCAATACTTCAAACCTTCCTCCTTAACAAGATCAGGTAGCTTCTTCAGTTTTCTATGCCTAATAATATAGAACTGGATCGTCTTGTAATTTCCTGCATTTCTTGTAACTCCCATATATACACGTTTGTTTATACATATAATTATTTTTCGACATAAAACTTTGAACATTAATAATTTTTCTGTAAGAACTCTGTTCGAAACATATTATATATGTAGATTAATTAGAAAATCACCATGAAAACAATGTTATTAGTCCTGAGACAAAATTCCAAAAATGCTATTTTCACTCTTCATAATTATTTAATTAATTTATTTATTTTGATAAATGCAAGATGTTACATTCTTCCACCTTTTTGGAATTTCATCCCTAAAATTCAACAAGGGTAAAACTATGTACTCCCTTGCATTCACTTATATAATCACATCTAATTAGTGTAAATCTAATTTTTGCACCATCCGTGTTATTGTGTAAGGTGTATCACGTCAAGAAATATATGAAGTATATGAATTTCTAAGCGGTACCTTCTATATGAATGTTCTTTTATTTAAAAATTCTTTTCAAAACATGATGCAAACATCCTAAATATACTTGCAGTGCTACATAAATGCAATATTTTAAAAATCAAAATAGTTTTTCATCCAATTTTTCCTGCGCTTCTATAGAATAGAAGCATAGTTCAACCAATTTTTGCATCCAAAACCCTACCACACAACTATTAATTCGAATTAGGAAAATCTAATTTTCCAATCTCTATTTCTAATTTGGACAAAGGTAGAAAACAAAAAAACTGCATATTTTCGGCTTCACTTTTACGCATCATTTTCTCTACATTTGGAACTATTTTCGGTGCTTTACCAAAGATCTTATTTCTCCTCAGTACAGTTTACATAAGAAAAAAAATTCTTTTTAAATTCTCCAAACTTTATATGTAAGGATTTCTTTTCCTCTTCATTTTTTTTTAATTTCTTATTACTATAACTGCCTTGTACATTTTTTCTAGAATTTTCAATTTCTTTTTAGTTTATCTTTTAACTTTTATTATCCTCTTATTAGTTCACCCTTCGTTTACTTTCTTTTTGAGTGATCATTACAAAAACACAGAAAAATAACATTTTACTAATAAGCACTGACTTCTACAACAACCAATACATAACACTTACACAGGGTTACATACTACTAAATGGAAAGTAAACACAAATCCTAATTTTGAATACATCTATAAAATTTTAAACTTAACTTTAGCTCGGAAAATCCCTCAATGACAGTCCAAAATCCTCTACCAAAGTCTTCTTACTCTTTATTCCCTTGGACTCGTATCTATCACCACGATAGTCTACATCTACAATTGGGCTCCTCAAACCCCAAATCTAGTTGGTCTCCTACCCCAATCCCCGTGACCGGGTCTAAAATATAATAATAGGTCTAGTTCTTACTTTGTCATATGAAGCGATATAATTGGTTTTAGTCTTTTCTCAATTATAAATTATGTCATTATTTATTTGCAAGAACCCAAGACTATCTATTTCTCATCCTACTTCCTTTTTATTCAGAGCTAAATATTTTAAGCCTTTTATATAAATTTATCCTTTGTCATTTTATTACAGATTTACATGTAAGCTGAACTCTCATTTAATTAACCAATCTTTGCCAGTTAGCATGCATCCTTTATTAAATCTATATTTATGTGAAATCTATCTTTCCACCATTTTCACATAAACAGTACATGTCTAAAATTACCTTTAATTCTTCTCATACCTAAATAATAACTAGTTGGAAGACATCCTTACTATAAATTTCATTTTTCTTAACCTCTCCATATCGTTCCATTCCATTGGTGATGGCCATTTTTTTACTTTCCTTACTTAATTTTGTTCTTAAAGCTTTCCACAATTACTACCTAAAAATTGTAAAGGTATGCTTTAATACCAAATTTATGGTTTGCTCATACGCCAATATAACCCTTCTAGGCTGTAGCAAGTGTCCTAGCATACTACGGTAATCTTTTTATTACCATTTCCTTCACAATCATATCAATGTGCTAATTCTCATCTACTCCACACTCACAAGCCTGGTTTTGTGTTTTTCTCTTTTCCTTTTTTTCAAAATTTTATTCATTCCACTAAACTCTTTTTATTTCAAAACCCTTCTTAAAAATTAAAAACTGTAGTTGATATGATTAATGGCTTCCTATTGCTTTTCTACAGTCTACCGATTACTACACTTTTTTTTCAAATGGTTATGCACTTTAATACATCGAAGTTACTTATTTTTTCTTTTCAAGCGGACCTATTATGACTAAGTTTCTATTAATCTTTTCTAAGGAGGATTTTTCATTTTGTGTAAAATAACAAGAATATTTTTTTTCATTTCTTTGTTGAAATAGGTAGCACAAAATATGGTGCTTTGCCTTTATTCTGTAAACCTCCTTCACCATATATTTTTTATTACTTTAATTAAATTCTTTTACTTACAAACTTGTTATTTATAAAAACTCATTTTATAATTCTTCTTATCCCAATGAACTATAAGTGGCAGAAATAAGAAGAGGTGGAAGGGGAAGAGAAAACAACAACAGTAGAGTAAGATTGGCCAAAAGAAAGTTAAGGGTGAAGTTGCTTGCTTTAATTGCCATGACATAGGCCATTATTCAAGAGATTGTACACCTGCCAAGCATGATAGGAAGTGCTTCAACTGTGATAATCCTGCATATATGAAGAAGAATTTCCCACCAAATGATAAACGGATTGTCAAAGCTTATGCAATATATGTTATATCTTCTACTTCAAGATCTCCTATTGCTGTGGAGAAGGGGAAGAATGTTCTTGTGCATGGTATATTGCTTTCCATTAGATGTGTTTCAATTAGAGTTTTATTTGATATTGGAGCATCGCATTCTTTTATCTGTAATGAGCTTGTGTGCAAGTTATGTTTAGAACCTGAGAATGTTTATAAACCATTGGTTGTGATTAACCCTGTAAAGGGATCATCTGGTCTTTGTATGCTTTGTCGTGGTCTAGTTTTACTAAGTCATGGTTTCTCTTTTGTGTGTGATTTTTTTTAACTTCACTTGATTTAGGATCATTTTAGGTATGGACAAGCTTAAGACATATATGGCAAATGGAAATTGTGAGAAGCTCGAGGTGACAATCGGGAACGTGGAAGGATTAACAATTGCGATTCGATGCCTACCTGACGATAGGAACCTGCTTAGCTTTTTATATTTGCTTGAGATTCCATGGGATAGGTAGTCATTCGTCCCGATCACTAGAGAGTTTTATGATGCCTTTGATGAGGCCAAAGGATATTGACCACAAAGGGAAATTGGGTTTTAGATTAATTTAGTAGATAAAGCCATACCACGGTTATGCCTTATAGGTGGCTGGTGCCAAGAGAATAGTAAGAATTGGAGGTGCAAGTGAATGATCTACTAAGGGATTCATTCGAAGAAGCGTGTCTGAATGGAGTGCTCCAGTGGTGTTTGCAACCGAGGTTGATGGGTCTTTAAGATTATGAGTGGATTATCGTGATCTTAATAAAGTGGCCATGAGAACTAGCATCAATTATCGATGATTGATGACTTGTTTGATCTGCTCCATGAAGCCAAGATGTTTTGCCAGATGGTTTTGGCTATAAAATTTCTCCAACTAGGGTGGCGAAGGATAGCATGTCGAAGACTACTTTTAGGACATCATCTGGATTCTTTGAGTGGTTGATGATGCCTTTTGAATTGACCAATGCACCAGAGTATTTTGTGGATAATATAAATTAAGTTTTCAGAGATCAACTGGATAAGTTTGTTCTTGTGTACGTGGATGATACCTTGATCTATCCTAGAACCGAGGAGGAACATGAGACACATTTAAGGGTAGTTTTGGAATTTTAAAAAGTGTTAGCTTAGAACTAAGTTTTCCAAGTGTCACTTCTGGAAAGAGGAAGTGAGATTCTTAGGTCACGTCGTATCGGGATAAAGAATAGCAATAGATCCTGCTAAGGTAGCAGCAATGCAGGATCGCAATTGATTTAAGAGTGCTACGGATGTTAGACTTTTTTAGGTTTAGCTAGATATTATCGATGCTTTATTGAGAGATTTTCTAAGATAGGCGAAACATTAACCAATTTGATGAAGAAAAATCAGGATTTTGTATGGGATGCGAAGTGTGAACATGCTTTTGTGATCTTAAAGTAGTGGTAAAATGGTACACCAGTGCTAGTTATTCAGAGTGGGAATGAAGAGATAGTTGTCTATACCAATGCATGTGGTACCTATTTGGGAGCAGTTCTGATGCAGAAAAGAAAAGTTGTCGCATATGCCAATCGATAGCTAAAGCCGCATGAAAGGAATTACCATGCTCATCATCTAGAGTTAAAGGCGATTGTGTTTGCTCTGAAGAAGCGGAGACATTATCTAGTGGGATCTAGACTTGATCACGGATCATAAGTCATTCAAGTATCTTTTACCCTAAAAGGATTTAGATCTTCGACAACAAAGATGGTTGGAGTTTCTAACTTTGTATGATTTTGGTATTGCCTAATCTTCCGGAAAAGATAACGTGGTGGATTATGCGTTGAGTGTAAGACATGCTACTTTCGGAGCTATGTTTACAGAATGGAATCAATTGGAGTACATAACTAGATTCGATTTCAAGTCCCACTGTGATTTAGAGCCTCAGATGTTTGCGAAATTACCTATTATACCTACTCTCATTGAAGGATTAGCAAAAGCCAGAGATGAGATGCCAAGATGGCTGAGATTATCAAGAGATTATAGATGGAAGTCGAGTTCGAGGATTTAAAGCAATACGAAATCGACTTAGAGGATTGGCTTTGTAAGGGTGAATGATTTGTTATTCCTGATATAGACGAGTTACGAGATGAAGTTTAAGATAATGTCACCATTCCATATTGATCATTCATCTCGGTGGTAATAAGATGTATCAAGATATGAAGAGAACTACTATTGGAAAGGTATAAAGAGAGATGTTGAATGATTCATCTCGAAGTGCTTGAATTGTCAATTGGTTAAGATCGAGCAAAATAAACTGAGTGGGTTTTTATAGCCATTATAAGTTCCTACATGGAAGTGGGAGTAAGTATCAATGGATTTCATTGATGGATTGCTGGAGATCAAGACAAGATATGCTAGTATTTGGGTAGTTATGGATCACTTAACCAACAAGATTTATTCCTGTCAAAATTACTATAATAGTATCCAGGTTAGTCGAGTTGTATATCAGATGGAATGTTTGATTTCATGGAGTACACAAGATTTTAGTAAGTAGTAGAGATCCTCTATTCACTAGCAGGTTTTGGAAGAGTTTGCAAGAAGCATTAGGGATTGAGCTAAATATAAGTATAGCTTATCATCTACAGACGGATGGGTAGGCCGAAAGAGTTAATCGAGTATCGAAGATAATCTAAGAGCTTGTGTATTGTATTTTGGAGGATTGTCGGAGGACCATATTCATCCCAATGAGTTTGCCTGTAATAATAATTATCAGTCGAGTATTGGAAAGCACCGTATGAGGCGTTGCACGAGGGATCATGTAATTCACCCTATTGTTGGTTGAAAACAGGAGAGAGATCAGTGCTTGGTCCTAAGATGATAAGAGAAATGACATATAAGATTAATATCATTGGCAATGAATGAAGACAACCTAAGATCTCCAGAAAAATTATGCTGATAATAGAAGAAAATATTCGGAATTTTCTGTTGTAAACTTGGTATTCGTTAGTGTTTCACCTCTCAAGAATGTTGTTTAATTCTAAAGAAAAAGAAAATCAGCTTGGAATTTTATTGTACTATTTCTAATTTTAGAGAAAATCGGGACCCTTGCTTATACAGTGGAATTACTAAAGAGGACGACAGACATGCATAATGTTTTTCATGTCTCGTATCTATAGAAGTTTGTGCACGACTCGAGTATTGTGGTATCTTCGGATCTGCTTAAAGACCTAGAGGTAGATACAGAAGTCTCAAAACCTTGTAAATCGCTTTGAGTCATTGGAAATGATATGAAACAGGTTGGGAGGAAGGTATTTAGACTAGTCATTGTATATAGGAGCAAGAATGATTACGATTATACATTAGTTACAGAGAAGAGTATAAAGACAGCCTGCCCAGAACTGTTATGGTGGTATGTCGCATATATCATATCTACTTATTTCAATGTGTCTTGTACTACTAGAATTCTGCATTCTAGGATAGGACTTTGCTTGCATGGATCGTTGGATGCTATATTGAATAATAGATTGATTGCTCATGGATGGATGGCATGTAAGATGTCATGGTTACTTAGGATTGTTTAGGATTTCGAGGGGGAAATTCCTAATAGGAGGACGTAACAACTCGTATAATACATATTAGAGGATCAGAAAATAATTTTATCTAATTAAGGAGTGATCGTATCATTCTAATATTTTAATATATGGTTAATTGGTATGTGATACTTATCCAAGATTTTTACAAAATATTTTTATAATCGTTTCCCCTTGTGATATATTGTTTTAGCTACAACTTTTGATAGATACCAGATTAGGTGCTCTAACTGGTCTCATTGCTTCGAGATGGTAGTTGATCATTCCGTAAAGTGGTCACATTATGAAAACGGTATATCGATTTGGGGAAAATTGCAGTTTTATGATTTAATTTACACTAAACATATTTCATGACAGCTAATGGGCTAAGATTAGTTAGCCCATTAGATTAATGACTAGCACCTATAAATAGATGTTGTCGGGAGAGATTGAAATGTTTCTCACTCATTCTCATATTAGGTTGTACTGTTATCTAGTCCTGTTCATATTAATTCTCTCAGAAACTTTTTTTCATCAAAATATCCATATTATTCATATAGAAGCCAGATCTACATCAAGAAGGATTAATCTCATCATATTGTGCATTTGCATTGCTGTCCAGATCAGGTCTACATCATATTACGTTAGATTCATTGTTTTGGTCAGTGACAACAATCTTTCACGTGACTATGTTGTATTATATATGGAAATTAATCTTTTAAACACTTTATCTGTTAATTTAACCCAAAATACAGATTTTACGTATATAATTTTAGATTTAGAAACCCTAAAATAACCTTAAGCTAAGTAACTTGCTAGATCCAACATGTTTTATATGTAATTAGCCTAAAGTTGTGTCAGAATTGTAGTTATTATCATTTGGTTCATGATTGTATGCAATTATATCTTTGTATATAAATGAGAATGGATGTGATTACTTCTTGATTGTTCGAATTGTATGTTATGCTTGATTTGCATGTTAGAATTGTCTTAATTAGGACTTAGACTAGCGATCAGAGCATATTAGGAGCATATATCATTGGATTCCGGTGAAACTAGAAAGATATGCTCTAAAGGACGTTAGGAGGTGATACTAAAAATTTAGAATATAGGGATGGCTACCGATCCATAGAGCATGGATCGACACTGATCCATGTTTAAGGTTCATATGGACTTGCGATTTCTCTGGTGGCTTGGTGGGATCATTTCGAATATATAGTGCATGTTTACTTGGATTTGGATACACATAATGCTTAGAATTTGATGGTCCGACAAAACCCACATCGGAGAGTCAAATGTGAATGCGATTTAACCAGGAGGTGCGTTTGGAATGCTAGAAGGGAGTGGTGCAATGATTTAGCCAACATTGGTTAAGTGAATGGACCAGTGCTGATACATAGGTGATGATGGGTACTGATCAATCAAGAAGAGGCCAATGGGTGCAGTTTCTATTGGTGTTTGTGGGCTTTGTCTGTGGTGTGTTGGAACTTTTGGTTCGTCGATCGATTTTTCATGGTAGACGATATTGCTGATTAAGTTGTAGCTCTTTGATTGTGAAATCCGATAAGAGTGGTCAAATGTGAATGTGATAGGCGGCTTAAGATGGAAAGAGGCAGCGATATAATAGGCCGATTCTAATGGGAATCAACATAAGATGGAGTTGTGGATGACTCATGTACTGAGGAGTGTAAATTAGGCGTCGATAGCTCGGAGTGTTCTGGGTGCGGACCTAAGCTGGGGTATTGCTGGGATGTCCAATCGGACTGGCAACGATGGTCATGCACCGTGGATCGCTTGGGAAGTGATCTAGTTGTCTTGGGAAGGTAGATCTACGTGGAACATACGATGGTCCTAGAACTAGGGTTTCCATTAGCCTCTGGCCTAAGTAAGGATGATCGTATGGGTTATCAATGTACTCAGTGCTTTATATGGTGATGTCTAGGAAATTGTTTGATGGATGCTATATTTGAGTAGCATTTTTTATTTAGTTATTATGTGATAAGTTGTTGGTAGCAGGGACAAGTTAGGTGAGACTTGAACTGCCCAGTTGCATATTTTATAATAGCTGTTGGAGATCATTTATCTGTTATACTAGATTACTGTTTGACTTAAGGTTTTATGTTTGCCCTTATTATCTAAGTATGCTCAACAACGATATGGTTGAATAGACCGAGTAACAGGTTTGGTGACGATTTCAAGTTGGAGGCTGATGTATTATTCTACAATATAGCTATTTGTTTGTCTCTGTTGCCTAATCTACATACTCTGAGAGAAGTTGTAGTGAGGCTTGGTATACTCAGATTGTTGACATGTGTACCAAATTCTAAGATTTTTATTTGGAGATGGGATTTCTGCTTTATCATGTTTCACTACTATTCTATCATATGTTTCCTTATTATATTTTATCCATGCGATATACAACAGATTTTGTTTAGGTTTATTTTCCCTTGGCAATCGTCCCATATCGGGTTGACATAGTTTACAACGCATAATTCTTAACATTTGGTGCAAGAGGTATGAGGCAGTTGTCGTAGTATATGTATGTATGTATAACAGAATAATCCATGATAGGTATAAATAGCTCGTATATAGATGCAGCGATTTACATCGCAACAAACATATTAGCTCGTTTTGTATAGATTGTACTTTGTCTAAATATGTGCATATATTTAAATTATATATATAAACATATGCATACCACTACACCAAAACAGGGGATTCCCAACAAGTATAAGTGTTACAAATAATTTCTGTAACACTTTTATGTGTCACCAACGGCCTGTGAGGAGTTTCCTGTAACACTTATAAGTGTTACAAACAGAGTAACTGCTAACACTTATAAGTGTTACAAATAGAGTAACTGCTAACACTTATAAGTGTTACAAACATATTCATTCTAACACTTATAAGTGTTACAAACATATTTATTGCTAACACTTATAAATGTTGGAACTATACGATATGGTAACACTTATAAGAGTTACAAACATATTCATTGCTAACACTTATAAATGTTGGAACTATAAGATATGGTAACACCTATAAGAGTCACAAACATATTCATTGCTAACACTTATATTTGCATATAAGATGGCATAAGCTATATTTGATATGCATTCAGCCATGATATTATCTCGACATAACAACATGTAACGAAATCCATAAGAAAAAAAATTCATATTCGTGACAACAACAAAGTACAAACTAACAAAAAATAATAATACATAAATATACTAAATTCAACACATATACAATATCCAATTCCATAGTAAAAACAATACATAATTAATAAAATGCAAGATGTTTTTCATATTTGAAGTCTACAAGTAACAAATGTGAAACTCTAGCCATAAAACCAACCTTACATCCAAAAATTAGCATAGCTTGTACCACCAAAATTTATCTTTTTCTCCATTTCACTGCTTCCTGCGTGCATTTAATTAAATAGCATCATTTAAGTTTCAAATAGTGTTAAATCCTATAAATTCAAAATCATACCTTCTTAATTTTGACACATCTTTTGTCTATTGAACTCGATGAAATCTTGCAATTTAAGTTCCTTTTGAAGCCTTCTGTTTTCTTCAAGAACCTCCAACCCAAATTCCACACCACGATCACATAATGGTTCGTCAATCCAATGGATGAATCCACAGTTTCTAAGAGTTCCAGTGTTTGCACAAGCAAAATATCGACGCCCAACGTTTTTATTCATATAGCATGTTTTGAATATTGGTTCAATGTTGCAACGACATAGCAACCTTTGATATTGTACTTCTCCAACATTGAATGTTGGCAGGGATGACAATCTTGTTGGTGTTGTCGATATGGTAGGCGGTGCCATATCATTCTGACCACTTAATAATGTCAAATCTCTTTGTAAGCTCGACTCTATTCTCTCATAGACGCTAAATGGAGTTGTCGTACGAGATTCGGCTGAACAAACAATTTGAGAAGGATCGTTTGAATCGTCTGAATACACCGGGAAGTAATCACGGTAATCAGTCGAAGGTCTTGAGTATGAAGACATCTACAGAAAATAAATAAACAACATAATGATTTTCAAATAGAGTTCAATATGTAAATATCAATTATCAAGAGATTTCTACAACTCTAACTTCTATTTCAAGCCTTTTTTTTCTGTTTCAAGTTTCATTAATAGCTATTAGTGATAATGTACATTGTAAGTGTTGAAAATAGTACCTTGCCAATGTAACGACAATAACTCTTCAATAAGAACAAGAACGTTTTGATAGTTCAAATCGACAACAACTCTTCAATAATCTAGAAAATAATCCTAAAAGCAAGAAAGAAATAGATTGAAGATTGCAAATCAATAAAAGATCAATTAAGTGGAGAATATACCATCTTTTATTCTGGCTCGATTTATTAGTATCCAGGTAAATTATATATCATTTGAAAATCTTCAACAGAATATATAACATAAAATGATCACAAATTTCTATTTCAACAAAGAAATAGATTGAAGATTGCAACCAAGGGCAGATCTACTTCTATTACATAAGCTGTGACACAGATTCAATTTTTGAAGCCACTCCATGAATATATTACTATTTTTCAGTAATAAATCTTACATAAACTAAGAAATGAAATTCATGTTTTACTGTAACAATTAATCATTTACTTTTTTTTCTTTTTTAGCTGAAGAGTCTGAAATGCATAGGAACATTGAAGTTTTCCAAAATTCGTGGCATTTTCAAGAGTGAAAATTAATCAACCAAACCTATGCTCAACATATTTATGTTGCTTTCTGCTCAATTTTCAATTTGAACCAATCTGAATATGACTGTATTATACCTCTAAGTATAATCTAATATAAATATGCAACGAACTTTGTTTCGCTTATATCTGACAGAAATATAATTTATAAACCATGCACTGGAAAATTTTTTTAAGGCTTTTCTATAGCCCATTCTTGAATGTTTAACTAAATAAATGGTTTTAGGCCTAAAAGCTCGAAAGGGCAAAAAGACTCTGATTACAAAGTCTATTCGTGGCTAGTTAGAGGCCCATAAGGGATATGATATGGTGACTCATAACAAAAAAATCATGCAATAACAGAATAGTTCAGGTCTTGTGTTCAAAACTTCTTATTGTTCCATTTGAATTTGGGTAGTGTTCGGATTACAAACGTTCCCTCATCTAAATGCAATAATATATACCATAGGCTAGCATAGTATTTATTACCAAAAAAGAACTTTATACCCCTTCTTTCTGGTAGTATTTATTATCCTTCTGCTCTTAATAGTTTATCTCCTAGTGATTTGCATTTTCTAACTAGTAATCCTGGATTTATTTTTGATGATTCTCAGTTAGATCATTCAAAAAATGAAGCTTATTAGTTGAAATGTGAAAGGGTTACATGACTTAGATAAATGCACCAAATTAAGGTCTTTTTTTAAAATAATAATATGGATATAGTCCTTATTCAAGAAGTCTTACAAGAAGTCGATACCGATAAGGTAAATACTGCTATTCAGTTTCAACGAGCATACACACATAAAGGTTTGCAACTAAGTTTAATGCTTACACGCAAACCACGGTCTATAATAATATGTAATATCCAACCTACACGCGCTAATACTTAGTTTAATGCTTGCATTCAAATTCGAAAAACTCAAACTAAAAAAAATTTATTAAGATTCTAAAGTCGAATCACATTAAAAAAAAGTAAACAACAAAAACAAAAGAAACCTGGTGGGAGTTGCGGACCAACCAGGAAACAGTGCCATAAGAAAACCATTGACAAATCGGCAAGTGCATGTTCAAATGCAAAATTACGGATATGGAGTTAGCTTGATTGGATATTACAAGATAGGCAGGCTCTGCATAAGAAGTGCACATTGGAGTTAGCTTGATTGGATATTACAAGATAGGCAGGCTCTGCATAAGAGTTGCGGACCTACCAGGAAATAGTTTTGAACTGAACCTTCCCAGTTCAGTTTTCAACTTTTTAGCTATTCAATATACTTTTTCAATTGTTCAATAATACAATTCTGCAAAATAAAGTTTTTAACAATGCTATCAATGAGACTAATTTTATTCACATGTTTATTTTTTGCAGATTGGTCATATTTATCATGCAAAAGCGGATAGAGGATGGACAACAAGAGACCATATATGCACAGATGCAGTTAAAAATAAATGAAGCGCTAAATAATTTGTTCTAAGTATGGAAAATACGTAAGCTATTATCTAGCTCAGTGAAATATTCATATATTTTCATAAATTATTGATGCTTATTAGGTCTCTTTGCACACTGAGAAGGCAGACTCAGTTTTGATGATCCATCATACTCTGTTCTAGATGAGCTTGAAGGCTCATCAAAATCGAACGTTCAAGTACATTAAAACAGAGCGTAATGGTTCGGATTTGATTTCACATGATGACCAATTTTGTAACAAGTACTTCAATGGGTTCAACTTAATGCTATCGATTTCCATAACTTGATTAAAATTTGGTTCCCAATATAAAAGCATCAGTAAATGAAAAGCATACCTAAATCTCGTCCGAAGGCAGCAAAGGAATTGGTGAGGCCGGGTATAAATCACAAGCAGCTACAACAAATGGTGAAAACAAATAAAATTAAGTTAGTCGGAGGTAGATAACACACAAAAAAATAAACAAATTCCTATATTTTTCTCTAATCCAATTTCACTTACTATCTTATAATGTATACTTATTTAAAATCAGTTTACAAACACAAAAATCAAAGTAGCATAAATCAGTTGCACACACCAACTGCAACAAAAGAGTTGATACAAATAACAACATTGAAAATAGCAACGGGGAAATGCTTGGACCCTCAGTTAACTGCAAACTTTAGTACTTCCCACAGGGCCATGCTGGACATTCTAAACCTCATACTGGTCATATGGTATACTGCATACATACTGGTCATGGGATAATAATTTCTTTGTGCATGACCACTTGCACCTGGTTCAATTGATCAACCTTAAGGACATATTTCATTGTTGATCTAAGTATGATGGCGGTAATAGTCTACTATATTAATCAAGTTGAAGATAATAGTAAACAAACAATAGACTGCTTCAGAGATCAGTGTATAGAGTGTAGACATTGGAAGGAAGGGAAATAGAAAATTGAGGACGCGTGCAATTAATACTGTATCAAAGCTGAAAAGTAAGACAATAATTGAAGAAGAGAAAGGAGATAACCTATCAATAATTCTATAGTGAATAAGTGATCAATCAGCAAATAACCAATGAGTAATAAGCTTGAGGTGTAATAAAATAAAATGTGGATTTCTATATAGCCGCAACGTTTGAACGAAACATTGATGTTGAAATTCAATCCAACATACTTTAACACAGATACCTGATCAAGAATATAAACAAAGAAAAAAAGAAACTTCACTCCCCACCACCAGCAATGTAAAACCGTTGACGAGGGAGATTTATAATTTGAATTAGGAGGATATCAGGTAAGGAAGATAATTTTGATGCAAGTTTCTTAGTTTGGTTCATCAAATATTAGACAGTTTGGAATATCAGGTAAGGAGAACAATTATGTTTCCGCTTTTTTCAATCTTGTGTGATCTATTGATGCTGCATGTATGTTACGCTTAAAATATATAAAGCATATTACATAAACCTTTAAAAAAGAAGAAAAAGCTAAAGTGATTACAGAATCACTTCAAAATTAAAGTAGCAAAAGAAGCACAATATTGTCTAACAACAAAATTTCGGTTTGCAGTAGCGAAATAAAGAGGGTAAAATAAATAAAGATAAAACTCAAATGAGGATATATTAGACAATTCAAAGTATGAAATACCTTCTCTTCAAAATGAGACGCATTGGCCTCCTCTGTCGAAACATTCTCCAGAGTGAACTTCACAGGATCAAAAGCCTGAAGAAAGGAATGAAGCAAAATCATGATTCATAAGAAATAATCAGCAACCAGCATCATAGTCAAATTTCTACTGCCATCTTTCACACATTCTATTTTCTAATATTTTGTTCATTTTATTATCCACAAACACCAAGACATCTTTTTGGCATATAACTATGATATAATAAAATTGCATCCTTGAGATTGCCCCAATTATATTTTCAATGGAACTATAATCTTCATAAAAAGTGCAAGTTGTGTTCTCAATATTAGTCAACAACACAACACAGTTTGCTCCCATTACCAGTCAACTAAATCAAGCAAAATACCCCTAAACCACTGACTATGCAAATTAGATAACAATATCGCTGGGATTCGAGTGAAACATGTAGTATAACATCATAAAATCATGTTTCATACCTGAGTAACCTCACCTCAAATCGAAGACAATTATGTTCCCCAAAATCACCACAGTCGGCGGCCCACTTGCACTCCCCAATAAATTCGAACCTCCTTCAATCACCCACGAATTTGTAACCTCGATTTCTAGACTAAATTTTAATTTTAATTGCGTATTTCATGATTTTATCATCGATGGAGGGTTTTTTTCGCTGCAGATGGAAAACCGAAAGATTAGGTTTTGACGATAGATCCAAAAAAGGGAAAGATACGCGGCCTTGAGGAATAAGCGTTGAGGAATAAGTGTTGAGGCGCCTATTAGGTTAAATTGTGAGAACTTACCCTTTTTCCCTTAGAATATAAAAGTTGACCAGTCATGGCAAAACATAGAAGTGTTGGCACATTTTTGGTGACACGTTTTTACTATAGCAACACATATTAGTGTCACTAGTCTACAACACATATAAGTGTTGGCAGTTGAAAAAAATAAGAGTTGCCAAATGGCCATTATGGTGTAGTGTACGTATGTGTACATATATATTATAAATATGCTCCATTATTAAAATACCAATGAAAATGTTTATATGTACATAATTATATATATGTATGTATAATATTACAAAGTATAACTTAAAATAATATATGGGTTTGTATGTGTGTATATATATATATCAGTATGTGTGTGTGTATGTACGTATAATAATAAAAACAATTAATTTTAAGATATAAACTGACTAGTTTATTGTAACGACCCAGCGACACCAGTTTCATCGTATTCTGAGACTGTTCTTCCGGTAGGCTATTTTTACGCGCACCGCAATGCCATTCTGGACACCAAATTAGCCAGTCTTCAAAAATAACAAACTATATACCTATCCTGACTCTAATCGATGATACGAACTCAACGGAATTGGTTTTGCGGTCTAATTCGATCGTATGTTCAAGTTATACCCAAATAACCCTTTATTAAATTAATTACGCGCTATAAAAATTGAACGGGCGTTTACAGCTACCGTGACCACATACAACATTGGTTTGCCACGCCATTCAACACCGTACAATAATTTAACGCTACGGTCCCAATGAAACTGATTTCGTCGAAATCTGAGTCCGTTTGCAAAACGGCTATTTTATAGGTCGATATTTAAATAACGATTTTCACAGCGACTATTTCAAAATTTGATTTAGCCATAACTTACAATCTATAACACGAAATCTGAATTTTTCTCTTTCGTATGAAATTTTTAATCAATTCGGTTCTAACGTTTCTCGTTTCACAGAAATTCGACTTATACCGGCCTCTGTATTCTCAGTTGAAATTCAAAACTCCATATTACGAACTGCACGCCATTTTCAAGCTTAATTTATATTTAAATAAATTGTAGCGTTTTAAACTTCGTTTAAATAACGAATTGAATATATAAAATCCATTTATATTCTAAATATAATATTTAAAATAATAAATTAAATTAAATATTTGTCGGCCAAAATACACGGGTCGTTACATTCTTCCCCCCTTAAAATAATTTCGTCCTCGAAATTGCTAAGGTAAGAAAGAACGATACAAACCCATTATCTTTGTAAAAATATTTAGTCAAAACTCCTTTTTATTTCCAAAATAAATCTAATTGGTTTTAAAACCAATTTAATTCAAATAAAAGAATTTCCAAAAATCATCAAAAAAATTCTAACACCTTAAATTTTGAAATTTTTTGGCAGAGTCTCCTCTGTACGGAGGACATCTGCAATATCGCAGGTTTAAGAAATATATATACATCGACCAACAGGGTCAGAAAAATTCAAAACCCAAATAAAAACCAAAATTTCATATTCTGCATAGGCGTACCTTTTTGCGAGCCTTATTATGCGATAAACGATATTTTATATTCGAGCTGGCTTTGTTATTATGCAGCCTTATTCAAACTGGATTAAATTAACTCCAGAATTTTCTCTTGGATAGGTTTTAAAGCTGAATTGGCACTTCTGCACCTGTTCTCAACTCAAATAAATTTCATTAGTCCCCAAACAACATCAATTAGTTTCAAATATCCATATCAGACGATCCAACCAGTTCTACACACAATCTTATCCACATGAGATTATAATTCTTTATAATCACTTCATTTATTTCTTTAATTATCCATTTAGGTTTATCAATCTGGATTGATTTATCCCACTTATTTATTTCATATTGGTTTCAAACCAAGTCAATCATTTCCAGATTTATATTCAAGCAATCCACAACACAATCCAACATATCATTCAAATCAACAATTCTAAAAGATTTCCCATATATTATAATAATTTGTGAAAATCCTTACTTTTATTATAAAATCAATTAGGCAAAAATACTTTTATATCAAATTACAAATACGCGCTCTCATATATATATAACCAACTCAATCTAGGGTATTACTAACCCCATCTCTATCGAGTTACACCACTGAGCCAAGGTTATCACTAAACCAATAGCTCTGATACCACTGTAACGACCCAGCAGCACCAGTTTCATCGCATTCTGAGACTGTTCTACCGGTAGGCTATTTTTACGCGTACCGCAATGCCATTCTGGACACCAAATTAGCCGGTCTTCAAAAATAACAAACTATATACCTATCCTGACTCTAATCGACGATACGAACTCAACGGAATTGGTTTCGCGGTCTAATTCGATCGTCTGTTCAAATTATACCCAAATAACCCTTTATTAAATTAATTACGCGCTATAAAAATTGAACGGGCGTTTGCGGCTATCGTGACCACATACAACATCGGTTTGCCACGCCATTCAACACCGTACAATAATTTAACGCTACGGTCCCAATGAAACTGATTTCGTCGAAATCTGAGTCCGTTTGCAAAACGGCTATTTTAAAGGTCGATATTTAAATAACGATTTTCACAGCGACTATTTCAAAATTTGATTTAGCCATAACTTACAATCTATAACACGAAATCTGAATTTTTCTCTTTCGTATGAAATTTTTAATCAATACGGTTCTAACGTTTCTCGTTTCACAGAAATTCGACTTATACCGGCCCCTGTATTCTCAGTTGAAGTTCAAAACTCCATATTACGAACTGCACGCCATTTTCAAGCTTGATTTATATTTAAATAAATTATAGTGTTTTAAACTTCGTTTAAATAACAAATTGAATATATAAAATCCATTTATATTCTAAATATAATATTTAAAATAATAAATTAAATTAAATATTTGTCGGCCAAAATACACGGGTCGTTACATTTATTGTACATATCAAAATAATAAATGTACATAATTAAAAATAAATAATAGCTTTATTTAATATTAAATATATATACATGCTAAAAAAATCATATATGTTTATATAATAATTTTTGAAAGGCTACACGAATTTTTTATATTACTCAAATAGAAAGATTATAATATATACATACCCTTACATATATACTAACATATACAAATCAGTTTCTAAACTCAAGCAACACTATCACAAACCACTAACTAATCACTATCTGGTGTTCACTACACAAGAAATAATCTCTAATCTATCTTTACGTCTTCCACCTGAAATCCAATGTATATACGACCAATGAAAGAAAGGAACACAACACAATCCTACAACATTGTCAATCGAACAATACTACTAATGATATCAATACTGCCAGTGAAAACAAAATTCCAGTCCTTCGACACCCACTTTACATAAAGAAGATTGCCACCTGAAACTCAAATCATTGCATCTACAGTAATGCAGAAATGCTTGATATCTGAAGCAAAACAACGGACAAAACCAATGAACCATTTATATAATCATGAAACCACAGAACCTTAAATCCAAGTGCCACATTAACGTCATCAACTAAATTTGAGGGGATCATATAACGGAGATGGATTTCTCCTTGTATGCCTCTTATAAGATTTCAAATTACTATTAAAAGGAAGCACATCTTCAGGTCTGCAATCCCTTCCTTCACCCAAATCATCCCAATATTTACCTTTTATCTTGTAACTCTTAGATTTGGACATAGGTATAGCACTTGAAGTCACAACATCAAATAAAGACACTGATGTAGAATTAAT
Organism: Allium sativum; assembly: GCA_030737875.1. NCBI lineage: Eukaryota > Viridiplantae > Streptophyta > Magnoliopsida > Asparagales > Amaryllidaceae > Allium > Allium sativum. Next base: position 803,327,705 of record CM060915.1, read on the forward strand.
AGAGGATGGTGGCAGTTGAATATGTAAAGGGAGGGATAAGTGACCATAAGCAGAGATTTTTGAATGTGAAGATGAAGATAAGCTTGAACTGTTCACCATTTAACTTGTAGGAACCTGAGAACTATAAGAAGATGGGCAAGACATAGTAGAATTTGATGTTAAAGATGTCGAAGATTTACTGGCAGATGAACTCAAAGTGGCTGAAGTTTATGATGATAAAGTAGTAGTAGCAGACAAGGAAAATGAATTCAAACCATTATTATCATCCTCAACATAACCTCCACATAGGTTGCCAAAAAATGTTTCATCATCAGTGGCAGTTTTAGTCTGATCCAAACTAGTCTATTCACCTATGTTAACCCCTTTGTATTGATCCAAAACTTTACTTACTTCTGGAATTTTACCACTTAAACCAGAAATATGACTACTAATATCTCTATTATTAAGATCCTCAGCCTTACTATTATCCTGAACTTGCGCATTTACTCCAACTTCAACCTCAACACTATTGCCATTAAGATCAGAGGCTAAAGCAACAAAAGGATTAGAACTAACATTAACTGCAGCATTAACACCAACTACATTATCCTTGTTATAACTTTCACCTTTTCTCTTCCAGATTTTCTTTGTCTTAGTATTAACAGTGGTCCAAATCCTTCGACTAGAAGATGGATTATCCTTCTTAAAATACTAATCGCCAAACCATTAACTCTAACATGAGTATCCACAAAACAATCTTCAACCTGCACTTCATAACCCATATCTTCCTATAATCCAAATTCACATGTAGATGTATCATGGCCAAAAACTTTACATGTAGTACAAGTACAAGGTCTCCAATCGTATGATATTTTAACAGAAGGACAATTATCATCCAAAAAAGCAATTTCAATTGAATTAGGAAGTTCAAAATCTGGAGAGACTTCAACTAAAGCCTTCATATATCTAAACCTATGCATTTTCTCAGTGCTGAAATCAAAACAAGTTAACTTTCCTATGTGATAGACAAGCTAATTTATTCCTAAAAGTGTCAACAAAATTATAGGAATTTCATACAAATGAATCCATACTGGAACTTTTTTAATCAGAGATTGTGAGCTACCGATTCTAAGATCCCATTTTGTAATAATAAACATTCTTCTGCGAATAAAGGTAGGATCGGATTGAAGAATTCTTTCTCTATCAATGTCATTAGAAAAAAGAAAAAAGAAATGAATACCGTCCAAAGAAATATCTACCTCTCCATTTAATTTCCAGCGTATTTTTAAAAGATTAACCACTAAGAGATAGGACAAAGTTCCACCAGGGAAGAATCCAACCAAGTAGTTGCTCCAGAGTTTCAATCCTTCATTCCTGACCAGATCTAGAATTGATTTTGGTCGTCCATCCCTAGGAATATCAAAATGACGAGGTTGATAGACTCCAGCGTTGCGAGGCAGAGATTCGAAGAGTGATGCATAATCAGATTTCGTGAAAGAAGGAAAAGATGATTTAGATGTAAAGGTAGCAGGAATCTCACTTGGATTTTTAGAAGGATCAAGAACTGAAGGATTCATGCCAAAAGAAGAAGAGATTACTCAAAGTGGAATTAACACTTGGAGGAGGTGGATTTGAGGGTTGAGGTGGAGAAGAGTGCGATGGAAGAGGGGAAAGGCGGAATCGAAGGCGGAGGAGGAAGAAGGAAAGGATGCCGAAGTCGCCATTTTCGAGGGTCATGAAAAGTGTTTTTTTTTTCATATAATAATTTTAATGTCTTTTATCATTTGAAATAAACTTATATTTCCAGATAATATTATTTTAACATTTTATTATAAATTATCTACTAATTATTTTTGCTGTTCACTAATAAATAATTAATATAAAATAAATATACTGCAAAAATTCAATTACTAAAAATGTCTAAAATCTTAGATCATAAATAAAACTTTCAAAAATTTCTCTTTTTTGAATCTAATTTTTATTTTTAATAAAGTAAATCCATTTTAGCTGAAAAATGTATTAATTAATAAATATACAAAATTTATTCAATAATTATAGAATTTTTTTATGAGTTTCTACTATTATGTATTAATTTTAAAAATTATGAAGCTGAATTTTAGAGATATTAATTATTTTATACGAAATAATCAATCCATATAACTACTAAATATTAATACCATTGCGCCATAGATTGCATACTGCAACACCAGAGAAGTGATGTACGAAGTGCCAAAAAATGTTGCTATAGGCAAAAAATGATATGTGGCAACACTTTCCCGGTGTTGCATTTTATCGCGTTGCTATAGAGTCAAAGGTAACACCTTTGCGACTCTATGGCGACATCGGTGCAGTTGTTGCCACATATGCTAAATTTACAAAAAAATAGGCCGTATAATCTGGGCCCCAACATGTGAGGCCCACTAAAATCTACTGCCCGAGTTTACGGAATTCTGTTGTGGGGCCCACATTCATTAATCTATGGCAACACTTTTACCATCCAATGACAACACTATATCATAGCTACGAGAACAATTAACATCACATACTGGAATATTATATCATAGCTATGGCAACATTACATAACAAACTGCAACATTTTGTTGAATATAACAATATTTATTGAATAATGTACTACTAACACAAATGGATATTCAAACCCAGTATTTTATTAAAATAAATATTTTATTTCAACATTTCAAATAATACAAATTTTCTGACTCCACTATTGTACATTCACTGGTATATTACACAATCATTCATATTTACATACATTCCTTACTACACTATCACTCGATTCACTCATATACAGACTCACTGACACCCTCTGACATACACAGTCTTCAGTTGCTTCCATATCTGAACCATCACAAAATACTATATTAACCTGAATAAATACTATGGCTTGATACAACTGGAGCCTTTTAGGATGAACTACAGCTGAATGTTATGCTTGCAGCATTAGCCGCTAATTCTACGTTGTTCAAGATACTCTAAAATTCAAGAATATTAGTTAAAACAAAACATCCTTGCAAACAGTAAATATAAGCAGCACCTCACAGTTAACAAAGACATTAAGAATAGATGCAGTGACCTAAATATCAAATTGGAAATAGATATAGTGGCGCACCAAATTATTTGCTATGTATCAAGTAAAATGTTCTTTGTTCTACACAATATCTTTCTCAAAAATAGACCCAGGCACGCTGAGTCATAAGTGCAAGCTATTGCAGATTATAATTCAGAAAAGTATGCACTAGTCATTGCTGATGTGCAACATGTAATAGTAGCTCAGAAGCATAAAATCCATTAAAAATGCAACAGGAATATATATGTAGAACACACCAATTTCTGTTAAAAACTAATGGCATAATTGACCGAAAAATGCTAATTGCACCTGTTAACTTGAGCTTAACAGAATACTATTTCCATTTTTATTGTGCAATGAGGAAAAAACTAGCCAATAAGAAATATGAAGTATACCTGATTTCTTTTACAGATTGGTAACCCATGCACGCTGCCATTACAAGTTGGCTACTATCAAAAGTCGAACCAACTATTGTTTGCAGTAATGTGACGTCTTCACCAACATCGTCTGTAGTCACAATTGCAGGCCTTGTGAATGAAGACGTAAGCTATAATGACTCTGTAAATATGAAAGTGCAATTCAATACTTCCGTAATAATAAACTATAGTGTGATACTCCAAATTCAATAATACTAAACTATAGATGATAATCCAAAAACAGGATAAGATACTACATCCTAGTATTACAAAAGACCAAATTCAATAACCTCTTCGAGATGAGATGATATCGATCATTATGTCTTAATAATGATCACTTTGCCATACAAATTCAATACTTCAATAACCTAATTTCTAGTTTTTACAGTGGCTATTCTTTTGTTTTTAGAGTGTATCGTTTTTTTAGTTTTACATGTATGACGATTTATTAGTTGTAGCTGAACTGTCCATTTTGCCTCCACATTTTGCCTGTATGAAGTCCAGAGTGTATCATCACAGTTGAGTTTCTCTTTAACATTGTACTCCTCCACATTTTGTCTCTCCGCATTCTCCTCATCCACGTTTTCCTCCTCCGTCCATTGTTCTCTATTCAATTTTCTTGCTTTCACACATTTACTTCTTTTTGATGCCGTTACTGAAATGCATGTCTTTTTGGAAGCTATAGCTAAATTCTTTGGAGAATTTAAACTTCATATACCTCACAATTTCATGAAGCAAAACAAACGGTTTGAGATCACAAAGAAAAAATAATTGATTAAAATATCATAAAGCAATATTTTAAGATAAGGAAATGTAGAGTAATAAGTTCAGAAAACATACATTGTTTTGAATGTCGCTCTCCCTAAAACTTCATCGTATTGTACATATCATAAAAACAATAAACAAATGTGACTAACCACCACTAAAATAGAAATTCTAGCAAGTTTAATCACATGTAACTTCAAAGGCTACTCATTTAAAGGTAACTGATAATTCTCAAAGGAAAAGAAAATGGATCAAAAAAAAGGTCAGGTGTGAAAACTTTTTACACTAAGTATCGTAAGGGTGTAAATATGTTCCACTGAACATATATCTAATACCACATTTAAATATACTACATAACAGATTGTAACTGAGTGAGATTGTCATATATAAATAGGAATCAAGTGTTTGATATTACGACAAAACTGAGCTAAATTTTAATACAGTAGACAAATAAGCAGTCAAAATCACACAAAGAAAGAGGCACTATATGTCCTTCAAAGATTACAACTCATATAAAAGAGCGTAATTCATAATTCATGAAACCTTCCTATGAGTTGAACCAGGGAACTTTCACTCTATAAGTAGCATATTTTATTATCATGTCATTCTATTGCATTCATACATGTCAATCAACACTTAAACATCTTTCGTTCAGAGGATGACTAAAATTTTTGAGCTGTACTTAATCAAGTTGCCACATTTTTAGTTAACTAGGTGTATTAATACATAACTAAACACAAGTTAATAAAATAAGTTGACATGCTCACACAATACAACCTAATACCCAAACATGATATCTAAGTGCTCACCCCTTGTAGAACTACCTAGGATGACATAAGCTGAGACAAAATTGGACCAAAACTTTGTGCCGTCAGTTCTACAATAGGAGAGAACAATGGAATAGTTAGGCTTGGCTCCTGAGGAAACATTCAAAGTTAAGATAACTTCAAACATGGACTTTGAAATAAAATAAATAAATGTTAAGATTTCGGATATGTAATGACTCATCATGGAACAATCAAAAGGATGGTAGGAATTCTAACTATGAGCAATGGAGGCAAATAGCTTTTTAACAATTTACAGTCTATTTTCTCTTGGATATTAGAACTTTTCCTCCTAAACAGAATGTTACTATTGACTTCCTGTTTTATTACGATTTCATTTATCTCGGAAAAACATAGGCATAATAAATGGACATTGAAAATTATAACAACCAATCTATTCTATTTTCTGCAGAGACCGAATCGAATTCAGTATAAAATCTGGTCCAAGTTCTAGCAGCGACTAAACTAAGAATTGATCTGATACACTAAGCTATGATTTAATTGTACAAGTAATAAGCTATGACTTATCAACTCAAGTGTGCTTGCAACTTGACCTTAGTTGAAAAAGTACATCCTCGTAGCCTCGAGTTCAAGTATTCATGGTGAGTCCACACACTCAACACTTGACTCGTGCATATATCACCTTTCTTTCCTATACTTCCTCCTGATCTACAGCTCACCTAATGGGATCATTGCATTGTCTATGCAACTAACCCTTATAACTAGTTCTCCTTTGCTTGTATATTAACTAGTGAATTCACTTTTCAATAGCCTTTTTGAATAACCAATATTAATCATTGCACCATTGCAATACAAGCATGAGTATTAGACATGACATACAAATGTCCAAGGTAAATTGAATTGTGGAAAAATTAGAATCAACCTCCACAAATCCCGCATTAAATCATTTAATCTTATCCATATTGGAATTGTGGAAAAATAATCACGTGTAAGTTCCATACCTGGCGCCCATTTCTTAATAATAACAATTCTAGAATTATAAGTGAAAGGGCAAATTTTCACCACTCTATTGCAGTCTTCGCTCAACCGAATGACAATAAACCCATTTGGTTTGTAATAGATGTCAAATTTTCCTTCCTGCTTCCATCTATTCTCCACGAATTTCTGGAATTGGGCATAGATAGGTCGACTACGGAGAATATACAGGCTTAACGAATGTTTCCACTTATGTTCAGCTATTTCCTTGTTTTCTTGAGGGATAGCGAATAAATTCTGGTCTCCATCTGAAATAGGGGATACAAATCGCAGATCTGAATCAAGTTCACTTTAATCTTACGAAGCTGACCTCTGACCATCTCTGACCTTCTCTACCCATAGTTGAATAAACAAAAATATAAATCAATCATCAAAGTCGCGATTTGTTGAAGAGGGCAAACCCTAGTTTTCAATGCTATATTTTTTCTGAAAAAGAAACGAAGGAAAATACCGTGAATTATGTCTCAACGGGAAAATGAAAATTTGGAGGCAAAGAAGATGAGGCGGCGAAGGAAAATCAGGTTGACGCGGATTGATAGCATAGACCGTTGGATCGTGTTGATGCGAATTGATAATTTTATTCATGCGGCTACTGCAACACATGGTTGATATCTATGCAAACACATTGAAGAATGCGTTGCAATAGACAAAAATCAGCATAGCTATGGTAACATTGTAGCTAGCAACACTTCGAATTTACATTGCAGTAGGCCATCTATGGCGTAGTGTACATATATTATAATGTAAATTTTATTTTTAGCATTTGTTATTTGTAATAAAAGTAGATAAGTATAAGAAAGAAAATTAAATCAATTTCACATAGCGCGCGCGCACATATATATATATATATATATATATATATATATATATATATATATATAATTCATAAATAGTGTACACACACAGATGTGTGTGTATATATAATTGCACATATTTTCATTGATTAACACAATAAGAATAATTTTTATATATTAAATAACGTCTGGTTATACTTGAATTATGAATATAAGTATCAAAAGTATACACATAACTGGTCTGATTATGACAACAATATCTGCATTCGAAAATCCCATCCAACTAATTATGGAACGACACTATATGCATGGGTATTCAGATGTAATCAATTAACACATTATGGAACATAGAATTATAACTATAATATAAATAAACGTTGCCACCACATATGTCTTTAGGTCTATGTTGAAATAATGATTTTCTTTCCTTGAGTGCCTAATGATCCATCAGATAACGAGTCTGGAATCGCCAATCTTTCACTATCGAATAACAATATTTTTTATTTGAGATTTATCAATGTGGTTGGAACATGATTTCAACTAGGAACAATAGGGTAATGGCAGACGAAAATTGTTTTTGTAATTTGATCTCCTTTTAGATAGTTGTATGATAGGGATTAAGCGAAACTTGTTACCCACTTTTACTCAATCTTAATCATATATCTCTAATCCGATTGCCCATATTTTAGAGAAATTAAGCATGTCCGCATGAGAGAAGTGGGTGAATTTAAAAAATAAATCCATTTTGAATCTTTAACGGGACTACGAAGTCTAAATCCATTTGGGCATTTCTTAAACATGGTTTAAATAAAATCATGTATTTTATTTAAATTTATGAATATTATTTTGAGAGTTGTTTAATTTTGGTGTTGCGTATAAATATCGCATGCATATACACACACATGTGTGTGCATATGTAAAATAGTAATCCGTGATGTTGGAATTTGCATTGTAGCAGACACATTGTCTCATTTTGTACATACTGTACGTTGTCAAATATTTATGCAAACTCATAAATATGAATTTAATAAGATTATATTAAATAAGTATATATCTATATTTAAGTGTATGTAGAATTATATTTTTTTATCTTTAGGATATTGTAGAAAACATTTATTCATTTATGTAATAATATATTGAACCATAACTAGCAATAAAGACATATATAATAAAATAGTTAAAACTCCGATTTGTTTATAATTACCGACCAAGAAACATATTGGATCTAAAATTACAATATTTTAATATTTAATACATATGTATTGATTTATTATATTGAATTAACAATAGCTACAATAAATTATAATAAAATAATTATATTATAACAACAACAACAACAACAACAAAGCCATATATCCCAAACAAGTTGGGGTTGGCTAGATATGGAACCCAAAAATTAAAATAAAATAAAACAAATAATAGTAATATATATAAGGATTTAAAATAACCAAACAGATAAAACCGATGGTGATAAAGATTCTTTTAAAATAATAATAATAATAATAAAGTAAAAAAGGTTCAATAAAAGTGAAATAAAGTATAAAATAATAATTATAAGTAGAAAGGTTCAATAAAAGTGAAATAAAGTCTGAAATATTAATAAAATAATAATAATAATAATAATAATAAAACCTAAGGTTCTGGTACATGGGTTGTCAACTTCCACGCACTCCTATCCACTATCAGCTCTTCAGATATACTCCAATTTCTTAAATCTCTCTTTATTATCTCCTCCCATGTCATTTTAGGTCGACCTCTACCCCTTTTTGGGCCTTCGACACGACCTATAACTCCAATGCCACAGGTGCATCATACGGTCTACGTTGGATATGTCCAAACCATCTCAAGCGGTGTTGGACTAACTTCTCTTTAATAGGTGCAACTCCCAGTTTTTCCCGAATATCCTCATTTCTAATCCGATCTCATCTGGTATACCCACAGCTCCAGCACAGCATCCGCATCTCTGCTACACTTATCTTCTGGACATGTTGCCTCTTAATAGGCTAATATTCTGCACCATATAAAATAATTATATTATATAAGTATAATTTTTATATTTTTACAAAATTAGAAACACATTTTGGGCATAGAATTTTTTCCAATAAGAGTTGAAGTTCTTTATAAAAGTTAAGGCATGTCATAAATTACATTATTCTCCCTGGGTCATACCTTCATCTTCATCATTAGTAACGAATAATATTTCGAGTATCTACATTGTTTCCCACTCATTGCTCCACCATCCTACTCACTTACATTTATCCTTTTTTATATGTCTGCTAAACACACTATTACTTATTCTGCAGTTGTTCAATGGTCTCACTCCTAAGTCTAACCCATATCAAAGCATCTCATCTACAATTACGACCACTTTTTGTAAACATAGATTAAGAACTGGTCAAATAATACGTAGGGCCATCCTCATATGCCTTATGTTCTCCTTTGGGTGATGCAACCTAAAACCAATTTGCACATTTGTTTGGATCTCTCATCAGATAAAGTGTGAAACCTCCTCATCCATACTCATTATAGGATCGCCTCATTTGCGAATTTGAAAATGTAAGATCGCCTCATTTACATTATCACTTAACAAAAATATGAAGCTTAACTCATCTTCATCTAGATTTTGAGTGATCTACCATTCACACTCTCGCTCGTTGCTATCAAAAGACACTCATATTTGCTTTAGCATTACCATAGAGGAGGTTGCCAGACTCACTGGCCTTTTAACATAAATCTACTACATTTGCATTACTCATCACATATGACCTTTAATGGGTTAACATCCCACTTGTATTTCCCTTTAAACACACTTGTCCGCTAATGTTATGTCATTTAACATCCACACTTGTATATACCATTTCTCACTCTTGAAGGTTATTCTAGATCTAAAAAATTCGTCATCCCACTTAAGCTATAAGAGAAATTATCAGTGCTACTAATATCCTATTATATAGGTCGTTCTTATGCAAATAGTTACCCAAACCGTGAATTGCCCACAAATGTTCAAGTTGTATCCTTGCTTATTAGAACAGCAATTTTTTTGAAATTCTGTTACTAGGTTATAAGTAAAGTGATATTTAATTTGAATTAAAGTGTGAAAAAAATAGTAAACAAATTAACTAATGATTAGTTAATTAACCTAGTATAGTTGGACACATAATACAGGTTAATTAGATTCTTGATAGTAATTAGAAAGTACATATATTCATCAAAAAGTGTACAGATTTGTTTTGTTTTGTTCTAAAGAGAAAAAAGTAAGAAAATAATATTTAATTCATAAACGATGGTCAATCGGCTAAAAGTTCAACCTCTGGAAAAAAAATCATGTTAAACATTCAAAACTTAATATTTTGCATATTTGATGACTAATATAATTTTTCTTGTGTTTTTTATCTTATATAAAGTACTAGTGTGTAACTCATGTGTTGCACACGATAATATTATTAAAAATAGTATTTATTATTTTAATGTTAATAAGCGAACTTTATTATGCAATATATGATAAAATTTGATGTGTAATATATAAACTATTAATTAAAATTATTGTTGTTGTTTGTGTATAATTTATGTTGTATGACGTACACAAACAATATGCATGTTTCTATATTTGAGAATTTATTTAATTATTTTTGTTAATATAGATATGCTTGTTGAAACTAATGTATATTTGTAATTTATTTGATTAATCAACAAATATTATTTAATAGAGTTTGTTTAAATAAGTTAAATGTAAAATTACGAAGTTAGTTTAACTGTATAGCTATCATAGCAGAAAAAATTAAAAAGAAATTTGCAAAATAACATATAAATTTATTGTGAAATTATTTATGTTCAAAAAGAATTTTATGATAATGTATTGTAAATTTTTGATATAAATGAATCATAACTAATTTACTAATTAACTTTGTCATTATTTTTGTGAGACGACCCCAAATCCCGTTCAGACGGAGACAAGGGTTATCTTTGGAATATAACACAGAAACATATAATAGCAGAACAGAATTAAATAAATACACCAGATAATGAACAATAGAATATACTGGATAAAGTAATCATCAGAGTTACACAGTATACAGGATCTTACTTAGCACAAATACAGTTCAGCTATACATAAATGTCTACAGCGGAAAACAAACATAATATGTACAATAGGAGCTGAACAGCATAAAAAGAGATAAATGATAGAATCCATCTTCAGCTCCAGCTATCCAGAAAGAATCAGCTAAACCTGAATACAAGGCTGCCCGTATAGAAAAAGGGGCACCCGAGTTTGAAAGTGAAACAAACTACGAGTCAGTCATGGGACTGGTATGAGAAATCTACTCAACACATATATAATATGGCTAATCACAGGACCACGCCACTTTCGTGGAACGGGTTTTCTCCATTGGATTGCCAGTGCTTTAAAACAAAACATTCTTTTAAACATCGCAATGCTTTTTATAAAAATGAAGCCATTATAAGACTCAGTTCCCATCACACAATGCAACGCAAACCAGAGGATAGAGTTTTTACCTTATAACGGCCAAAATATGCTTGATACGGATAGAACAAAGGCATTTGATATTATTGCTAGTGTTTATATGTTTTGAAAGCAATTTCAAATCATAACTATCAATCATAGACGACATTAATGCCCCATACCACTATGTCGCCATATATAGGTATACAATCAAAACTGCACGATGTCGTATTTGGAAATTGGATTTCCGTCATGAACCAAAGCAAAAGATAGTCCTTACCGAATTCGAGACGCTCTAGCCCGTGTCTCAGGTACAGCCGCAACCATACCCTGGATCGTCAGGGCCGGTCCACACGAAGTGGATTATAATGCCTGAACAATGCGTTTCTCCGCCCTTTGGGGCGTAAATGAGTCAACGAATGACTCCATCGGACCCGGATCGTCCGATCAAACCGAGGCGCCTCGCAACAGCAACAACCACATAGGTGAAAAGTATATAAATGTCAGGGCTGGTAGGTCACTGACACCACCCTAGCTAGAAAGAAAACGCACGTCCCCCCTGAGGTCCTGCTCCCGTTTCTGGTTCATACCGGGGTGTGAGGCTTGCGATTTTACGTTATACACAAAGCTACGCCACCCAGGCGGTGCTTTGATCATCACCACAAGACTTTGCTTTTCAACAGAAGCCCTGATCACTGCATCTTAGCATGCCACACAGAATAAATCCAATGTCAGACACACAGTCCATTTACAAGTCCGTTCTGGGTCTGAACGAAACCGGAGGCACTAAATACCTCGCAAACCCTTCGATCACCACGTACGTCTGAACGATCACCACTCATTATCCATATTTCGGGATGCCTCCCAATCAGGACCTCGGTTACCATCCAGACGAGGTGAAGATCTCCGGTCTTCGACCATTGTCTTCATCTTCGACTTTCAATCGTCGGTCAATTATTTCAAATGAGAATCAACTCGGCCTTTTCAAACAATTCACGTATATTTAGAATTTTAAATCAATTTATTTCAATGGTTAAATCATTCGACAACACCAATTTTGTTGTTTAATGTAATTTTCACACCAAACACATTCAACCATCAAATACAACATAAATCGAGCAAATTCAGTTTATTTCCATTCCATATTGTTTATGATATTTTATAACGATTTATCGCTATTTTTATTTATTTAAAAATAGCCAATTTATTCAAAACGACGCTTCGGGCCATAACGCGGTCGTGGCGCTGTTTTTCTTCAGATTTGATTTACACATATATGAAAATCTAACCGTTGGATCTTCACAAAATTTACATCATTAGAAAGGTCTTTTCAAAACGAATCCAACGGTTCCAGTTTCAGGAAAATCCGACGGTCGGATCTCCCGGTACAATCGTTTGAATTTTCGATTTCAAAATACGAACTGCAGCGTCGTTATTCGATTAAATATATAATTATATTTATATATATATAAATATAATCGCTTCTGGCGCTGTTTTTCTTCAGATTTGAATTAAACATTCCAGACAATCCAACCGTTGGATTTTTACAAAGTTGGTGCCGTTGGGAAGATATTTCCAAGGCGAACCCGATGGTTGAGGTTTCGGGAAAATCCAATGGTCGGATTTCCCGCACTAGTTGTTTGAAATCATGGTTTCAAAATGCGAACTGCACGACTACATTTCGTTTTAATTTTATTTATATTTATATATTTATATAAATATAGTTCATTCAATGATTTCAATATCGTTTTTACTTCAAATATTTCACTAACGCCTTAAAATTTTGGAAAATTTCGCCATAACCTCCCCTGCACCGGGAGCATCGGGAAATCTCAAATAGCTTCCCCGGTCCTTCTAATCTCAAAAAGAAAAAGAAAAAGCCAAGCGGCTAGCCAACAGGCTCATAAAATCATCACCCAAACAAAACAGTAAATGTGTACCTATTTGTCGGGCACAAAATTTTATTCCTCTTCTCTAGCCCCTTTGCTATAACCTGTTCAATGAATATGCATGTACATATATATAGTTCTTATCATTTATCCTTTTCTATTCAACTTCATATTTGATTTCTATTTGGTTTAAAAACACCATTCATTCTAATGTTACATACATAGGTACAAATCATATCATTAGCTAATTAATGAATATTTCAACTCATATATATTTATTTGAACAAGTGGCTGTTTTTAACACTTCACATTTCAACGATTCACGCATATAATAAAAATGTGATTTTTATTGTAAAACAATTCATTTCAAAACACTATTATTTTATATATTTCATATTGGTGATAAAAATAGGGTTTTTCTTATAAAACAATTTCTTTCAAAACGAGATTATTTTACACAGTTCATATAGTCGATAAAAGGTGATTTTTATTATCAAACAATTTATTTCAAAATATGAATACCATTCAACACATGAATTTCAATTCAACGAATGAATATCGATTCAACACATGAAGGTTTTCTATAGTTTCTATATATAGATAGAAATGTGATTTTTATATTTAAAACGCGAATACCATTCAACACATGAATTTCTAATCAACGAATGAATATCAATTCAACACATGAAGGTTTTCTATTCAATGAATAAATATAGTTTAAGCAAATGAAAATAATTCAAACACACGAATATTATTCAAAATTTCGGCAGCATAACGGCAGGGTAGTTAAAACCGGGACTGTCCCTAGTACGGCTCCTCGCTCTACCTTAAAACCTCGCGGTTTTTGACAATGGGGATCATGCATCTAGTTCGCACGCAGGCGGCATGTATATTTTTATTTCATTTCCACAAACTAATCCTATGTGGTTTCAACCAAATATTTCTCAACCACAAATGGGTATTTTTCAACCACAATCAATCAATATCAACCACAAACAATTCCAAACAACTATTCGCTATCAATCAATTTTCACAACAATCACAACCAATAAATATCGTCCATGGTTTGTGGACGAGGGGCGTATATATATATATATATATATATATATATATAGCAATTCACTTCTATTTCAACACATATATAATTTTACAACGCATATACAACTTATACATCGAACGTACAACTTATACAACGCTTATACATGAGGTGTACAACGCTTATATAACTCATACATCGACTATATAATTTATACATCGTCGTTTTCCATATTGTTTATAAATTAGAAATCTCACATTGGGTTCCACTCCACCAAAAATAGCAGAAGGCTCAGAAAAATATGCGGTCTCTTCTAAAATGTAGAAGGCGTCCACACGGTCACGATGTTTCCTGTTTCATCGAATTTCGTTAACATAAGAAAAAGATATGATTTTTCATTCGTTAATGACATTTTGAAAGCAATTAATAGAATAATTAATTAAATCATAAACCTTTCTTCTTCAATCGACTACAGGCCGTTGCCTTCCTGTTCGTTCAAACCCAAAACCATCCGCCTAGGGTTCTAATTTTCACCCAAATCCGAGCACTAGCCGATGATCTGGTGGCTTCACGTCGTGCGTCTCCGAGAGAGCTCTCCGCCAGTACCCTCCACGACGAACTCGTCGTTCATCTGACGCCAGAAATGGCCTCGAACCGGTGGCACTTCAGGCCCAAAAATCCAACACCACACTAAACGATAATACCCCTAACCGGCACGGATTTAAAGAGGGTGTAAAGTTCTTCAATAATCTCTCAAGAATTTTTGAATTCTATTGTATGGATTGAGAGTAAATTGAAGGAGAAGTGCAAAGTGATTTCCGCCGTTCATATTTTAGGGTCGGCTGCTTCAAACGAGAAAAAGAGATGAGGGGCTTTCTGATTGGTCGATTAGGATTTTTTTATTAATTTATATATTTTTAAATTTCGAAAATACCCTCTTTCATACACGAACCCCCATTCAAACCCAACGACTGTCGTCCCTAGCGTTTTACCCCCATTCCGAACACAATGGGATATGTTTCGTAGGCCCATTCGACTATTTCAGTCAGTTTCCATTCAATTTAAAATATATAACATTCAATATTTGATTTGAACGTACATTTCAATTTGCCAGGGCCACAAACTAATTCGAAAAATTCCGGAAAAATAAATCTAGCTATGTTTCGACGATACGGTCCCAACAAAACTAGTTTCGTCGAATTTTGAGACCGTTTGCAAAAAGGCCCATTTCTGGTCGATCCAATTTAACTGTAATTGACCAAAACACATTTTCCTTTGCTACGCTCACATACTAGCTTCAAAAATTATGAAATTTGAAACCTAGCAATAACTTCACATCCCGGATCCAACAAAAGTGGTTTCGTCGAATTCCGAGGTCGTATGCAAAATGGCCAATTTCACGGCTATATAAATTCCATAGCGACCCGTCTGAAAATTCATTCGGCCATAACTTATGTTTTCCGCTATGAAAATTCGATTCTTCAGATTCGTTAGAAAGGTATTCACTAACAGATTTAAATATTTTTGGTTTTGCTAAAATCCGTTTTGTTTTGCACCCGGTACAGTCCGACAAAGTTTGAATTCAAATTTTGAAACTGCAGCGCCTCTTCAGGCCTTGTTTATAATTATAATTAATTATATTCGTTTTCAATTGTCGATTCAGACTCACTTTTCATCTCAATTATTTAAAATATTTATTTTAAATATTTAAAATCCATTATTTTAGCCAATTTAAAAAATTTAAATTGGTTCAGATTTTCTGGGTCGTTACATTTTGATATACATAGTTCATGTTACGTGATTTATACATCTTTATAGTTGAGTAGATAACTACATTTTTTAATATGAATATACAGTTTGCTTATATTTTTAAGAGCTATTAGAAAAATGGACTAAATAATCTTTAAAATTATTTAAATAATTAGAATTTAAG
The DNA here is from genome assembly GCA_030737875.1 of Allium sativum. Lineage (NCBI taxonomy): Eukaryota > Viridiplantae > Streptophyta > Magnoliopsida > Asparagales > Amaryllidaceae > Allium > Allium sativum. Next base: position 803,343,884 of record CM060915.1, read on the forward strand.
ATTTCATGAGTTGTTTAAACATATGGACTGTAATATAAAATATCACGAAAGAATTAATGAGGTTCAACAAATAATTATAAAAAATGTTAAAATGCAGGTATTTAAAGCGAAAAATATTTTCTTTAATTTATGATAAATTTATTGAGATAATTGTAAGACATATTAATTTATTAATTATTTTTTACATATATTTTTTAAACTGTTTGATTATTTAATTTTATATTTGAAAGAAAGATTAAATTTGCCATTATTACTGATATGTACATGATTTACATTTTAAAACATCACACTTAGCATTAATCAGATGAATTAACTATTAAGGGATGAGGTGGAGAGTTATTAGAGAGGAACAATTGCAATTTTTATTGATACAAAACATGACATATATATAGTGCTATGAGCCCAACGGCTAGTACAAAATATACCAAATATGTATGAGTCTAACGGCTAGTATTAAGTATACCAAGTATGCATGAGCCTAACGGCTAGTAGATAATGACAAAGCATGCTAAATATGATAAAAACGTGTTCACACTCTAACGGCTCTATTGTCTTCGTTATGCCCCCTCGGTTCGAACTAGGGTTTCCTTGCTCATTCTGGCTTCCGCCTGCACTGATAACGCGAAGTTCCTCTCTCATTCTGATAAAAATTTTGGTCGAAAGGGCCTTTGTGAAAGCATCTGCTCTTTGATAGTATGCGGGCACATGACATATTGCAAGTCTTCCTGATTGCGTTCTTTCTCTCACAAAGTGGAGATCAATTTCAAGATGTTTCGTCCTTGAATGTTGAATAGGGTTTAGAGATAAAGATACTGTGCTCTTATTATCGCACCAAATGACCGACTTTCGTCTTGGAGTGAAACCAAGCTCCTCCATCAGTGATTCTATCCACATGATTTCGGCTGTAGCGCTTGCCAGTGCACGGTACTCAGCCTCTGTGCTAGATCTTGATGTGGTCTATTGTTTCTTCGTACACCAGGAAATGATATTGGAACCGAGGTAAACGCAGTATCCTGAGACATACTTTCGATCGTCAATATCGTTGGCCCAATCGGCATCGCTAAAGCACTATAAGTTAAGTTCCTTTTCTGAATTTAGGCGTATGTCGTAATGTTTTGTGCCTTGTAAGTATCGTAACACTCTCTTTAATGCTATCCAATGTTCTGATAAAGGGTTCTGCATGTATTGACTGAGTTTATTGACATTGTAGCATATGTTTGGTCGAGTAATAGTTGCGTATTGTAACGCTCCTATTATGCTTCTATATTGTTTGGCATTGTTGATAGCTTCTCCTTTATGCTTAGATAGTCTTAGGTTACTAATCATAGGCGTAGGTAATGGGTTTGCCTTGTGCATATTTGCCCTTTGCAGTATTTCAGTGATATAATTTTGTTGGGATAATAGTAATTCACCATTGTTTTTCCTAATCACTTGTATTCCAAGAAAATTTTTTAGTTCCCACAAGTCTTTAATGGCGAAATTTTGATCCAGCTTGTGTACGATCCTGTTTATTTCTTTGCTGTTGTCTCCTGTTATTAGTATGTCGTCAACGTATACTAGAATGAACACAGTTCCATGTATGCCCTTCTTCATATATAGCGAATTGTCCGATTTAACTTGTGAGAAACCCATGTTAGACAAAGTTGACTTTAGCTTTTCATACCAAGCTCTCGAAGCTTGTTTTAAGCCATATATTGCTTTGTGTAGTTTGCATACTTTGTCACAAGTACCATATCCTTCAGGCTGTTGCATGTATACCTTTTCAGTCAATTCCCCATTCAAAAAAGCATTGTTGACGTCCAGTTGCCTCACATTCCATCCTTTGTTTAGAGCAATGGTCAGTATAATTCTGATGGTTGTGGGTTTTATGACTGGGGAAAAAGTTTCATTGAAATCAAAACCAAATTGTTGCGCGTAACCTTTTGCAACCAGTCTGGCCTTGTATTTGTCAATAGATCCATCTTCTTTTCTTTTTATTTTGTATGTCCACCTACAACCAATCACATTTTTGTGTTTCGGTTGAGTCACTAAGCTCCAAGTGTTGTTTTTTATGAGAGCTTTATATTCAGTGTCCATTGCCTCCTTCCATTTGTTTGATCTTATAGCCTGAGTGAAATTCAATGGTTCGATCTCACTGGCAGAAATATTATATACTTTGGGTTTGAAGATGCCTCTCTTTGACCTGGTGATCATGTGATGTCCAGTTGATTGTGGTGGTGTTTGCTGCTGTGTATCATTGTTGCTGGTGGTGTCAGCATGGTTGTTGTTTTCTGTATCTTCACTATACTGCATGTTTTGATGTATGTTTGTATCTTCTGAGTCATTGTGTGTCTCATTGGTTTGTCATTTGTTTGATCCATAGTTTCTTCCTGGGTGTTTAAATTGCTTGTGCGTTGTTGCTCTTCATTTCTATCAATTAAAGGTGGTTCAGTAATGAATGGCTCGAACCGTATGTTATTGTTTATGCTTTGTTCCCCATCCTTTTTGCCGATTTGCTTTTCTGCATAAGGAAACTTGTTTTCATCAAATATCACATGTCTAGAAACATATATTTTTTCATTTTTGTCCATGCACTTATAACCTTTTTGGTTTTGTGCATACCCGATTAATGTGCATGGGCTTGATCTCATACTTAGTTTATGATTGTTATAGTCTCTCAAACATGGAAAACATAGACACCCATAGGCTTTCAGAAAACCATATTCTGGTCTAACACTTTATATCATTTCATGAGGGCTTTTATTGTTTAAGACTTTGGTTGGCAACTTGTTAATGAGGAATACAGATGTGTAGAAAGCTTCATTCCAATATTTCATGGGTAATGAGCTTTGTGATAACAAAGTTAGACCAGTCTCTACTATGTGTCGGCGTTTTCTTTCGACTAAACCGTTTTGTTCGGACGTATGCGGGCAAGTTAATCTATGTTTGATCCCTCTTTTGAGAAAGTAATTAGTTAGAGGTTTAAACTCGGCTCCCCCATCTGTCTGAACAACCTTAACAGTACTATTCATTTGTTTTTCGACATGAGTTATAAATTGCATAACTGTATTGCAAGCTTCTGATTTAGTTTTCAGCATGTATATCCAAGTATATCTAGAATAAGCATCCACAAAAGAAAGATAATACCTGTGTCCCTGATATGAATTTAGAGGCGCGGGTCCCCACAAGTCAGCGGCTATAAGTTCCAGTGGCTCATTATAGCTGGTTTCAGAATCACTAAAAGGGAGCTTGTGGCTCTTGCCGAGTTGGCAGTGCGTGCATGTGTGTTTAATAGGTACATTTTTATAATGAATGTTATTATTACGCAGAACAGTCTTAACAGTTTCCAGATTAGGATGTCCTAATTTTACATGCCAAGAATTAATCACGTTACGTTCACTACTATTATTGTCATAATCAACGTTATTGCAACTATTCCTAATACAGTCATTGTCACTACTAGCATCTACATTATTGTACCAGAATTCTCCACTTGAGTTTGCAGTCTTGAATTTGTATAAACCATCGTATAGGTTACCACGAAGTAATATTTCATGATTTAGGGAATCTTTAACTAAACAAAACTTAGGATGAAATTCAAAGTAAACATTATTGTCATTGGCAAATTTTGATACACTTAACAAATTCTTATTAATCGTAGGTACCCTAAGAAGATTGTTTAATTTGAGTTTTCTTTTCCCAAAGATAGTCCCTTTGCCTATGTGTGTGATACTAGCAGTACTACCATTACCCATATGCAAATTTCTCATACCTGAGTAATTTTTGCTCCCAATGTTTAAATTTTGAAGATTGCTAGTTATGTGGTGAGTCGCTCCTGAGTCAGGGCACCATTCTTCGAAGCCATTGTCTTCATTTTTTACTTCATCATCATCTGCAGCATCATGTCTTCGGTTTGCGTTATTACTATTTTGAGTTGAATTCCTTGTTGTTGCCATATTTGCTTGTGTTCTTCTTTGTGAAGAGTAATTTTGACTTGCCTGTTGTCTACCTGTGTCTGAATTATACCTGAAGTAACATTTGTTCGCCATGTGACCAAACTTTTGGCATATTTGACATTTCACACGATAGTTGTTGTCATCTCCTTGTATTTGCTTATTTCTGACTGTGGTATAATTGGCAGAGAACTTATTTTGTGCTGTTTTTCTTTGGTTGATTCTGCCTTCATGAGCAAGGAGTGCTGATCGAACGAACTGTAAATCAGGTAAGGTTTGTTGTGTGGCTAACACAGTTACTAGAGATTCGTATTCTTTATCTAGTCCACCAATAATAAATAGGATTTGCTCATTGTCGCTGATCTTATGGCCAACGACATTTAGTTTGTCACACAAAATTTTATTTTTTCCTAAGTATTCTTTCAAGCTTGCCTCTTTTTTTCTAGAATTTTGTAATTCCCTTCTATATTGCATGATTCTAGCAGCTGATTGTGAACTGAAAATTTGTTCAACTGTTTTCCATATTTCATAAGACGTGCTACATCCAACTATTTGTGATAATAAATTCGAACTTACTGACGATAGGAGCCATGAGGAGAGGAGGCTGTCTTGTTTTTGAAACTTTGTGTAGTCTGTGTTAGGCACAATTTCTCCTTCCGAATTGGTTATCGTCACTGGTGGGACTGTTATTGTCCCATTAATGTACTGCAGTAAATCATACCCTCTTAAAGCGATCTCTACTTGATATTTCCATAGAATGTAATTGTCTTCGTCTAGAGGTGTGGTGATAATTTGGGCTTTTGGTTTAATCAGGTCATGATGGTTAGGTAGAGCGCTGCACCCCATACTTCCTGAAACAGCGGAGGTTACTTCATTGTTGTTGGCCATAAAACAAAAACAACTTTCTGCTTGATGATTAAGCCTTTCGGCAATTTGGCTCTGATACCATATTAAGGGATGAGGAGGAGAGTTATTAGAGAGGAACAATTGCAATTTTTATTGATACAAAGAGCACATATATATAGTGCTATGAGCCCAACGGCTAGTACAAAATATACCAAATATGTATGAGTCTAACGGCTAGTATTAAATATACCAAGTATGCATGAGCCTAACGGCTAGTAGATAATGACAAAGCATGCTAAATATGATAAAAACGTGTTCACACTCTAACGGCTCTATTGTAACGGCTCTATTGTCTTCGTTATTAACAACAATTTATTAACTGAATTCAAAATCACATAATTAATATAAACACATTAATGTAAATGTACAATGTTAATTGATATTATGCAGCATTTTGTAAATGACTAAATAAATTTTAAAATGTAGATGTTTGACATCAATATTACAATGCAATATACGGTAAATATATTGACGTAAATGAGTTCAACTTTAAATTAGTTATAATTAATTATGTGTATAATTTATGCTTTGTGATTGACGTGTTTATACATTTTTTTTTTCATTTTTGTTGATATGAATATGGTTAATCTTGATGTGATTTATTATACAAATCAATGAATAATAGTTTACTAAAATTATCTATAGTTTTATCGTTATGTAATTAATTATAAAATATGGTACTAAATGTAAAATGTTAATAAAGAATTGAAAGAGACTTAAATGATTATAGAAAACTTAAAGTATTGGTATTTAGAGCCAAAAAATATAATTTTGTCATTTGTTTGGTTAAAAACTTCCTATACTTTTCATCAAAAAAATTCAAAGTTTGTCCTGTAAAAGAAAATTCTTAGTAGTGAAAAATAGGGAGAAGGACAAACTTAAAAAAAAAATTGGTGAAAAGTATGGAAAGTTTAGAATTTAGTGAGAAGGCCAAATGATAGTGTAAATGAAAAGATGTTAGTGAGCCCCCTGAATTCCACCTTTTGTGTAAATGTGTCATTCTCCCTAATTTTGAAACTTTCCATACTTTTCATCAAAAAAATTCCAAAGTTTGTCCTTTAAAAGAAAATCCTCTTTTTAGTATTTCAAACGAACACCTAAATTTTTCCATAGAAAAAGGTAAGAAAAGAATATTTAATTTTTAAAAGATGGTTAAGGGGTTAAAAGTATAATCCGTGAGAAAAATTATGTTAAACATTCGAAACTTAATATTTTTGTATATTTAAAGAGTAATATAAATTTTCTTGTGTTTTCCAACTATTTCGGAATAAAAATGTTGTTTTCGATTACTTTTTCAAATGGATATGTAAATTTTACTAAAGAAAGAGGTAAGAAAAGAATAATTAACTCTTAACGGGCTAAAGTATAATCCATGAGAAAAATCATGTTAAACATTCAAAACATAATATTTTTGCATATTTAATGCGCAATGTAAATATTCTTGCATTTTTTTATCTTTTATAATGTACTTTAGATTGAAAATGTGGTTTTCATTTATTTTTCCAAAGGTACCTAAATTTTACCATACTATTTTTAGCAGCATTCGAAAAGAAAAAAGGGACAAACATTTTTTCTTTTCCCGCCCTCATACTTTATTATAAAAATTAAAAAAATAAGTGTGATTTTCGTTTCGTTTTGTTTTTCTTTGAACGTAAACCCCTAAGTGATTTAATGCTTTCTTTAACTTAGACCGTAAACCTTTTTTATTTTAATGTCATTTAGGGATTAAACGGCTGACAATTTGCTTAAGGTCCCTATTAAGTTTCAAAATACACAAAGCATCCTTGTCAAAAAAACATACGTAAATTAGGTCTTTTCTTTTTAAATCATTAAAAAAAATTAAAAATCAACATAAAACATAATCAAATTTCAAAACTTAATTCAGTTTATAATCACCTTTGCATTTAAATAAGAAAATGAAAAAAATGCATTAAAAGCTATAAAAAAACAAAAAAAAACGGAAAGATTCACGCTTCAACAAAACGTGTAGTAAAACATGCAGTGTTTTGAACAACTCCAAATATTAACGCAATTATAAACAATAATTGCATATTTTTATGCAGTTTTTTCTGAATGCTTCAAAATTTCAAATTTAATATTTGCACATATTCAACATTATATTATTGCAAAAAAATCTTTAAAAATTAGTGTAAATTGCATAAAGCTGAAAAATAGCTCACCTCTAGGAAAAACGTAGACAAAAATGCATTTTTATTAAATAATTTCAGACAAATCTACATTTTTTTTTGTCCATCGAAACTATGTATGCATATACAGAGATAATACTTGCAGATATGTTTATACTTTTTCATAATAAATGTAGAAATTTCTGCATTTTTTCCTTTTCAATAGTGTTTTTTAATATTTATAATTTTTTAAAACTTTATTTTAAGTATTGAAATCACGGAAATAATATTGCCACAGTTGTAGTGACTTGCTCTACAATAAACTTGAACATGGATCTGCCTTTAACGAAGTTTGAATTTATGGATCCGTCCTTAGTTTTCACTTTAAAAACCCATTTAGAATTATTGACTTTTAAACTTTGTGTATAAGCATAAATGAAATTTTTATTCTAGCAAATTTCAAAAGCGGTTTATATACTTATTCTGTTTACAGGAAAGTGATCACAAGGACAAAACTTAAGGCTTTTTATAACCACAAAGATAGCCTATTAAAATTTTAATCCCAAGGACAAAACTGTTAATAATTTAACCAGAAGGACATTACACTGTTAAACTCCTCTTCCCTAAAAATTTCATCGCACAAAATAAACTCCTTTTCCCTGAAAATTTCATCGCACAAAATAAACTCCTCTTCCGTAATAAATAATGACAGAAATCGTCCCTTTTTCGTCAAATCAAAACCCAAATCGCCTCTTCGATCAAACCCTAGTTGCCTCCGACGATCAACTTCCACCACGTCACTGATCCTTCGTCGTCTTGCCACCACTCGCTGCCGCTGCTTAAGCCACCACTCACCATCGCCACTGTCGTGAAGTCCTACACCGCGCCCCCGACTCCCCGTCAGTTTGTTCATCGTCAACAACTATTCAGATCCAGTAAAAACATTACATCAATTTTAATGTATCATTTTTATATTTTTTTAGGTATCAGTTTTGCTGCAATTGCTGTTTTTTGTTTATGTTTTTTTTTTTTTTTTTTGATGTTGTATTTTTTGTGATCATGTACTGTTGCATTACCTGTGTATTTCAGTAGAAATTGGTTTTCCTTGATCACTCAAAATGTTATGTACATGGTTCTTCTGTTTTTTATATTTAATTACAACAGTTTGTAGGTATTAGTTTTTTTTTTTTTTAGGTATCAGTTTTACCGTATTAAGTATTAACGTGTTATGCTTGTCTTATTATAATTTTGGTGTTGTATTATTTTTGTGGTTACATTGTTGCATTAACTATGTAACTCAGTTGAAGTTATTTTGTTTTAAGCAAACAACCTGCGAGGTAAACATATCTTGTATCATTTTTTCTTGTAAAAGATTTTACCAGTTTATAGGTATCAGTTTTATATATGTTGGTATCAATTTTTCACTGTTAGTATCATAACTGTGTTAACTGGGTATCAGTTTTCGTTTGTTTGCTTTGCTAAATGAATCTTTTGATTGATTTTCCTCTTCCAATGGTCAAAACAGTCTTCTTGTTGTTGATTCAAGAAGTGATACAGTGATTAGGCCACCCGAGGATAAACGTCGAGCTGGGAGACCAACCTCAAAAAGAAAAGTAGGATTTACATATTGTTAAGCCAAGCAAAATAGATGTGGTGTGTGCAGAGAATATGGCCGTAACAAGAGAAATTGTCAAGCTTCAAATAATATGTGATTTTTATTGCATTTTTTTAGTGAATACATTTATTTTTAAGTTTTTTTCAAATAAACTTGTACACGATAACAAACTGGTGTTTGATACTTTGGAAATATGCTCAATATTCTATATTTTTAATAGAAATTCTTCATACCTTATTGTCTTTTTATTTTATTTTTACATTAATGTGTTGTTGGTATGATATGATGTTGTTATGATTACTTATATGAGATTTGCATGTTGACTATCGGTTCTAACCTCTTGTATGTATCAATTTAATGTGTTTTTTTCTTGTTTCAGCTACTGGGTATCAGTTATATGCCTCTGTAGGTATAAGTTTTGTGTTATTTTCATGCTTGCAATTTTTAGGTAGCAGTTTCATGTATCGGTATTAGTTTCGTTTTTATTTATTTATTTCAGTGTCTGGATATTGGTTCTATATCTTGTAGGTATTAGTTTTTTTTAACACTTTGTAGATATCAATATTTTCATACCACAGTAAGTATAATTTTTTTATTTTTTTCTTTCTTCAATGTATTTGGGTATTATTTTTTGGTAAAATTCAGTTGTAAAACATATAATATTTGATGTAACTTCAATATATTTGGTGTAACTTCAATATAATATTTGGTGTAATACAAGTGATGAATTAATATCAGTGGGTATTATTAAAAATTAATATCATTTTTGTGATAATTGAATTGAGGTTATTTGTATTATTATTTTACTCAGTGGGTATCAGTTAGAATTAATGTTGTATATGAAAAAAATCATTTACCAAAGCAAACAACTCAAAACTACAATCCCTTGACACAGTTCTAATTTACAAATGCACAAAACTGATACATAAAAAAATATAAACTAATACCTAAAAACTGCTATTACATTTTAAAGGAAAACTAATGCAAAATATGTTTACATCACAGTTTGTGTTAGCCTACTTTGTGAACTAGGCTACACAAAGAGCAAACAGTGAGAAAGCCACCAATCGGTTCGGATCGGAGGAAGATAGCGCAGGAAGCAAGTAGAGATCAAGGACGCAGACACCATATCGGATCGGATCGGAGAAGTATGTCAGTAACATCGTAAAGCAGGTGGCCTCATCGGATTGGATCAGAGCAATACGTCAGCAACATCGTAAAGCAAGTGGCTTCATCGGATCGGATCGGAGGCAGCCGATCCGAACCCCTTTCCCTGAGCCTGTGACCGTTGCTACACACGTTCCCTGAAGACTCGGACCAAGCTTGACCATTTCTCCCACGATCTCCCACCAAATCGATGCACTGTCACCACCTGGAAGCCTCCGAACCTGACTCTTGTGGGATGGGTGCCACGCAATTCCGAACTGGAGCCACTTCGGAGAGATTTTTCACCTATAAATACACTATCTGGAGATCTAAAAAATCGATGCCATACTTGATTTTGTCCATCTCCTGGCGCACCCCGGCTGTTGCCTTATATAAAACCATTCTAGCTTGGAATTGCCGGCCTTGCAGCTAAATGGAGCTGAAATAATTTTCCTTTTTGGGACTGATTCGAAGTACGAGAAGGAAGGAGTCTCTTGAGTCCGATGCTTGAAATTGTAAAAAAAGTGGACGCCATCGAAAGTGAGCTCTGTACCTAAAATTTCTTTGTATGCTATATATAAAGTATATAAGTAAGCATAGGAGTTGGGATGTAACTGCATGGGGGCAATCCGCATCTGTCTTAGAAAGTCGTCAACAAAAGGCGGAAACGGTGGAATAGCCCCAACCATACACATCAATCGGGTAATTGTCATAAATCCTTCAGGAGGATTGTGAGGACAGTTAGTTTTCGATGGCACCAGGGTATCCCTTTTTAGTATCCCGTGCTTTAAGCATATGCGAACAAGTCTGTCATCGTCGATCGTTGATTCAACAGAGTCTTTAGGTGACTCCAATATAATGGCAGACTCAAACTCGTCAGGAACTCGATTATCTCCAATCCCTCCTTCCTCCTCATAGCCCAGAGAAACTTCGCTATCGGAAGGCATTTCGTTGTTATGCGCTCCTACTTCATAATTTGGGCCCTCGTCATCCCATTCAGGGTCTGAAGAAGAAGATATGTCATCAGTGGTAACTTTCTCAGAAGTTTCCACAACTTCCATCTTCTTTGCTAACCTAGATGAACGTCTTTCGGCCATGATCACTAGACTATTGAAGAAATAATAACAAAGATTAGAGTAAAATTGCCTGTGTCCCCCGTGTGTGTATGTGAGCTAAAGTGTGTGCTGCGTGTAACAAAAATGCAAAACAAACACATGAAAGCGTGATATGAAGATTCAAAGAAATAATAATGTTTCAGAATAGTTCTGGATGTTTATTATGTTCGTAAGGCGCTATCCTAACTGTTCATCGAGTTGAAGGTTATGCCAAGCATTGATTAAGATAGTTGGATAAGTTCACGTGCATTGAGTTGGACTAGTTCGGTTCGGGCATGTGCATTGGGATCGGATCGCGGGGCAAAGCGATGTTTCAATCTGATATACACCCAGTAATTAGAACCGGATCGGTTCAGATGTAGGCCACCGGGTCGGTTCAGATTGATTTGAATAATAATGCCTCTTTTCCTCCGTCTTTTACTCCAATCCGACCCGGTCAAGTAGGCTTTGTTTTCCCTTTCTTTTTGATTTCTTTTGCTCCGACCCGATCCGACCTTGTAAACATCTTTTCTGATTCTTTCTTTTGCTCCGACCCGATCCGACCTTGTAAACATCTTTTCTGATTCTTTCTTTTTCTCCGACCTGATCCGATCTTGTAAACATCTTCCCTTTCCTTCATTCCAACGTTTCTTCACCCAAACCGATCCCAGTTCCTCTCCTCTTCTTCATCTTCCCCATTTTCCGCCTCACCTAACCCGTACTGAACCCAACTCCATTTCACAAAACCTAATTAAGTCCAGGCACTTACGTGCTCAACTATCCATTAAGTTCCTAATCCCTCTCCCAGCGCCTCGAGGTGATGACAGAACCACCAACGACGAAGGCGAGGAGAGAGAAGGCGGCGGCGTTTGGATTAAACAAACAACGTGTTCGAATCGCTCAATTTTACCACAAATTTAAACTGAAATCGATTACAGCAAAGTGATTCGAGATATTAAACCTACCTAATTGTTTAATTTAAGGAAGAACGAGAGAGTTTCGGTTTTTTGGAGTTTTTGGGTTTCGATGCAGAATCAGTTTATGCGAGAGTGATAAAAGAAGAAGAGGAAGAAGAAGATGGGAGGCGGATTTATATAAAATTAAGGTGACCACTCGATTCCCAGCCCGCTTCACCCCGTTCGGACCGGGATTCAAGCCCACCAGTGCATTGTGGACTGTTAGCTCACTGATGAGTAATATAGAAGGGGAGTCCATTCGGATCGAAGTCCGAACCGAAGAAGATTATACACATGGACTTGTTATGAAGGTTGAATTCGAGGAGAAATAAAAAAAAAACTCACCTGAAAGAATCACTGGACATTAAAAGGAGCTCTCAACATTGTTTGAAAATGAAAAAAGTAATTCATATGGTTTGTGGGTACATATAGGCAGCGAAAGGCACGACTTTATGAAGCGACACGACACTACAAGTAAATGGAGGCGATCATTCAATGGTTCTAATAAAAGGATGTTTTATAAATTGCTTCAAAGCACACTTTATCTTAAATAAGAGTGTACTTCGAGGGGGCAAAATGTTAGCCTACTTTGTGAACTAGGCTACACAAAGAGCAAACAGTGAGAAAGCCACCAATTGGTTCGGATCGGAGGAAGATAGCGCAGGAAGCAAGTAGAGATCAAGGACGCAGACACCATATCGGATCGGATCGGAGAAGTACGTCGGCAACATCATAAAGCAGGTGGCCTCATCGGATTGGATCGGAGGAATACGTCAGCAACATCGTAAAGCAAGTGGCTTCATCAGATTGGATCGGAGGCAGCCGATCCGAACCCCTTTCCCTGAGCTTGTGACCATTGCTACACATGTTCCTTGAAGACTCGGACCAAGCTTGACCATTTCTCCCACGATCTCCCACCAAATCGATGCGTTGTCACCACCTGGAAGCCTCCGAACCCGACTCTTGTGCGATGGGTGCCACGCAATTCCGAACCGGAGTCACTTCGAAGGGATTTTTCACCTATAAATATACCATCTGGAGGCATTTGAAAGGATCTTTTGGCAAATTCTCAGTTCTAACTTCCTCCATGGCTGAATTCTATAATCATATTCAGATCAAAATCATCTCTTAGAATCTATTTATGAGAGATTTAAGTGAGTTTATGCATTGCAATTGTGAAGTTGAGTGAGAATCATTGCTATATTTGTATCCAAATCATCAATTAAAAGAAAACAAAGTGGATGTAGGCTCTTTAACGCCGAACCACTATAAATCGTGTGTTCTTTGTTGCTTTTTGATTCTATTTCATTGAAATCATAACTAATTTGGGTGTTAGAATCAATTTTTGGTCTAACAGTTTGATTGGTTAGAATGACATAAGTTCGATTGACTTATAAAGTTAATGCAAGATTACAACTACAAAATTAACACAACAATAAAATCAAATGAATAAAAAATATTAACACAGTTAATACTTTAAAACCGATACCCAAAAAAATATAAAACTGCTACCTAAAAATTGCAATAATATTTTAACGACAAAAGCAATACAGAAAATGTTTGCATCACAATTTGATTGATTAAAATGAAATAAGTTCGTTTGAGTAGCAAAGTTAATGCAACAGTACGACTACAAAATTAACACAACAACAAAATCACATAAATAAAAACATAACACAATTAATAATGTAAATCTGATACCTAAAAAAAATACAAAACTGATACCTAAAAACTGCTATAATATTTTAATGACAAAAGTATTTAATACGGAAAATGTTTGAATTACAATTTGATTGATTAAAATGAAATTAGTTCGTTTGAGTAGCAAAGCTGATGCATCAGTACAAGAACAAAACTAAAATAGCGCCAAAATTACAAACAAAACAACATAACACAGTTAATACAAGAAAACTGGTACCTAAAAAAATAGCAAACTGCTACTTAATTCACCATCAAAAAAACTATTTTCAACCTTCAGATCCAATAATTTTTCTAAATTAAGATTCGTTAAGATGATGAATCGTTAAAAATTGAAAATTGTTAGAAATTCTGAAGATATGATGAACACAATTAATCGACGAAGCATTTGAGACGGTTAAATTAGGCAAATCGAATAAATTGAAGAGCTCGAAAATTCTGAATATGATGATGAAAACACTTAGAGATGGCCGACGCTGAAGATCGCTGGAGGAATCGGAGAAGAAGACACCGGTTGGAGCACGATGGAAGCACGATGGAATATTTTATATATATTGTCCTTCTGAATAAAAAATGGAGTGACTGTCCTTATGGTTAAATTTTTAATGTTAATTGTCCTTGTAAATTATTTTTCCTTCTGTTTACTGGAAAGCCATTTATAAGCTTTTAATTAAATAAAAATATGCCACTTTCATTCTAGGATGGGAAAGATGGAAGGAATTGACATTGTTTTTGTCATTTTTTTCCAATATACAGTTTGAAGAACAGAAGGAACTATGTTTTCTTTTTTCTTTTGTTCCTACCTCTAAAATGCTCATGGTGCTAGGGATGCTTTAGAAAGATTGACCTTTAAAAGTATGACGATTGCCACAAATGCATTGCTTTGAGGATATCATCAACCAAACGTGCAGTTACATCCAACAAATTTAATTCATACAACTGGATATCATAACCACGATAGGTAGCCTGGTCCTCTTTACCGAGTGTAGTGGCTTTTATTCTTTTTGTTTCATTCAGTATCAAAATCCAGATAAAATAAGCATAAAATATTGTAGTCTTCCCAGAGTGACAACTACAGGATTTGGAGAAAATCTGGTCTGATCTTTCTTTACAAGTGGGTCTGATTTTCTTAAGATTTGTTTTTATGAACAAGTCCTTTTTCTACTATATATACACCCCACTCAATTATGAATTCCAAAAAATAATATCATATACACTACAAAAACAAGACTTTTTTCATTGCCTTCTTCCTCTTCACTGGTTATTCTATCACATTTGTTTGACAATATTTTTCTAACTCTTTCCTCCCTTCAATTGAAACAAATATGACAATCTGTGCCGACTCTCAGTTTCACGTCCTTGCTGTTGATGACAGCATATTGGATAGAAAACTCATTGAAAGATTGCTCAAGACTTCATCTTTTCAAGGTACTTTCATATTCATATATGATAAATTCACTGCAGGCACCCATTTAATCTGAAGGTTCATAACTCTAATGTATCTAATGTTGATTTTGTGCAGTCACTACTGTGGATTCAGGCAGCAAAGCATTGGAGTTTCTTGATTCCCCTCACCATCATGTAAATCTCCTTCCATTTGAAAAACCAATAATATCATATATCTTTGTTGGATTAAGACTAGAAAGGCTGATTCTTGTTTTGTTGAATGACAGGAAATAGAAGTAAACTTGATAATCACAGATTACTGTATGCCTGGAATGACAGGATATGATCTGCTCAGGAGAGTGAAAGAGTCATCGTATCTGAAAGACATTCCAGTTGTGATCATGTCATCAGAGAATGTTCCTTCGCGCATCAATCGATGTTTAGAGGAAGGAGCTGAAGAGTTCTTTCTGAAACCAGTTCAGCTTTCAGACATGAACAGGCTTAAGCCTCATCTTCTAAAATCTAAGTCTAAAGACGAGGAGCAAATTCTTGAAAAAGAAGGTGTTAATGATAGCAGTGATAATATCATCAAAAGAAAAACAGTTGACAAGGAAATTTTACAGGAGAATGCTTCAAGATCAAGATTACTTGCCAATCTTGTAGTTGAATGAGATATAAATATTGAACAAGTTTAGTTGCATTTTGGAAATTGTTTTTCTAAGAGAGGGACCTAATCTTAGATTGTAAATTATTGGTTATAAATGAATTACATGAATATTTCATATATCATATGGTATCCTGTTGTTGTTCCACCTTCATTTTTGGGAATTATACAGTATTTCTTCTTTAAGATCTTTAACTAATTGTTAGTTCTATTATAGTTCTGTGAATTGTTGTTGATTGCTACAATTGTACTATTACAGATCTACACAAAAATAGCATACCCAAGAATACCTTTTGATTTATAATTTAATATTGTACATTAAAAGATTTGATTGGATTCTGTTTCTAAAATTAAATGGATATTTATGAAGCAAGCAGTGCATGTTTGCACATGCAATTATCGGTAGGTAAGATCATCAATGCAAACGTATCAATATTTGATTTGATATATATGGACTGTGTCCATGAAATTCCATGTATCAAGTACTAAGCAGGTTAGACTTTACATTTTTTTTCCTCTTTTTTTTTTTTGGGTGATTTGGTCATTTGAGTTTTGAACATAATAATAATAATGGAACTAATTTGTTTAGATGCTCATGACATTCTGGTACAAATTCAAAAATTATAACTATTTTTACAAAGATAGTCAGTTTGCCACTTAATTCTGTTATTGTTTATTTCAATATAACTATTTACAAAGAGTATGATGAGGTGGTTAATAAGTGGATAGAAGGTTTAGAAGTAGAATTAATAACTGTTAATTAAATATTTGGTTTATTAAATTGTATAAAAGGATAATGTTTATGAAAGGAGAAAAGGGAAGTAAAAGGTAAGATTCATATGACATTTTTACTTTTCTAATATCATATTTAAGTATGGTAAGGGGATTCTTCCCAGCATAAGAAAATCACAATCAAATCAGAAAATGGGCCAGGCATATCTCATGAAATCTTACTTAAATATTGCATCAAATATGACTTTGGAATTATCAAATAATACTTTGATTCTTCAAACATCACAGATATATATGACAAGTCACAATGCAACAAACAATATCTCTTAAGATCATACTCACTTGCATAGTAGAATAATGTACTGTGTGTAACCACGACTTAGCTTTAATTATTTTGTTCCATTGTTTTCTGAAATGCACATGGTTTGCTTATGTAAAACACACAGCATGAACGATAATACTTGGGTACCTTTAGCAGCCCAAAAATTGATAGCGTACACATCCCGGACTCCTAACGATTCAAAACAAAATTCAACCCGTTGAGATCAACGATTTGAAAAGTAGTATTGATTTCGAATGCTTCGGATATCAACGGCTATTTTTGTTCGTAGCCTCCTTAGACTACCCCCTCTCCTCTCTCCCTCACTTATAAGTCATAACTTCACATTTACCTCACAAGCAACGGCAAACCTGAAATTCGCGTTAATTTTCTACTCAAATTCATTATCAATTCATGTATCAATTGGAAAATTCTTATATATTACTGTATTTTATATAAAATATATTCTTTTAGATTTTTTTTTTTTTTTTTTTTTTACTAACTTTCATATTATTTCTTCCTTATTTTCATGATATACAAATGTTTTCAAGCAGTAGGAACAAAGCTTATCGGTGGAATTTTGATTCTACAACTCCATTTCTCAACTATTCTATTGAAGCGTATAAGGTGACGATAAACACAGAAAAAGAATCCATTAGACAATCATGCTCAACTTTAATGCTACTACAGAAACCATGCCAAACGTAGCTCCGGTTGATGAAGAAAAAGTTAGACATAAGCAAGATAACCTAAAAAGAAAGCGAGTGAAATGAGAGGTTAGACCCAACAAAACTGGAGCTAGTTGGGATTTGCTAGAGAAACTATTTCAGACAATGTTGAATGGTTGTGAGATCGTGTTGTTGTAAGTATAAAATGCAGTTTTTGTTGGTTAAATCCAAGTTTTAATAAAATTTGATATATTTTCAGGAATTTGGTTCGGGTATTCTGAAATACAAGCTAAATTTCAGAGATATTGGAGTTGATGCAACAGTTATTTCAATGTACAAAGGCAACAGAGAGCAATGCATATACGTCAGATGACATACAAACTCAAGAAAACTTCATGCAACAAATATCTCCACTAACTTCACCTACATTTCGTTTTAAATCTCTTTCTCTTGGACAACATGATGGTTCATTTGTAACAATTACAAATTAAATTCTGATTATAATCCTTCAATTCAACACCACTATTTCATCCACCGACCCATATGGATTTATCTTTCGGTACCAATAAAGTGTAAAAACCTACACTAGACGAAATCGGGGTGAAATTGATGAGAATTTTTAAGAAAAGATAACAATGATGCATGAACGATATTTGAGTTCAGAGAGCTCAAATACATGAAACAATTACAAGCAATGTAGAATCGACAGAAACATATTTCAATTATAAAAATCTGATTGCTCGTATTCAGTGGCTTTCAACTGGAGAGATCGAATTCGGTAGAGCATTGACTATTGTAACGCAACCTGAGGAAAAAAAAACTTTTGAATGATGAATTGGAAAAAAGCCGATTGATGGCAGAGATTGCAAACAAACGACACACGAAATAATATCAGTCGTTTCTGATCAACAAGGATAATGACACCATAAACCAGTAGTTGAAATAGATGCAGAGACCGATTGTATTTCGAATTTACTTTAGTCTTTTTAGCATTTATTTGATTGTATTCACATTTATTTTGTTTATGTATTTTGCTTTTATACTTTCTATGTATTTTATCAACAAATATTTGCAACCACATTTCTAAAATATACATATAAACAAACGTTCAATCAATCGTTCAATTCTCCGCTCACAATTCCGATTCAATTCTCTACTCAAAAGCACAAGAAAAAAAAAAAAAAAACCCACATCATCCGTTCACTTTATTTTAACTGTTCAATTCACCGCTGTAACATCCACTCATTTCGTCCACTTACCATTGCTGAGAATGGACCCTTAAAGTCACAACGAACTATGAACAACCTCAAGATCAATCTGTCTTTTTAAACAATTCTTGTCCATTGTTTACAAGGGACTCTTAATTAGTATGCTCTTTAAGCAATTCTTCTCATTCTACATATGTCCACTATATTATATTACACAGTTACATAAAAGTTTATTCCTTGGTACTATTTGTATTCTTATCTTCACGAACAAAAATCATGCATTCAGTATTTCATTATTTCATACATATTATCAGAGCTGGTTCTAGGGTTTACAATGTCTAGTGTGATTTATTAAATAATGTTCCTTGTTGTATTGTTGTAAGAAATTGCACAGTGATTATTTTTATTTATAAGGAGTGATAATTTATTTTCGAAAACTCAGAACAATGAATTGATGACTAAAATTTTCATTCTAAGAGGAAGCTAAATTAAGCTGTCTAACAAGGCTTTTCTCAACAAGTAAATTTCTTTTATTTCCATCGATATATCCCTAAATCCTGGATTATATGCATTCAATATATGTTTCAAAGACAAATCCTTTATACTATTAAAATGACCTAAATATTGGACATCATTTGCGTTTACTATTTTTTGTACTTAAACCTCAATAGTATGTGCAATTTTTCATATACCGTTAAATTGTTAATTTACTACAGTTGTGTTTTCTATCGTATATCAAAACAATTTCATTTTTCAATCAAAGATGATTGATTTGAATTGACAACATTTTTTTTCTTCTGAAAAAGTGTTTATTAAGAGTCTTTTCTCTTGGCCTTGATTCAAAAGCTTATTACAAAAATGACCTATTTACATAACTGTTTACAAATTTAGCCCAGTTCTAGCTAAGTCAGTGTTGAGTGCTAAGTTAGCCAAAACGCGCTGACGGAATCTCAAATTGCGCCAGTACACGTGGACACTTGCGCAATTTGGGATTGTGCCAGTTTGTTTATAGTAAATAAATTACATGTTTCCAATACATAATTAACATTTGAGAATGCACCCTACCGCGTGTCATTACTCAATCACCCCCAGTTCTACCATCAATCACTCATCGTCTTTAGAGACGGTGACTTCTAATCATCCTGCCACGTTAGTGCTATTTGATTGAGTTGGCTCCTTACTTATCCATTGACCGGAGAACATAAAGTTAGATCGTCACCTCATCATCGCCTTGTTGGATAGATGGGGGTCAGTGATGTAAACATTTCACATTAGAAGCAGAGAAATAACTCACGTTCGTCGATGTTGCTGTGTTGTTAGGTTTATCTATTGATAGTGCTCTATTGAGCACCCCCGAAGCATCTGATTACTCAGAGACGTGCAAGAGGCAGTTAAGTATATCTTCTCTATGCGATCAGTGGTGGGGTAGTGAGCTAATAGTTACCTCTTGGTATAGGGTATAACTTTCCGGGGGACAATCCAGCAGGCGCCTCACAAATTCAAATAGAGCAACGTGCTTGAGCCATTATACTACATATCATCCTCTCGCATTTGGTATGCAACCATTCAAAGACACGTGTATGGATTAGGTGACTACATCATTTAGAGAACATTGATTTATGTTGCCAGTATTCATGGAGTAGTGCAGTTTTGACATACACGTATACAGAAATGACTAGGCTACCTCCACGAGAGATCACATCTATTGGAGGTTGTCTGACTTTAGTGCAAGTATTAAAAATTTGTTTTCCTTTTATGCATAAATTATATCTTTACGTATATTAAATTATCATCTATATACATGTACGCAGCTGTGGCATTGGAATTATCTGAAAAACAATGAAGATACCGGATGTTGATTTATCATTGTCATATGGTGGCATGTATGTTTACAAGATTATTTAAATGCCAATACTTGTTTTGAACATCCATTAATTCACATTACTCGTTTGTAAGAGGTGGGTTGGGCCAAAGAGCACGGTGAATACATCTAGACACAGTGTTATGTTCTACCCTAACAAGTTTGTTATACTCCATTATAAAGCTATCACATGGACCCAATATGCTCAAGTATTTAGACAGCTTCCTTAGTTACGTACCACTTCTATCCACTATGGACAACACGAACCCCTTTAATTTGTCTTGATGATATAAATTTTCATCTCTCGATCAAGTTATGCGATAGTTTATTTTGTGACAACATATCCAAAACAACCTCCTCACTGCTGGATTGACAACACAACATATACCTATCAACTGGCAATAGAAACATGGAACGATCGCTTTATGCATCTTCAATAGGAATGGGACGTAACGGTGTCGGATCTGGAGTACTATACATGGTACTGGAACATTAACCTATGTTATCTTCTTATTGCCAAAGAACTCCTGTAGAGCTTCCTGAGGAGATAGAATTGAATAGTCTTTGAGCTCCGCTTGGGAGGAATGTGCTATGTAGTGCAATTGAAAAAATAATCGTATTTATTTTATGCACATACATATTCATGAATTTTTTTATAAATTGATAGCATTTATCGTGCTATGGAGTTGGTTAATGAGCTACATGAAGATGTGCTAGAGCCTTCAAAAGAAAAGTGCTACAATGTAAAGCGTATACTCCAGTCCTTTTTAGGGAAGAACAAGCTCGTGTGACCTTCACCGGTACCATATCATCCTCTACCTCCAATCTTAAAGCACCGCTTGCTCGTCGACTTATTCATAAAGGTAAGGGTACAACATCTTCTCCTTAACTTCGCATGTGGAATATGAGCGAGAACCTTCAAAGCCTCCCCCTCACCCGAGGAGGAATGGGGGATGATCCATCTTATAGTCATCGCAAAAAAACTTTTCGAAGGTTAAAAATCTTCGTCGTTAGCATAGTTCATTATTATGTTGTGTTATTTTATGTCATTATAGTTTATATTTTGTTGAATTAAAGGATTGATGAATCATTGTTTAACTTGAATCGTTGTTTCTTTGTATTTTGAAAAGCGTTTGAAACAGTTTGTTGGATTGTTTTTTCATTGTGTTTTTGCACTTGACTGGTTCGAATCGTTGGGTTGTTTCTTTGGGTATGTAATAGTGATATATCATAGTTTTACATGCTTTTGTTTTGAAACATATAAAACAAACTAGGGCATCATTTTTGATTGCACCAACTGGCGCAATCTCAAGTTGTGCAAACAGGTGCATTATAAAACTGCACTGTTTGGCGCAATCCAAAATGATGTCCCTGGAAGTTTTGAAGGATTCCGACCAAAAACTTATAGGCCCTCTCTATCCCACAGACTTTACCACTTTGCTACTTTTCCAAAACTTTTCAAAACAAAAATCCAATACCCAAGCTATACGTCTATTCACAAATTTATATTACTCTACTTCAAATTGCTTTATTTTGGTGGATTTTAATCCCAATCAATGGTTTACCTCTTAACCAAGACTTGATTTTCAATATATTTGCATTTTCGTGACACAACTTTAATCTACCATTAGTTGTAATGGATCAATGGAAAATTAATATGCACTGAAACAGAAACAACATAGGTTTTCGAACAACTAGAAATCTACCTAGCAACAAGCAAACATATTTCACCATGATAGATGGGTACTAAATGGGTAAATCATGGCAGAATGCTAGCTATAGGGCAGGCCTCATTCCAAGGAAGCTATATTACTACAAAAGAATGTGTTATGTGATTGTAGTTAAAAATAAGACTAGTGCAAGACGTAGGTTCAACGGATGTGCGAGCTATACACTGAAAAGGTCTTATCCTGAATTATTTCTCTGCTATAAATATACCAATTGGATTGAACCTTCAATATGTCATAGAGATATGAGTATGTACTTGAGATGCATGATGAAAATTAATAGTTGAAAAACAAGACGAAGGAAGAAAGCCTCTAGCCTTTTTCCTGGCCTAGGAGGAAAAGATCATGTTTCTTTCGACGTTGTAAGTCGGAAGCTTGGTTTCAACCTTCAGTGTGCTCCTAGCTGCCTAAGTGAGTTTGCGGAGTATGTATTGGTGACCGAAGGGAAGAAGAAGTAAGCCCTTCAACTGAGGAATTAGAAGATTCAGTTACATCTTTCGCTCCAAGAGAAAGTTCTTGGCAAAGAAATATCAAAAGATCCAGAGTACGCGACATTTTATTCTTTTTTTTACCTTTCCAGAGAAGAGCCCTGAGGTCTTATCATTTCCCGGAGTGATGAAAGAAGGCCAGGCACTTTGGATGAACTAATGCGAATGGGTGTAAGCCTCGCTGCTCGGAAACACCCACGTTTGGATAAGGATATTTACAGTTTAAAAGAACTAAATTTAGATTTAGAATTGAAACTCCTAAGATACCCTAATGAACTTTACAGTAATATATGCTATATCGTATGTTTAAGTCATGTACTATGTCACTATATGAATGTAAGTGGTGTTGAATAAATGTATGTTTCATGTGTATGTTTGTACGGAAGTATGTCACTGCATGAACACAAGCAATTCTATGATGGATAACTTTATAACACAGTCAGCAGTTACATAGTTTTCAAACGAACAATTCTACTACCAAACATAAACAATAATAATAAAAATCTTAGTTGTTTTAGTACACTGATTCCTTTTATGGTCGAGAACTCCACATCTGCTGCATGCACTTGATTTTAGAGCCTACATTTCATCCATCCTACCATTGATTCTTGTAGATCTAGGCCTTTGTGCTCTACGTATTGTTGGCAGTAGAACTGCAGGTCCCTAACGTGCACTACAATAACATTTATCAGGAATAGGATAAAACTCTAGTGTGTGTGTGCCAACATTTAATTCTAGACCGAGTACCACTCTGAGACGAAGTCCTAATGAGCTCTGTTTGCATCATTAGCTACTGTCGAACAATCAACATAACATGTGCACAAGGAAGCTGTTGAAGTAATGAAATGTGGCATGTATGAGGGCAGGTGTTACCATCGATTGTTACCTTGAACTCATTGCCAGAATGCTGAATCACTTGCCATTTGGTCTCTGAATCGGACAATTTAGCAACGTCTTGCTTCACTTGTCCCCTAAAGCTATCTTTGCCTTCCATTTTAAGGTTAATCGAAACACCATTGTCTTATGAAACTCCATCATTGAAAAAATAATCCACCAACAGACAGATGGTATGAGCATCGAAAGCTTTGACAAGCAACGATCTAGCACTTCTAAGTACACAATTACTTTTAGCCCACTTGTCGTCATAACATGTAATTTTCCTTCATCATCCATACATAAAGTCCAGTTCTCCTCCTTCCCCATTAGACTTTGCTCAATTCAATTGCTAGGGATTGCGGAATGGATCATTAAGGCAAAACTGACACTAAAGGGGACTGAATAGTGTTTTTTAGAATTTAACAAAATCTAAAATTTGTACGATCTGCTATATGAATCAAAAACCATGGAAACAATCACAGACACAGAATCAAACATAAGCACAAAGATAAACAAAAATAAAATGCAGAAAAGGAAAGAACACACTGGATTTATGCTTGTTCGGAATTGCTCCTACGTCAAGTTCCACTCAACACTGGATTGCGTAGAGTTTTATTACTATATCAATATCCCAAATACAACCTCTTGATTTCATGGCTACAAGGGTAACACCGATTCCATACACTTGACCAAGTATACTCTCCTTGATTTCACGGCTACGAGGACAACGCCGCTCCCGTTCCTTGATTTCACGTCTACAAGGAAAACACCGATTACCCAAACACTTCCCAAATGATTACAATAGCTCTATAACTCTTCAGTAACACTTTGATTCAGTGAGTAATGAGTAAACAGTGAGAAGAGAAGAAGTTTTATGTAAGTAGAATTGAATTCGGCAGAGTATGCATGTAGAAATCATAAAAATAAGAAAATATAATGGTGTAAAAAAAGGAGATGAAGATGGAGAAGAAAAATGATGAAAAAATTCGAAATGGGCCCCTATTTATAAGATTTGAAATATTGCAACGCTTCTGAAACGTTACAAATAGTGAAAAGACAATTCCTTTCAATTTTGAAAAAAATGACAGTTATATGTTGACATAGACATATTGTATGTCGACATAACCTAGTTCAATATTGATTTTCGAGGATTTTTCAAGTGTTTTGATATATATATATATATATATAATTCTGAAAATTCTTTAATTAAAACATAGTGTTATAAATAAGTATTATAAAGTGGGAAATCATATGAAAACATAAATGTAAGATATATTGACATATTTATAAAATTATAAAGTTTAAAACTATATGAATATAAAGCTTATAAGGTATATAATATATAAAAGTTATAAACCATAAAACTTGAGTTTAAAATCAAAAGTAAAGTAAGAAAACAAAATATAGGCGATAAAGATTGAAGATAGAATTTGAAAATAGAATTTGAAATCAAAAATTGAAAAACAGAATTTGAATTAGAATTAGAATTTGGAGTGTTATTCACAGCCTTTCATCAACTATACTCTACTATATTTATCTTGAACTCTAGAAATCTTGAATACTCATGAGCCTTGAATCATCTCTGAATTCTGAATTTCTAATATCTTTAAAACTGTACAGTCTTTAGTAAAAATTCATGTATCTAAATCCTGCATATGTGTGTGTATGTATATATATATATATATTCTAGATAAAAGTGTTAGTATATATTTTATAATCAATTAATATTGAAATAAGGTTATTGTCATCAAACCTCCATTCTCTAACAATCTCCCCCTTTTGATGATGACAACCTTAGTTTATAAAATATCATACCTGTTGATGATGATCCTTCTAATACTCTTCCTGTCTATATGAATCCTACAAACTAATTTGTAATTCCCCTGCCCCTTTTGGCATTATCAAAAAGAAATTCTAAAACTACTCCCCTTAAATCCTGTAATTATCTAAATAATTCATATACCAAAGTAAAATACTCCCCTTTAATCCTAAATATATCTATATAATCCTATAATAATAGCACTTCCTAAATTCATGATTATCTATCATCAATAAAAACCAATCCAAGTATTATAATTACATATGTTTGATGTCATATATACAAACCAAACAAAATCAAACAAATCAAAGCAAACCACACCATATGTTTAATATATACAAGTTTTTGATCCAAATTAAAAAAATTAAAATACATCAATATAATCAAATCAACCATACCAAACAATTAAACGTTTCTTGAGACTTCTACCCAACTGTCTTCTCCAAAGATTGGATCCTTCTTGATGACTTCCCAATCTTCATCTTCTTCGGTTGGTAGTGTGATTAACATGAAAATGTGTTTATTTTATGCTCTTATATCTTATCCTTTGTGTATGAATAAATATTACTTGGGTATTATTTTGTTGTGTTTACAGATGTGTTGTCCAAACCTCATTCAGCCTTAAAAGTGAAGAATTCATGACATATACATGAAGATTGCATAAGAAGTTATCATTGAAGGCTAGTTGTGTTCACATTGGACACCTTGGAAGGAGACTGGTAGAAAAGATCTTAGGAAATCAATCAGCTGGACACATGTCAAACAAGGATAAGAGGAGGATCGTAGCATAATCTTTGATTAGAAGGCCCATTTATATGATTAGCATTTTGCAACTCAGCTATAAATACACATATATACCCATTGTAAAGATATACTTTATGTTGTACCTTTTCTGCCATTAATCTAGTTTTCTTCTTTTCTCTTTTCTGCATTTTTATTTTCTTAGCAATTAGTGTTGTCTACACAATTAGATTTGGTACAACACTATTTGTATTTTGCACTTATTTTCATTAGTGATTGACCGTCTGATTAGATTAAGTGGTAATCCTAATTTATTTTCTGTTTGTTATTTAATTTCTGCAATTTTAATTTATGTTCTTTTTATTGCTTTCCTAGGTCATATTGGATTGAATATAGATTTGATTAGGTTCAGATCTGATTCAATTCAATAATAGTTTTATTGCAGTTTCAATTTTGTTTGTTTTCAAAACCAACCTCCAAGATTTGTCTAACTCGCCCAAGAAATATATAAATAACAAAATTTAAAATTCCTCCCTGTGTTCGAACTGCATATTACACGATCTGTGCGCTTGCAGTAGTTGATACAAAATTCACGCTTTTCTGGTTCATAGAAAGCGCCGATCATAGTGCCTTAGCAAGATTGTTATCTTCGTCTCCGAAAAGAGAAGAGATTAGCTACTGAATTGCATCAAAATGCTTCTCTTGCTGTTCAAACATCTTCATTTGGCTAAATTCGAGATGACGCTGGTTTCGTAGAATTATAGAGAGAATGCTCCCGAAGGAATTCAATGTTTCTTCAAGATTTTCGCTTAAGTTATGTATTGGATTTGCCATGGATTTGAGAATAAATTAATAGAGAATAAGGAAAAATGGAATAATGAATTTTTATGGAAGAAATAGGCTCAAATAAGGTCTGGAATTCGTTGGATTTTGAATGTGTATGAGTTGGTTATTTAATTTTAAAATTTGAAAAGATTTGAAAACGTGGCAGTTATATGTAAACATATACAATTATGTATGTCCACATATCCATCAATTTTTATTTTATTGTTTATTTTTGTAAATTTTCAAATTTTGAATCTTTTGATCTTATATTAAACTATAATTAATTCTAAAGTTTTTACAGTAACTTAAAGATGATTTTGACATAAATAAAACCCTATTTGTTATTTCATTGAAAACAAATGCATCCAACTAATCAAGGCACACTAAATAAGAAATTCGTAAGCAAATATAAGCAAATACAAGCGAATACATAAAGATAAATTAAACTAGATAGACTAGTTTTCAGCGGATGATGATGAGGAAGATGAGATTCCAAGCTTTCTTCCAATCTTGACCATGAACTTGGTCATCTTTGAAAAATTCTTTTTAAGCTTATTTTGATTATTGGCAATCTTCACTTGGTTTTGAACAATCATCTATTTGGAAATGTGTCTAGTGTTGATGGGACACTCAACACTTTCTGAAGAAGTTTCTTCTTCTTCTTTGACTTTCATAGGCGCTTGTTCTTGTCGCATTCACGCTTGT
The DNA here is from genome assembly GCA_030737875.1 of Allium sativum. Lineage (NCBI taxonomy): Eukaryota > Viridiplantae > Streptophyta > Magnoliopsida > Asparagales > Amaryllidaceae > Allium > Allium sativum. The sequence continues at coordinate 803,371,376 of CM060915.1, forward strand.
TTGGCTTCGAATGTCTCATATGGTTGGAAAGCGAGAGGAATTTGCATGAGATGTATGTTTGATGAGTCAAAAAATTTATAGGCACAAATTCTTCTCCGCGAAGATCAACTCCAAAATATTTGAAAATCAGGTGAGATAAACACCATAGTAGAGAGTGTTTTCTCTTGATGACAACTTTATGGGTTTGATTTCTTTTAAGATCATATCGGCCCAATTTATGTTATAGCCACCCATAACAGCAAAGAGGACTTTTTGGACCTTGAAAGTTGGATAAATAAAGTTTCCGAAACGAGAGTGACGGTATGTTGGAGGAGAAGGTTGACAATTCTTGTTTTTGGACGAAAAAAAGCAAATTTCGGAATCCATTTGAGTATCATCTTTAAATATGTCGTGGTAAGTCTTTAAATCGGTTTCATCGATAATGAAATCCGAAAAATCTGAGTCCGTGCTTCTATAATTTAAAATAGTGCCTAAGAGTTTAGCATCAAGAACAATTTGCGTGCCTTTGACACTACTCCAAATTTGGTCTTCATTGCCTTCGTAAAATCCGCGATTAAGATTCGCATAGAATATCTTGACAAGCTTAGGATAACACACATCGTCATTATCCCGTGAGTCAATTCGATTCAAGACTTCGTTGTGTTGAAAGAGAGAGATAAGATCATAAGAAGGAAAGTCTCCAAAGACGGCGAAAGCACTTGTATTAACTTTAGCATTTGCTACATGGTTAACATAGGTTTTGATAGCTTCTTTTTAATTATGAAGATAACCTTTGATGGTTTTGGTTAACTTCAATTTCTGAGATGAACTTGAGGAAGCAATTGAATTGGTAGTTTTTAAGAGAATAGATATGAAGAATATAATTTGAGTTATGAATGAAAAGGTAAAGAGAATAGATGTATATAAAGAAATTGAATGGTTATGAATTGAATAGGCACAACTTTTCAGAAGTCAATAACACCTTTTCAGACCTTGGGAGTTGGTGAAAAGTTGGAGGGAAGTTTGAAATTCAAATTTTAAATTTCAAATTTTTGGTCATATATGTCGACATATGCACCTATTTTCAAAGGAATTTTGATTTTTGTGGAATGTGATTTAAATTATCGATTTATATTTAAGGTTTAATGATTTCCTGAAATAATTCTAATCCTAACAAACATCCAAAAAAATTATTTTACTATTTTATTTATTTTTTATTATTATATTATTATTTTGAATTTCAAACTTCAAATTTCGAATTTAAATTTCAAATTTAAATTTCAAATTTAAATTTCAAATTTCAAGTTTTTATTTTAAAATTTTAATTTTTAAATTCAAAAACAAGGAAAACAAATAAAGCAACCATTCAATCAAAGAAAATTGAAAAATTAATTAAGGCATACCTGGTTTTTAGATCGTTTTCTTCGAAATTTTAGGAATTATGGATTGCTGTGAAGCACATATTTGAATTTCCAGTATCTGGCTCTTCATCATTGATGCTGAATCTGAATCATTTAACGTTGCAGTGTATGCTTTCTTTCTCTTCCTTGGCGAATTGCTGTTGTCTATTTGTTGATTAGATTTATCTGGATATGGACACATTTTCCTTATATGGCCCGGTTTGTTGCAGTTATAACATCGACCATCATTTCTTCTTGAATTTCCTTGGTTATCATTTTGAAAATAATTTTTCCTTCTATATTTCAGAAATTTTCTAAAATGACATGTCATAAGGGTTATTTCTCCATCATCTTCACCACCCGTGACAATTTGTTGTTGCTTTAAATGCAATGGATTTCTTTTTCAGTTGGCCTGTTTTCTTTTCTTTTCTGTAATTGGACTTCAAAAAATATCATATTTCCGATTAACTCCACAATCTTCATTTAATTGATGTTATTGGCTTCTTCAATTGCCAGAGTTTTCTGATCCCATTCCACTGTCAATGAACTCAATAATTTTCTGATGTGATCTTCTTCAGAATAAGTTTTTCCAAGTGCTGTTAACGAATGCACTATCTCTTGAAATATGCAATACATATCGGAGATAGACTCATTCTCGTTCATTTTGAATAACTCAAACTGATTAACAACATTGATATCTTAGTTTGTTTAACTTTACTAGTTCCTTCATGAGTAACTTGTAAGGGTCTCCAAATTTCATTAGCAGTTTTACATGGTGACACTCTATTATACTCATTCCTATCTAATGAATAAAATAACATATTCATGGCTTTAGAATTGCTTTGTGCAACAGTCTTATGTTCATTTTTCCCTTGTGCAGAAGTAGTTGTAGGTTCAACAAACTCATTTTGTGTACTATTCCCTATGTCTAATCCTACTAGTTGTGAATAATTTTCATTCTACTTGCCTAATATGAATAATTACTACCATTAAACAATGGTGGTCTAATAGTGGACTGACCCTCTACAAAAGAACTATTATTGCTACTAGCGTTGGTCGCCATTTTCTAGAAAATTTCAAAAATCAGATTATGAAATTTTTGAATGACCTTGCTCTGAGTCTAATTGTTAGGGATTATGGAATGGGTCGTTAAGGAAAAACTAACACTAGAGGGGTGGTGAATAGTGTTTTTGAAAATTTAAACAAAATCTAAAACTTATACGATGTAATATATGAATCAAACACCACCGAAACAATCACAGACATAGAATCAAACACAAACACAAAGATAAAAAAATTGCAGAAAAGGAAAGAACACACCGAATTTTATACGGGTTAGGAATTGCTCCTACATCCAGTCCCACGCAACTCTGGATTGCACAAAGTTTTATTACTATATCAATATCCAAATACAACCTCCTTGATCTCACGGCTACAAGGGTAACACCAATTCCACACACTTGATTAAGTATACTCTCCTTGATTTCACGGCTACAAGGGTAATACCGCTCTTGTTCCTTGATTTCACGGCTACAGGGAAAACACTGATTACCCAAACACTTCCCAAATGATTAAAATAACCCTATAACTCTTCAATAATACTTTGATTCAGAGAGTAATGAGTAAAGAGTGAGAAGAGAAGAAGTTTTATGTAAATAGAATTGAATTTGCCAGAGTATAAGTGTACAAATCATAAAAATAAGAAAATATAATGGTGTGAAGAAAAGAGATGAAGATGGAGAAGAAGAATGATGAAATAATTCGAAATCATTCCCTATTTATAAGATTTGAAAGGTTGCAATGCCTCTGAAACGTTACAAATAGTGAAAAGATACTTCCTTTCAATTTTGAAAAAATGACAGTTATATGTCGACATAAACATATATGTATGTCGACATAACCTAGTTCAAAATTGATTTTTGAGCATTTTTCAAGTGTTAATATATATATATATATATAACCGTGGAAATTCTTGAATTAAAACATAATGTTATAAATAAGTATTATAAAGTGGGAAATCTTATGAAAACATAAATATAGGATATATGAACATATTTATAAATTATAAAGTTTAAAATTATATAAATATAAAGTACATAAGGTATATAATATATAAAACTTATAAACTATAAAACTTGAGTTTAAAATCAAAAGTAAAGTAAGAAAATAAAATGGAGAAGACAGAGATTGAAGATAGAATTTGAAATCAGAAATTGAAAAACAGAATTTGAATTAGAACATGGATTGTTATTAAGAGTCTTACATAAACTAGACTTTATTACTATATTTATCTTGTACTCTTGAAATTTTGAATACTCATGAGTCTTGAATCATCTCTGAGTTCTGAATCTTTTATATCTTTAAAACTATACAGTCTTCTATATATTTCCTTTATATAAATCCTGCATATATGTATGTATATATATTATAGACAAAAGTGTTAGTATATATATTAGAATCAATTAATATTGGAATATGGTTGTTGTCATCAAACTCCATTCTCCAATAGTCGCTGCATAGAATAAACATGTCAATCATTTGTCTTTAAATCCAGTAGCTTAAAAGTTGGCTTTCAAACATCTAGCATGAAATATATGCTTATGAGAGGATCTCAGATAGCTCTCTAACACAGTCGATATTTCTTTCATTCTATCGGAAATGAAAGAAATACGTTGATTGTTAACTGTATGAATGACCCATTACATACAAGCAAAAAAACAACCTCGACTATCACATGATTCAGACTCAACAATCCAAACGGTATAATTGATCATTCTCATTTATTTCAGTTGCAAATATTAAGGTAACTTTGCATTTACCATATAATTGTGTGTTGTCGATGCAAGATCCGAAGGCCCAAAAAGCACATTCAAATACGCCATTCTCATCAATTATTACATGTTCAACACTTCCGGGATTAGTTTTCAAAATTTTGGTAAAACACCCACGTAGGTTGGAATACGACTCCGTTTAATCACTGTATATCTGCTTAATTGCTTTTCTTAATGCCCTGTACACTTTCATGCAACCGTTTTTAATAAATAATTGTTCCTCCTTTAAGATCTGCATTGTCCTCATTGTAGTGCACAAATCCACTTTCACAAAAGGCACAATCGTTGAAACCAAAATAGTTGATATGGCTTGCTTGTGATTGGAGTTAACTATTGAGTTACGCAACTATGATCACCTGGATATTTTTTAATAATCATCATCCAAACTGTGATTTTTTGAATCTTTGTATGTATTTTTTGTGTGATACTGAAATCAACGTTGCAAATAGTAGCGTGTTTTTATTTATTAAACCATTTTGGTTTAAATAAAACTGCATGTAAAACTGACAATTCGCTTAGCCCTTGAAGGGATTTCCTTTGCTCTCGAAGACGATACCGACTTTGGAACCGTTCTAAACACTAAATGATGAGAATATCTCATTGTTGAATTACAAGTTCGCAAAAATGGATCTAGATAGCATTTGTGCACTACACTATCATCATCTAACGATATCCCCATACTGGGGTCATCACTATCTGCAATAGCATTGTCTTCAGCTCCAAAATCATAATTTAAAGTAGTATTGTTTACATATATTACGTTGATCCATGTCATATCATTCTTTGAGTGCCTACAATAGTTATTCTATCAAGTGTAGGAACGTCGTTTAACTTTTCATTTTCAGGTTCATCTATACCCATATCGACATCGAATTCATTTGGTTTCATGTTCGATTTAGTATCGGTAATAAGTATTGGAAAACTACATCACGAAAATAGGAAATTTTTAGTAAAGTTGTATATGCAATATAGTTCAATATCATTACAAAACGTAACTTATTGTTGTCTCATGTGATATAATTCAGATGGCGTGGCCTGCATGTGACAAGACCGATGACTTGTAGATGGTCCTATAGTATTTTGCGTTGAATTGTGGAATATCGCTAAAGAAAAAAATTGCTATAAAAAACAACACAACAAACATTATGTCCATTCGGAACAGTTTGAAGTATGAGTTAACTCCTACTCATGTTTGCAATGGTATCATACGTCTAATATGGATAGTCAGGCTGTGATAGTTGTTGAAAATCCGTATACAGATTATATTGAAATACGTTTGTTGTTGTTCGTATTATTCTATGTTCATAGGAGGATACGAATAGTTAGATGCCAGGGACATCACTGAAGGAGCTATAGATTGTTCTGCAACAACCTTCTGTTTTTCACAACAAACAGTTTTATGGATTTTGAGACAGAAGAAACATTAATTCAACGTTGTCGGCATCTACTATTTTAATTGCATTAGATCCAGAATTGGTTGACCAGCGGTAAACAAAATCAATACAAAACCCCTCCAATCTAATCTTAATTGCTTTGTAAACTAGCGCTTCTAATTGTTAGAAGTTAGAACCTTTTCAAACCTTTGCGATTTGTAAGATCCCGCATTATATATTTCAGACTTTTGGACATCAATAACTGAATTGCCATCAAAATAACATATAATGACACTAAAATTAGGTGCCATTCTATATTGATAAGAGCAGATGCATTACTCAAACTTTTGAATGCAAAAAAATAAAATAATTAGCTTTTATAAAAACTTATCTTTGTCCATCTAAAGCACGTCGAAACTGTTATTCATTAAACAGATACGTAAAAACAATGTGTTTTATGAAAATAGTGATGGATTGGAAAAAAATTAGGAATGGAATTTAAGTTTCTTTTTTGAAAGGAGGAGAAAGCGAACAAAAGAAGTGGATGACTGGGTAGTAACACATGCTGGGGCACAGTCCGGGATTGCGCCCTTCTGGCACAATTCAGGATTATGCCTCAGTGCATGTAATTTTTTATATTGTAAACAAATTGACATAATCTCAGATTGCGTCAGTGTCCACGTGTACTGGCGCAATTTTGAGGTTGCGTCAATGTGTTCTGACCAACTCAACTTTGAGTTGGTCAGAACTGAGCAAAATTTGTAGATATTATGAAAGTAGGTCATTTTTGTAATAAGTTTTGAAACATGATCAAAAGAAAATTTCCTTTATTAAGTGGTCCATTAACGCTATTGAATTTCTTTTCCTATTAGAATTTTGCGATGGTTGTTCTCTTGGAAACACTGTGATATCCACATTGATTCTATATTTAAAATCCAAAGAGATTGTGTTGAATTTTTTGATTCAAATATTTTATAAAGAGGATGTAATTAATTAAATAATTGATTGATTGGATTGATTAATTAACTGATTAATTAATTGACTAATTGGTTGATTGATTGGTTAATTGATTGATTGATTTATTGGTTAATTGATTGATTTGATCATAGAAGGAAATAAATGAATGGTTATATTTTGGGGATGTCTTGAAGGGGCAACTTGGATATTTGCCTAGGCTTTCTATTCTCCTATATATATGCAGCCTTCTTGGTTAGATTGTGATCAAAAGAAGAAGAAACCATGTGAGAATATCTGGTGAGGTTGTGTTCCTCCATGGGCTTGCGCCCTGGAGAGGAAGATGTAGGAATTTGGGTTGAGGGTAGTTATTCCTATTTACTGCTGAAAGATGCAGCTGGTGCCTCCAGATTGTCCAAGGGTTTGTCGTCGTTCTTCATCGCTCTTCTGCTCCAACAATATTTATAGACATTAAATATTCTCCATCTATTTCTCAATAAGGTTATAGATTCAAGTTGTAATTGTTTGTAACGATAGTTAAGATCTATTGTAAACATTTTTTATTGGTGAATCAATAAAGAGGGTGGTCGGGTGGAATATCGTGTACTCATATTTCCGATATTTTTGCGGTATTGTTTATTTTTTTCAATCACATTCATCTTCAAGTGATTGGGTGATAAAGATCCTATTTTTCTTGGCGTTTTGTCAAACTTCCGCTGCGCACAAAACCCCAACAGATTGTATATCTAATACTTTTAAAATTGTAGCTAGCTTTTATTTTTATTTTTTTAAAATTGCAGCTAGCTTTTACTTTTTAAAATTGTAGCTAGCTTTTATATTTTTTGTAATAGTTTTTAAAAAAATTCTAATATTTTAGCATAACTAGTGTTTAGAAATCCCAATATTTTACAGTTAAGTTCATATTTTCTCTAAGCTCCTATTGGTGAGAAAATTAACTTACTTTGTTTTCTTAGTAGAAATCAAGTAAATAGGTATAATTTAGGAAATAAGCTTTCACGTCTGAAATCCATATTGCGATTAGGTTCTTAAAATCCTACTTGAAGCCCACAAATAGCGTGTTGTTCCTCACGGTGGTATTTTTTTTGATGTGTTTCATTCTTCCTTAACTACGATTCGTTGGTGCCCTCATTTGGACACACACAACACTGATGTTTCTATATGTGGTCCTTTTCCCTCTTGGATGATTTTTTTTTTCTTTTTTGTCATTTGCACGACGCCTCCTTGCATTGATGCCTTGGCACTGACCCACTCTGCATTTGGCCAGGGCCGACTATATACATTTCATATCTTTCAATTATTTCACTTTCTTTTCATTTTCTTACATAATCAATTCTTCTGCTTTCCAATTTCGTGCTTATGTTGCAATTTAAAAACAATTCACCCAATTAAAAATGCTTTTCTGATGACATTTAGTCGATCTTCAATTTATTTTTTAATCCAACTAGAATATAGTTTAATTTGTCGGTTCGATTGCGTTGCAGTCAAATAGCATTCACTTTTTTAATTTTATTTTGAAATTAGGTACTTCGTATATAAGCCTAACTAGTCAACATACTATATGTCACCATAAGTTTGAATCACGCAACACAAGTTTCGAAACTGCGACTCTTTACTCTGAAGTCGAATTGTCAAACCATTGGAATAAGAGTGTTGATCTGCTTTCAATATTATTGTTTTATGAAGAACCTAAAGAGACATAGTTTGTCAGATTGACAAAGCCTAAATAAATGATTAGATTTTATTATTATAGCTGTTATTATTATTATAATTGTTATTTGTAGTATTAGTAGTCGTCTTTTCATTTAATCTAAGGTTGAATTCGCAACTTTTGATCTAATATCTAACATCAAATCTTTGCTTCGAATTTCTTATTTTCAGTTTGAAGTTGAACTTTCAGTCTGTATAATTATGAATACGACTTCCTTCATTTGTTTTATAAAAAGTTGCTGATTTTATGAGTATATGGATATCATAAAATTTTCAATTGATTAGTCAAGTCTTTTTTAGATAAAGTGGAACACTTTGTTTTATGCTTGAGTTTTGAATCAAAATTGACTTTCACTATAATTCTTTATTTAACATGTGTTTGCATTTTACGTTTAATTCATTTATTTATATGGTAGGATTAGTTTACTGTTGTATAGATATCAACCTTGTTTTTGAGTAATCTATTACTGGTATCATTTTTTCCGTCTACCTAACCTATATATACTTATACAAGAAAATAAATATGGACAAAAACATCTTATATGAAGTAAAAGAATGTTAAAGTAACAAAATTTGAAATTACATTTCCTAGAACGTAGCACTTTTGATCTAGTTATATTATATATTGTCAAATTTTAATTTGGAAGTTTAGTTATAAATAAGTGTTTTAAACCTTTTTCTTATGTAAATAAGTATAAAATGTATGAACGTGTATCTAGTAGTTAGATATATTTACTTTTAGTTAATGAAAATTAAGTGGATGAATGTGTGCCGTAAGTACAAAAACTTGGATTGTTATAACATTTTGATTTCATGTTGTTTTGTAGCTGGCGCTAATGACAAATTGATTTAAAAAAAAAAATTCATTGGTAGGTAATCAAAATTGGATAGTAGTGGAGGTTGGAAATCGGTAGTGAGATAACGTCGATGGATGAAGATGTTTTTGAAATTTAGAAAAATGCAACATAAATCAATTTCATTAAATTCTTTTTATTAATAGTAGAGACGTTTTATATGTGTTACACAACCTAAACTTATTTTTTGCATTAAAAAAAACACTTATGTTAATAGTTTTAATCAACCTATGCTAGCCTTGATACATTTTTTAATAGTGTTATCAAATCACCCACAAAATATTCATAAGCAACATGCATTTTTCTATTAATGCCGATTAGTATACATTTTTGTGGGATCTTCTCGGATGATGAGGTAATTATCAATGATTTTCCACAAAGTAAGTTTGAAATTATATTTTTTTTAATGTAATTTGGCTATGCTCACACACACACACACACACACACACACACACACACACACACACACACACACACACACACACACACACACACACACACACACACATATAGCGTGTTTATGTGTGAGAAAGAGAGAGAGATGTTTGTAGGTAAATCAACTTCCAACAGAAATGATATTTCAAACAATAGTACCAAAAAACTATTTGATATGTATTTCATTTAATCTAAGTTCGAACTAATCTGAGAATTAGTTACGATTAATTCTCGTTCGTTGAAGTCCAATTAATTGAGAAAACTAACTTAATAATAATCTTCATTAATGCTACTTAAATTAAGTCCACTTTAATATAATATATAATTCTGTAATGCCCGATAAAGTAAACAATAATTAATTAAAAAGAAGTAATAAATAATTATGAAAGCTTAAAGTTATAGCTTTTACAAATGTCATAATTCAGCTACACAATGTGCATTATTTATTGTATTCGAGGCTAGTTTCGAATCAACTTTCATATATAAACATTTACGATCGAAATTCATATGAAATTTTTATTAAGTTTTAAATAATAAAATTTGAAAGTAATTCAATATATATTAAAAAAAACTAGTTATTAAAAGAATCAATTAAATGACATATCCCTAGTGGTCAGGTTGTAGTGTATCGACTGAGGACAAACCTTGGCCCAACTATCTGGATTTAATACAGTTTAATCTAACAGATAGAATTAGGGATGATAATTAGATGCCGCCCTATGCAAAGCCTAAACGAGAGCTTTGAAGCATATTTACAACATTGCTGCTTAGGCACGAAGTTATGTATAAATCACATAGAAACTTTGTTCCGCTGTTGTGGCGTCTGATGCATGGATGATGGTTCCTACTAATTGTTTTGTTGGAGCGAATTGATAAGATTACGCAATAGTTTAAAAAGAAAAGAAAACGGTAGTTAACAAAATATTAAAATTCTACAAAGAGTATCCAAACACGATTTAAACGATTTCTTCCTTTATTCAATATCTTATAACACTATGGTGGTGGTCGTCGTCTACTTCGATCCGGACAAAAGAATTTTCAAATCTTCTTTCAATCCAGGGTGTTGCAGTGTGATTTGAGAAATATTGGTCCATTTTGTTTCTTTGTCCGTTTTGTGACCAAGGATTCTTTCTAGACGTAATTAAGTTGGCCTCAAACCAGCACAACTCCAACAGTTTTAAAAGTGTTACAAAGAGCTGAGGAAACATTTACACAAGTTGTTATCACGAAGTAGGTTCGGTTCTCCTTTCAAGACATAAGTTGTTTGTTTTTTAAAGAATGCTTGTTAAGCTTTAAATTTATTTCTGAAAAATCAGTCATGACTGGGGAAAAAAATATTTTATACCGACATGCAAATCTTGGAATAATTTCTCTGTTGTTTCCTTTCTGGTTTCTTTTTTTTTTTTTTAGAAAAAAAAAAAAAAAAAAAAATCTTCGAATAGTTTCTCTGTTTACATTATACATTAGCACAGAGACTTTTCTTATAACCACACACAGAAATAAAGGTAGATCGTATACATTTTTAGTGGATTATTCCATGAAGAAATCATGTTGTTGGTATTATTATCAGTGATGTGCCTGATCCTCAATTTTTTTTTTTTTTTTTCTAAGATTCTGTCTAGTCAATCTTTACTATTGACCATATTCAGATTTTCTTTACCATACCCATTTTTTCTTTGGGTTTGGGTTTCATGGACCATGCTGGATTCTAGAAGCTAGCATTTTAATTTCCATTAATATATTTCAATAAAGAGATTTGTCAGTCATTTAACTTCTCAGGTTAATGCTGTTTGCGACCATGAAACTCTGTCTCAATATTGGTGATCATATCCAGAAATATTTCTCAATACAAACAACAGAGAAATCTCAAAGTCTTCGTTTGTACTAATCAAAATGTTCCTTGTATTATTAATTTATTACTAATCAAAATTGGCGAAATCTCAAAGACTTCTGCTCATTGTACTAGCTTCAAGATTTCAGCAGTGATAAGTTTTTGCTTTGTTATCTGTTCCTGGACAATTTCAAAATCAACTGCTTTTCTTTTCAAGGCCTTCTCTTCTGGCACTTCGTCGTCGTCGTTGAGCTTAGACTTCAGCAAACGAGGTTTGAGTCTCTTCATATCTGAAAGCTGAACTGGCTTTAAGAAGAATTCTTCAGCTCCTTCCTCTAAACATCGATTGATGCGCGAAGGAAAATTCTCTGATGACATGATAACAACTGGAATGTCTTTCAAATACGGTATCTCTTTCACTTTCTTCAGCAGATCATATCCTGTCATTCCAGGCATGCTGTAGTCTGTAATTATCAAGTTTACTTCTACTTCCTGTACGTAATTCAACAGAAGAAGAATCAGCCTTTCTGGTTTTATCTAACAATGATATGCAATATGGCTGGTTTTTCTAATGGAAGAAGATTTACGTACATGATGTTGAGGGGAATCAAGAAACTCCAACGCTTTGCTGCCTGAATCCACAGCAGTGACTGTACAAAATCAACGTTAGATACATTAGAGCAATGAATCTTCAGATCATCAAATGGGTGTTTGTAGTGAATTTAATTATCATATGTATGAATGAATGAAAGTACCTTGAAAAGATGAAGTCTTGAGCAATTTTTCAATGAGTTTTCTGTCCAGTATGCTGTCATCAACGGCCAGGACATGAAACTGAGACTCGGCACAAATTGCCATTAATTGATGTCTAAAAGAAGAAAAACTTTGGAAGAGAAGATAGGGAATGGAGAAGAAAATTAATGGTGGTGGTTTTGATAATTTTATTGTATAGAAAGAGAAGTGGGTACAAACAAATATATAGTGACAGTATGAGAGAGTGGTCCAGAAAACAAAATCTAAGTAAATCACAACTACTTGCAAAGAAAGATCCGACCAGATTTTCTCCATATCTTGTAACTGTCATTGTGCGTAGACCAAAGAATATCGTGCTTTTGTATTTTGGTATCCGTGGGCATTTTCCAACAGTTTTTTTACAAGAAGCTGTTGGCCAGCAGACGAATATGCACCATCGCTGCTAAGATAAATGGATTCCTCTACTCCCAAACCATAAATATTTACCACATCTCACTGCATTTTACAAAGCCATCGTTTTCAACAATTTGTTAAAACAAACCAGGTTTATAATATGAATAGAAGCTCAAGCCGGATGTTCCCATGGGCCGAGCTAGGATTCAAGTATGATCTGGGCTTTAAATTTTAGTTTATAATATGAATCGATAACCATTTAACAACTAACACTAGTTAGATCATGGCCATGATTCAATGAACAATAATGAATTCAAGTTTTTGAAAAACAATCAAGAGAACCAAAAAAAAAAAAAAAAAAAAAAAAAAAAAAAAAAAAAAAAAAGTAATTTACTTTAAAGTTTGCTCGATAATCCTTTATTTTGGATTAGCTTGTTTAGTACAAAGGGCGCACAAATGTAAAATAGGATAACAAATACATATGGAGTAAATTATAACTTAATGTATAGTGTTGTTTATTTTGCAAAATATTGGCCTGGGCTGTAGCCTAGGTTGTGATAGTTGTACAGCCACTCCAAGATGTTCCTTGCCACAACGGGCATAGTTAATAAAAATAATTATGAGATTAAAAAAGGAAAAAAAAAGTCATTAACAAGTAAAAAACCGTTGAATTGTATACTTTTTATAAAGTACCCAATTACTGTTAGTTTCGATTCCAAACGTAACAACAGAACCGTATAGTAAAATTAAATAAGCAGCAAAAGATATGATGTTAAAAAAAATGTGCGTTAGAAAACAATTAAAATTTACTTATAAAGACGATCACATGAATCAGTGCCATCAACTACCGTATTTCACTAGGACGAACTGTTAATTTTGTGCGAGCGTTTAATGTCTGTTCGCGTTCATGACCAAAATATGTCTATTCGAGTCCATCAATATTTCATTTAGATTATGAGTTAGGAAAACAAAATTTGTAAGAGTGAAAATCTTATTTGGTCCCTATTCGTCCGAATTTTTTGTAATTCGGTATATCGCTGAAGAAAACCGAATTCAAAAACATTAAATTTGATATAAATAGTTTTGTCCGTTTGTGTTCGGAAAACGTATGTCTATGTCATCCGATTTTATTTAGAATACAAGTTAGGACAATAAAATTTATATGAACATAAATATTATTCGATCTGTGTCCGATCCGATTTGATTTAGAAAGGAAATTGAACACACCTCCATTTGATCCGATCTAATCTGTTTACATCCATGTATCTTTGTATAAAAATCATAACCAAGCACTTTGACTATGACAAAAATAATTCATTTTTGTCGGCCAACAAGTCAACTTCTTTACAATAAATGCATTTAAGAAGACTAATATATCTATAACAATAGATATTATGGTAGCCTGTAAAAATAAGTTACATTACCTACATTAAAAAGGCGTCAATGGTGTGTTAGTAAAGACTTTTAAGACACCAAAAAAAAAAGCCAATAAATATATCATCAAACGTACATTTACTATTAAAAACGTAATGCATGGATAATTCACCGATGATGTCGATAATGGCCATGTATGCATCACATTTCCAACGTATAAGAGACGTCATATCGAATTATAACTGAATTGTTCAAACTAGATTTGCAGACGATTTACCAACAACGTACCCACGCCTTAAAGGATTCCTCGACATTTTCCCAACGACATTGCAATAAGATATTTTTGCATCACATTTATTATATTGCACGCCTCAATCACAAATTCAAATAAATAAATATACAATCACCTGAACATTGCAAATTGATATAACAAATTCACACAACGTACTAGTAATATCAAACCATATTATTCAACATCATAACATAAAAGAAATTGTTCAACATCAAAAGGATGAATACCACCAAATCATACAACAAATATGAAAATCTATAAGCATACAAGTCACGCAACCATAGCAAATCGTACATATGTACAAATATTACTTACATAAATGTCTATACAAAAATTTCTGCACATAACTCTCTATAATCATACAACCAACGCAGATGTCCAACATAAAAATCTCCAAAAAAAGTACAACAAAAACTGTCATGCTAACTCAAATACTACCTATTCATCCCAATCCTACCCGGTCACCTCTAATAGAAATGTCCTTGTTTGTGAAGTGTTGTAAATATACGTATGAAAGCAAATCAAGCTTTCATTACAAGAAAGTAGGTTGATTTCTGACATCAGTTAGTGACGCCTTAGCACCGCGAAAATGGCGCTGCGTCGCCAGTTTCTATGTAGTCACTGTACCGTCATTGAAGCATCAATATCAATATACCATTATTAGTGACATTTTATACTTGACATCGCAGTGGCGTCACTAACTCCCTACGCCATAGCGACGCCAAAAAAATTAGCTTTGCGCTCGTGACGAAACCTTCCTTTCTCTAATTTTCATTTTTCCACAAGCCTCGCTATTTCTTTACCCTTCAAGTACACCGCTGAAATTAAAAATTATATTATGCATACAAGGTTTAATTAAAAATTAAACTACATAATTTTTGTCATTTTGAACTGGTTTGATTTATGACTCCATTTTCTAATAATGAACTCACATTGACAAATAGTTGAATTTGGTAACATGAAATGTCACATTAAGTAGTAATATTATAAACTTAATTATTTTTCTTTCTCATATAATATTAATGTAAGGTTGGATTTGGAAAATTTTAAATGTTATCTTAGTTAATATCTGAACACAAATCTGAAATTGCATATATAAAAATAAAAAGTTAAAATAATATTTAACAAATTAAAAAAAAATGTTTACCTATTTAATTATACCAGTAAGTTATAATATTAATATAATATTACCTTTGTATTGATTAAACTTGTAATAAATTACATGATAGTTCAAAATTTTAATGATATTTTAAATTTTACCTATTTAGATTTATTTCTATAAGTTTAACAAGGCTGGCCGAACGAAATATCTGTAGTGATCCACACCAGCGTTAAATAGTAAATAGGAAACAATGATATAAAATCCAAGCATAACCTAGCTTATGACATGGACTGCACCAACCTCCCAAGTTTCCACCGCCCAAAATTTCGTTGAAACGAAAAAAATCTTAAAATCTTCCCCAAAAATACACCCTCATAATCAGCCTTCATCCACCCGCCTCAAGACAAATTCCACAAATTCCCAAAGATAAACCAAGAATCGAAATTGGAAGAGGAAAGGCTGAGGTATCAATCGAAATGTTATTGCTCAAATTTCACAGATCATAAATCTACTTGTTATCTTGATCGCCATGGTGGCATCTGTTGGGGAAAGGTTTCCCAAAAACGCCTTGGGAATAAAACCCAACCTTGCAGAAAAAAATAGGAATGGATTGATGGTGAGACAAAACAAACAACAGATAGTCCCCAGCAAAACAATCACGGATCAAGCAATAAATGAAAGAACACAAGAGATTTATAGTGGTTTCACTGACGTCTTGTTAGTGTACGTCCACTTGGAAAGAGGAGATTTCATTACTTTTCTAAATAAGAAAATATTACAGGACTGATAATAGAGAAGAAGAAGAAGAAGTAGTACAGTTTTTAGAGATGATACATAAATCCTTATACTTATGTAAGGATTAATACGTGGGGTTGAACTAATTGATTTATGGTTATAAATCAATGCCTAAGTAATTCTTCAATTTATTTGCTCTTGATAAGATTCCTTGTTTAATAAACCAATTAGAGAGTAAATTCCTTACTTCAAAATCCAAAAAACTTCTTCATATTATTCCACTTATGTAGGTAATTATCCTATCTAATTTTACAAAAGAGTCAATAAATTTTATGATATCTTCCAAATCTTCTGTAGTCGGAAATATTATATTACTCAAATTAACAACATTTCCCAGTTCTTCTCTAAATGTAAATATTGTATCACCATAATCAATAATATCTTCCAAATCTTCTGCAAATAGAAATATTGTATCCCGAAATCTAACAATCTCCACCTTGATACTTATTTTCTTGAAAGCATACCAACTCCACCTACATCCTCACACTCTAAGAATCTTCTCGGACAAGACACCAAGGTTACTCCCCCCTCCCCCCCCCCCCACTGAGCTTCGGCATGACCATCACCTATTGCACTTTGTCAACAAACTCCGACAACGCCACCGCTTGCCAAGAAAGTGTTCAAAGTACCCCCTTCATGTAAAACCTATCTGTCTTCACCATGAAAACAAACGACTCCATAAACCATCTCAAATCTCTCCCCACACCGTGCCACCGCGTGGCACTTAGCATTTCGATAAGCGATTCCAGCTTGAGCAACGCCCGAACATAGCGGTCTGCAAAGACTTATGCATATCCACTGCTTTCTTCTTTGAACTCTGACTAACTTCAGACGATACCTTCTTCCGCTTATCAATCACATCCTTTTGGCAAAATCCCACCTTGTTGACGTTTTCCCCTTTGATCATATTCTGCCTATGCAGAAACTCAAAGTGCCTTCTCTTATGCCTAGCTTTGACATCTTTTTCATGAGAACTCTAGACTCCAATCCTTGACTATCCAAGTACAGTGCTACCTCTCAAGAGATACAAATTATGAAACATATCTCCCTTCATCACTACAAATGCACCCTTAGAAACCCTTAGACTATCCTTATCAATAGTCACATTGCATCATTTGAATACCAACTCCCCAAGAGATATCATTGACTTCCTAAGCCTGGAACATAACGGACACCTATCAAGGTGCGTATTACCCCGTCATACATGCGAATATGCGAAGTTACTTCGCCCATGACTCTACAAGTAGCATCATTTCCCATAAGAATAAATTTCCCTAATTTTCTTTTAAAAAAACTAAAATAATTCTTATTAGGTGTTATATGAAAAGACACCCTCATATCTAGCACTCAATGGTCTAATACATCTGATACTACATCTGTCAACAAGTCATCGGACAAAAATTCCTTCACCGCAACCGATGAATTTTCAGCTTCAATTTTTTTTTTTCAAGTCCGAACAATCTCTCTTCCAATAGCCTGGTTTCTTGCAAATGTAGCACTTCCTATCTCTTGACTTTATTTTTCTTCTTCTTCTCCCCTCTCTGCATACCAGCTAATAAGGCTTCCGTACTACTTCCTTTTTTACCTTCACTCAACCCCATCATCTGATCCCTCAAGTCCTCAGATAGAAGACCTGTCTTCACATCAATATGTGTCTTCACTGAAGTACCCTCTCTCATCCGCATCGTGAAATACGTCTTCAGCAAAATCAGACGGTTGGTAAGTTACTTTTTTAAATAGAGTTTTTCCAGCTTGTTCCCAATGTCCTTAGTAGTGGTCTCACATCTAATCTTTGAAATGATATTTTCTCCCATTGCAAATTGTAAAGTAGTAAATGCCCATCGTTCCATCTCCTTCCTTTCCATGGCTGAAATATCATCCATCAACTCCTCAGGAGCAAACACCACAGGATGAACATTGTTCCTCATTAGAACAACTTTCATCCTCCATTGCCACTTCTCGAAGTCTTTATCCCCATTCTATCTTTCTATTGCTAACTGAGATCCTGCTGCCATATATGTCCCTTTGACATATGGCCTTGATACAATTGCTAAATTCACCCCATCTCCTGCCTAACACCCTTTCTCAATCAACCTTGTAGCTCTGAAACCAATTGTTGGGGAAAAATTTCCCAAAAACGCCTTGGGTATAAAACCCAACCTTATGGAAAAACAAATAGGAACGGATTGATGGTTAGGAAAAACAAACAACAGATAGTCACCAAAAAAACAATCACGAATCAAGAAATAAAAAATGAACACAAGAGATTTATACTAGTTCTACTACCGTCTTGTTAGTATACATCCACTTGGGGAGAGGAGATTTTATTACTTTTCTAAATAAGAAAACATTACAAAGACTGATAATAGAGAGGAAAAAGAAGAAGAAGTACAACTTTTAGAGATGATACATACATTTACCTAAACCATATCCTTATATAAGGATTAATACATGGGGTAGAAGTAATTGATTTATGGTTATAAATCAATGCCTAATTAATTCTCCAATTTATTTGCTCTTGATAAGATTTCGTGTTTAATAAACTAATTAGAGAATTAATTCCTTACTTCAATATCCCAAAAACTTCATCATATTCTTCTACTTATGTAGGTAATTTATTGTCCTGTCTAATTTTACAAAAGAGTCAATAAATTTTCTGATATCTTCCAAATCTTCTGCAGTTGGAAATATTATATTACTCAAATTAACAATATTTCCCAAATCTTCTCTAAATGGAAATATTGAATCACCATAATCAATAATATCTTCCAAAACTTCTGCAAATGAAAATATTGTATCACGAAACCAAGCAGCATCTAGAATATCCAAGCCCCTTTCAGTCTTTCGAATTGCATTGAAAAATTATAATATTTTTTGCACCCTAGTTAAAAGGCAGAGATACCATAGATCTGTCTCCTTTTCTCTGTGCTCAAATGCCTAGCTTGGTCAGATCAGTTGTCTTGCTTGAATTAAAATCATGGTTTACTCCAGAGCCAAAGATATTTTTTTTGTTTGTTTCTAACTTCCCTCTAGATTTCAAAGAATAATAGCCAAACACTTCTGGATTCGATCTAATAAATTTCTGGAAGATCTTGGTCCTTCTTTTGCTTTGATTTGCCATCTTTGGATAGGTGCACTCATTCTAGGGTTTGTCCTCTGATTTGGGATTCCACTTGTTGTTGAAATATTATCTATTCTGTCATATTTTTGTTACGTTATTGTTAGAAGCCCAAAATCATTATAGTATAAATTTGCGTTCAAATAAAATGATGATTAAATATAATAATGAAACATATATGACATTAAGGTGGATCATAGAGAACATATAATTTTTTTTAAATGTCATCCATGCATTGCCAAAATCGATGGTGCATGGGTGATTATCAACTTTTTGTACAACTTTTCCTGAAACTGAGGTATACTTATCCACAACACTAGTTCATAATGCTTCTGTTTTGTTAGTTTAAACTCATGGAGATGATACCATAAACTTAAAAACAAAGCTATGTGGCAAATTTTACAAAGAAGCTAAGTACTATTACCATGACACCTATATATTACTATGACTATACTTGGAGCATGTGTATGCAAGCATCTATGACTATACCTCTACGCTTAGAGAAGCCTTACACGTGCCTCTTTGGAATTTATTATCGAAGAATTATACATGGTACTCTGTGTATCCATCTTACAACTAATTAACTTAAATGATTTTTCATAGTGTTTGAATACAACAGTCAGTACCACAACATGATGGAAGTGACGAAATCCAGCAATGATAGGTGCAACACGAACTTGACGTTATCTACCTATACAGATGGCAACAACTCGATAGTGATCAAATTGGAAGGAGATCACTAATTTCTCTGTGAGTTTCCTGGTCACTGTGCTACATGCCAAAAGCTAAGGTCTCTACGCTAGCAAAATCAGTAGCAGCCACTTCCATGTCCCCTACAACTTCCCTCGCGCCCTCTGACATTCCTATGACCACTAATCCTTTGACTGCAAGTGCCACTCCTACACCTCCCGCTTCTGCTAAAAATCAGTGTTGCCCCCGCTTTGACCACTTTTGGGTTCGGCTTTGCTGTTTTTATTGCTTCTCTTGCTGGTGCTCTTATCTAGGTTTCTTGTTTTCATTTTAGTCCACTTTTTAATTTTACGATGTCTTATTTAATAAACACATTAGGTTCTAACTCTGGTTTTTGACCATTGAAGAATGTGGTTCTTATGTATCGATTTCCTTTGCCTATACGTTTTGAGTTTAATGATACATTATTACGTGCGAAGTCGATGTCAAGGTTTTTTTGAAACAGGGTGGATAGTAAGAAACATGGGCACTTAATATATTTTGTTCTTGTTGCTTCCTTTGTTTTTAGCATTGGCTAATTGATAGATGCCACTTAGATCATTTATACATGTAAATCTTAATGTAAGAAACATGGATGAGTCACGGTCGTTTGACGGCCATTTATTGCTTTATGCTCGTAACGGTAATCCTGGGCTATATGAGAAAGTTTAATGGTAAGTGCATAACGGTAGCAATAGAGTAAGTGATAAAAATAATAGTTACCCTTTTTATTACATTATTCAATTATATTCACTTGTTTCTTCTAGTTTATGCAGATAGAGGCATTTGTTCAGATAAGCTACAAAATCAATGGAGCCCTACGTATGATGATGTCGCTGTTATACTGAAATCTATTCAGGTACATTCCCTGTTCTAATAACTTTAACGTTATGGTTTAGGACCAAGTATGATAAAGAACAGGTTATAGTAGGCGAAGTGGTACTTTTGAGATGTAAATCATGAGAAGCACACATCATTAATAGATGGCAGTAATTAACTTCTGACTATCTGCGATGTTTTGATAAAACTGAAATTTTCAATTGTAAACTATCTCCACTTTATTCTTGCCATGTTGTTTTATCAACCTAAAGCTTCCAACGCCATTTTAACAGAAAAATACAAAATATTCCAACTTATATTTTAACCACTTTAAATGTCAATGAAAAAGGTCTAAAATGATGACAAGCTTATTAATTATTGGGTGATATTTCCAATACTTATCACAACCTTGCCTTGAGTTTGGATCATGATAGACGACAATTTCTGTAGTTTTCTTATTTTTCGTAAATTTCCTGAGATATTACATTTACGACTTTTTACTGTCACATAACTAGCTGCACGGAAGGAGTAAAACTGATGCAAGTACCTACTTTTAAAATTATTCATAATAGCATGTGAAGCGAAGAGAGATGTAAGATTCATTTGGCAAGTCTCATAAGAGGTGTCCACTGATGTCCACTTATCACTTGGGCTTTCATACAGTAGCATATTAACTCAAATTCATGCAATCAGAGCTGCTCACTCTTTCCAGGAGCTGATCTTTTATTTGACAAGTCAAGTGGTTCCCTTTTACCAGGAATAACAGTTACTACATAGCCAAGTTTTAAACCTATTCTCATAACTATATGCTTCAGACCTTTTAACGAATTACGTTCCATACACAATGGATATGTTTTCAGCAAAGTTTTAAAATGCGAAAGGCATACATGAGGCGTTTTCAGGTCTATGAGAAGAGGCATAAACCTCGAATCGTTGAGGTGTAAGCTTTTCGGGTGAAATTAAAATGCAAAAGAAATAAAGAAATTATGACACTTTAAATTAACTAATGCAAAAAATGAAAAATAAATAATTTTAGATCCGACTTTTACCATGTTTATATTTTTACTATAGATAAAAATAAATAATCGAAACTCATATGATTCAAATTTTGATTTTTTAAAACAATCTGAAGATTACATAAAACTCCAATTTCGATACGTTCGATCAATTCAAATCAATTTGCAAAATTTATTTTGATATTTAACAAATTTTATTGAAAAATATTCTTTAAATAACAATAAGAAAATTCATTACATTCCTTATGATCATTATTTCATAAACAATTTTACTTGATCATGTCGATATTGAAATTGAAGAGTTAAAAGTGCTAATTTTTATCTTCTTAGAATTTTTTTTTCTTTTTTTCTTTCCATCAAATAATTAAAGTTCAACGACTTTTATCTGTGTCAATATCTGCAACTGAAGATAAAGATAATTTTAAGTCATATGCCTCAGCCGTTTGAGACGTGCGAGGCGTACATTTTATGCGTTTTGTATGCCTCAAGTTGTCGAGGCGTAAGCTTTAGAGGTAAAAAGCCTTTTGGAATAAGGCTCAAGGCGTTTTATCTCTTATTTCCTCGAGGCGAGCCTTGAGGCAAGTATCGAGACTGATTTTTTTTTAAAACAACGGTCCTCAGTAATGTTGCTACATAAATCGATTGTCATTAGAGCAAAGAATGAATTCTGGTTGAAGCAAAATGGATTAGAAACAAGTACGGCGGATGTGATGAAATGTAGCTAGGAATATAAACAACATAGGAGTGAGGAATGTGGTCAGCAGTCAATTAAATAACATATCCCTAGCGGTCTGGTGGTAGTGTGGCGACTGAGGATGATCTTCGGCCTAACCATCTGGATTTAATGTAATTTGATCTAATAGATAGGAATAGGGATGATAATTAGACACAACCCTATGTAAAGCCTAAACGAGAACTTTGAAGCATATTTACAACATTGTTGTTTAGGCACAAAGTTATGCATAAATCAAATAAAAACTTTGTTCCGTTGTCGTGGCGTCTAATGCATAGATGATAGTTTCCATTAATTGTTTTGTTGGAGTGAATTGGTAAAATTATGCTATAGGTTAAAAAGAAAAGAAAAAGGTAGCTAACAAAATATTAAAATTCTAGAAGAATAGCTAAGCACGGTTTAATCGATTTCTTCCTTTATTCAAGATGTCATAACACTATGGTCGCAATCGCTGTCTACATCGATTTGGACAAAATGAATTCTCAGAACTTCTTTCATTTCCATGTGTTTCAATTTGGTTTGAGAAATCTTCGTCCATTTTGTTACTTTGTCCGTTTGTGTCTGCAGAATCTTTCAAGAATACATCATTAAGATCGTGCCCTCAAACCACTTCTCCAACACTTCTTAAAAGTGTAACAAACAATTACACAAGTTGTTATCACGATGTAAGTTGTTTCTCCTTAAGACATACTCTCTCCAGTTCGAAATATTTGATGTTTTAAAGTTTTTCACATATATTAAAAAAAGGTACAACTGCATTAATTAACCATAAATTTGCGTTTCAAACAGTGCAGTGGAACGTAGAACATCATATAAAAACCATCATAATTAAAACTTCACCAAAAAGTATCACTCCGGTATGCGAATTCAACAAAATCAAAACATTTTTCCAAAAAACTAGAGAACAAAAATGTAGCTGCTGCATTGGGAAAGAGAGCAAATATAGAATGTCATATATTTAGAAAAGTGGGGAACTTCACAAAACGTCAAATATTTCGAACTAGAGAGAGTAAGTTGTTTGTTTTTTGAAGAACGCTCGTTCATTTTCTTTTTCTTTGCCCAAATAAAACTGTATAAATTGCATATTTAGTTCCACTACGTGAACAAATCAAACTAGCTAAGCTTTAAATTTATTTGTGAAAACAGTCATGAGTGGGGCAAAATATATTTTTATACTGACTTGTAAATCTTCGAATAGTTTCTCTGTTCAACAAACAAAGCCTTGCAAGCTTTCCCCTGTCCAGATATTCAACGCTTTTAATATAGTCTATTTATATTATACATTAGACTTTTCTTATAACCATACACAGAAATAAAGGTCGATCGTATACATTTTAATTTTTCATTAAAATTTCAATAAATAGATTTGTCAGTCATTTAATTTTTCAGGTTAGTGTTGTTTGCGGTCTTGAAACTCGGTCTCATGATCATATCCAGAAATATTTCTCAATACAAACAACAGAGAAATCTCAAAGACTTTGTTTGTACTAATCAAAATTCCAGAATCAAAATGTTCCTTGTATTATTACTAATCAAAATTGGAGAAATCTCAAAGACTTCTGCTCATTGTACTAGCTACAAGATTTCAGCAGTGATAAGTTTTTGCTTTGTTATCTGTTCCTGTACAAATTCAAAATCAACTGCTTTTCTTTTCAAGGCCTTCTCTTCTGGCACTTCGTCGTCGTCGTTGAGCTTAGACTTCAGCAAACGAGGTTTGAGTCTCTTCATATCTGAAAGCTGAACTGGTTTTAAGAAGAATTCTTCAGCTCCTTCCTCTAAACATCGGTCGATGCGCGAAGGAACATTCTCTGATGACATGATAACTACTGGGATGTCTTTCAAATACGATATCTCTTTCACTTTCTTCAGCAGATCATATCCTGTCATTCCAGGCATGCTGTAGTCTGTAATTATCAAGTTTACTTCTACTTCCTGTACGTAATTCAACAGAAGAAGAATCAGCCTTTCTGGTTTTATCTAACAATGATATGCAATATGGCTGGTTTTTCTAATGGAAGAAGATTTACGTACATGATGTTGAGCGGAATCAAGAAACTCCAACGCTTTGCTGCCTGAATCCACAGCAGTGACTGTACGAAATCAACGTTAGATACATTAGAGCAATGAATCTTCAGATCATCAAATGGGTGTTTGTAGTGAATTTAATTATCATATGTATGAATGAATGAAAGTACATTGAAAAGATGAAGTCTTGAGCAATTTTTCAATGAGTTTTCTGTCCAGTATGCTGTCATCAACGGCCAGGACATGAAACTGAGACTCGGCACAAATTGCCATTAATTGATGTCTAAAGGAAGAATACTTTGGCAGAGAAGATAGGGAATATTGGAGAAGAAAACTAATGGTGGTGGTTTTGATAATTTTATTGTATAGAAAGAGAAGTGGTTACAAATAAATATATAGCGACAGTATGAGAGAGTGGTCCAGAAAACAAAATCTAAGTAAATCACAACTACTTGCAAAGAAAGATCCGACCAGATTTTCTCCATATCTTGTAACTGTCATTGTGCGTAGACCAAAGAATATCGTGCTTTTGTATTTTGGTATCCGTGGGCAATTTCCAACAGTTTTTTTGCAAGAAGCTGTTGGCTAGCAGACGAATATGCACCATCGCTGCTAAGATAGATGGATTCCTCTACTCCCAAACAATATAAATATTTACCACATCTCACTGCATTTTACAAAGCCATCGTTTTCAACAATTTGTTAAAACAAACCAGGTTTATAATATGAATAGAAGCTCAAGCCGGATGTTCCCATGGGCCGAGCTAGGATTCAAATATGATCTGGGCTTTAAATTTTAGTTTATAATATGAATCGATAACCATTTAACAACTAACACTAGTTAGATCATGGCTATGATTCAATGAACAATAATGTATTCAAGTTTTTGAAAAACAATCAAGAGAACAAATATTTTCCTAAAAATAGTAATTTACTTTAAAGTTTGCTCAATAATCTTTTATATTGGATTAGCTTGTTTAGTATGAAGAGCGCACAAATGAAAAATAGGATAACAAATACAAATAGAATAAATTATAACTTAATGTATAGTGTTGTTTATTTTGCAAAATATTGACCTGGGTTGTAGCCTAGGTTGTGATAGTTGTGCATCCATTCCTGGGTGTTCCTTGTCACAACGGGCATAGTTAATAAAAATAATTATGAGATTAAAAAAGGGAAAAAGAAAAAAGTCATTAACAAGTAAAAAATTGTTGAATTGTATACTTTTTATAAAGTACCCAATTACTGTTAATTTCGATTCCAAACATAACAACAGTACCGTACAGTAAAATAAAATAAGCAGCCAAAGTTATGATGTTAAATAAAATGTGCGTTAGAAAACAATTAAAATTTACTTATAAAGACGATCACATGAATCAATGCCATCAACTACCGTATTTCACTAGGACGAACAGTTAATTTTGTACTAGTGTTTAATGTCTGTTCGCGTCCATGACCAAAATATGTCCATTCGAGTCCATCAATATTTCATTTAGAACATGGGTTAGGAAAACAAAATTTATAAGAGTGAAATCTTATTTGGTCTCTGTTCATTCGAATTCGTCCGAATTTTTTGTAATTCGGTGTATAGCTGAAGAAAACCGAACTCAAAAACATTAAATTTGATGTAAATAATTTTGTCTGTTTGTGTTCGGAAAACGTATGTCTATGTCATCCGATTTTATTTAGAATACAAGTTAGGACAATAAAATTTATATAAACAAAAATATTATTCGATCTGTGTCCGATCCGATTTGATTTAGAAAGGAAATTGAACACACCTCCATTTGATCCGATCTAACCTGTTTACATCCATGTATCTTTGTACAAAAATCATGACCAAGCACTTGCTCTGCAACTTGACTATGACAAAAATAATTCATTTTTGTTAGCCAACAAGTCAACTTCCTTACAATAAATGCATTCAAGAAGACTAATATATCTATAACAATATATATTATGGTAGCCTATAAAAATAAGTTACATTACCTACATTAAGAAGGCGTCAATGCTGCGTCAATAAAGGCCTTTAAGATGCTAAAAAAAATATGCCAATAAATATATCATCGAATGTGCATTTACTATTAAAGACGTAATGCATGGATAATTTACCGATGATGTCGATAATGGCCATGTATGCGTCACATTTCCAACGTATAAGAGACGTTATATCGAATTATCACTGAATTGTTCAAACTAGATTTGCAGACGATTTACCAACGACGTACCCACACCTTAAAGGATTCCTCGACATTTTCCCAACGACGTTGCTATAAGATATTTTTGCATCACATTTATTATATTGCGCGCCTCAATCACAAATTCAAATAAATAAATATACAATCACCTGAACAATGCAAATTGATATAACAAGTTCACACAACATACTAGTAATATCAAACCATATTATTCAACATCATAACATAAAAGAAATTGTTCAACATCAAAAGGATGCATACCACCAAATCATACAACAAATATGAAAGTCTATAAGCATACAAGTCACGCAACCATAACAAATCGTACATATGTACACATATTACTGACATAAACGTCTATACAAAAATGTCTGCACACAACTCTCTACAATCATACCACCAACGCAAATGTTCAACATAAAACTCTTTAAAAAAAATAAAAAAAATCATGCTAACTCAAATACTACCTATTCATCCCAATCCTACCCAGTCACCTCTAATAGAAATGTCCTTGTTTGTAAAGTGTCGTAAAAATACATATGAAAGCAAATCAAGTTTTCACTACAAGAAAGTAGGTTGATTTCTGACATCAGTTAGCGATGCCTTAGCAGCGCGGCAATGACGTTGTGTCTCTAGTTTCTATGTCATCACTGTACCGTCATTAAAGCATCTGTATCACTGTACCGTCATTAAAGCATCAATATCACTATACCGTCATTAGTGACATTTTATACTTGACATTGCAGTGGCGTCACTAACTCCCTGCACCACAGCGACACCCAAAAAAATAATTAGCGATGCGCTCGTGATGAAACCTTCCTTTCTCTAATTTTCATTTTTCCACAAGCCTCGCTATTTCCTTACCCTTCAATTACACCGCTAAAATTAAAAATTATATTATGCATACAAGGTTTAACTAAAAATTAAACTATATAATTTTTGTCATTTTGAACTGATTTGATTTATGACTCCATTTTCTAATAATGAACTCACATTGACAAATAGTTGAATTTGATAACATGAAATGTCACATTGAGTAGTAATGTTATAAACTTAATTATTTTTCTTTCTCATATAATATTAATATAAGGTTGGTTTTCGAAAATTTAAAATGTTATCTTAGTTAATATCTGAGCACAAATCTAAAATTGCATATATAAAAATAAAAAGTTAAAATAATATTTAACAAATTAAAAAAAATGTTTATCTATTTAATTATACCATTAAGTTATAATATTTTTATGTAATATTACCATTATATTGATTAAACTTGTAATAAATTACATGATAGTTCAAAATTTTAATGATATTTTAAATTTGACCTATTTAGATTTATTTCTATAAGTTTAACAAGGCCGGCCGAACGAAATATCTGTAATGATCCACACTAGCGTTAAATAGTAAATAGGAAACGTTGATATAAAATCCAAGCATAACCTAGCTTATGACATGGATTGCACCAACCTCCCAAGTTTCCACCGCCCAAAATTACGCTGAAACGAAAAAAATCTCAAAATCTTCCCCTAAAATACACCCTCATAATCAGCTTCATCCACTCGCCCCAAGCCAGATTCCACAAATTCCCAAAGATAAACCAAAAATTGAAATTGGAAGAGGAAAGGCTGAGGTACCAATCGAAATGTTATTGCTCAAAATTTCACAGATCATAAATCTACGCGCCATTTTGCTCGCCATGGTGGCATGTAATAACCCGGAAATCTGGGTCAGTTTAAAATTTTTATTTTGACAATTTTAGCGAATATTGACTATTTAAAATGAGCTGTTTTAAATAATATCGACGAGAAATTTATTTTGAATAGAATTCGAACGTATATATTATATAGATCGTCGTTAGAATATAAATATTTATTTATAAATATAAAAGGAATTGAAAATGGCGCGGTAGTTCGATAATTCGATTTCAAAATTCAAATGAATGTACCGGGTGCAAAATAAACCGGATTTTAGTGAAACCAAAAATAATGGAATCTAATTGTGAATATCTTTCCAACGAATCCGAGAAATCAAAATTTCACAGCGGGAATCAAAAGATATGTCCAGTTGAAAATCCTGAATAGTCGTTGTGGAATTCAGGCCCTTAAAAATGGAAATTTTGCAAACGACCTCGGATTTCGATGAAACCACTTTTTTTGGATCTGTGATGTAAAGTTATTGCTAGGTTTCAAATTTCATAATTTTTGGAATCAATATGTGAGCGTGGCAAAGGAAAACGCGTTTGACCAGTTTCTGTTGATTTTAATCGACTGGAAAATGGCCATTTTTCAAACGGTCTCAGAATTCGACGAAACTAGTTTTGTTAGGATCGTATCGTCAATACGAAGCTAGAAAATATTTTTCTGGAATTTTTCGATTTAGTATGTGGCCTCGGTAATTTGAAATGTACGTTTAAAATTCAGTATAATGATTTAAATGTAAATACAACGGAAACTGAACGGAACAGTCGAATCAGCTTATGATACATATCCCATTGTGTTCGGAATGGGGGTAATTAGCTATGGGTGACAGGCGGTGGGTTTCGTTTTGAGGTCGAAAATAAAAGTTACTTTTTGAAATTAAATAATTAAAATAATAAATCCCCCTTCCTTTCCTTACTTCCTCTCTGGCCCCCCCTTCCGTTCAATTCATTTCAGAAATAAAAAAAATAAAAAACCGCAGCCCCCCCCGATCGATCGCCGCCGCCGCGACTAGCCCCCCCTCGCGCCAGGCCGCGCTGCCCCATCGCACCCCCTCTCCTCTAATCCTTCTCTTCCTCTCCTCCAGCCAAGACCCGCGACCCCCAATCCAAACCCGCCACCGCGACCCCCCCTCTCTTCCACTGCCGACAGTAACCCCCCCCCCCCCCCCCCCGCGATGAAAACGAGGTAAACAACTTTAAAACTTATTTTGCAGTTTTACTATGAATTCAAATAGGATTAAAACTGATTTTATTTGCTTGTTAAAACTGATTTTATTTGCTTGTTAAAAATTGATTTGGAATAAAAGATTATAATTTTTATAAGCTAGAAAGATTATATTTTTATTTAGAAAAAAGTTTCAGTTTTAAAAGAAATATGTGGAGTAGTAAAAAAATATGATCTTTAGTTGTAAATCTCATATATAAAAATATGATGTTGGATGAAGTAAAAAGAAGATTTTTATTTAGCTAAAAATTCGATTTTTATATATTGAATAGCAAAGAAAAAATTCAATTTTTATATATTGAATAGCGAAGTAAAAATTCGATTTTTATATATTGAATAGCGAAATAAAATTTCGATTTTTATATATTGAATAGCAAAGTAAAATTCGATTTTTATATATTGAATAGCGAAGTAAAAATTCGATTTTTATATATTGAATAGCAAAGTAAAAATTCGATTTTTATATATTGAATAGCGAAGTAAAAATATGATTTTTATATACATAGCAAGAATATAAAAATGTGATTTTTTATATATGTAGTGAGTACGGGCAAAGAAAGTGACAAAAGACGAAAAGGTGAAGATTTCCTACATTTGAAGTGTCGTGGAGTTGGGATAGCTATCGGTGAGAACTCCTCACCTTTTAATTTAATTTTTCTAGTTATAAATATATACTAGGATGCAGACGGTGTTTAGTAGCACCCGACACCCGTCGTCCACAGACCATGGACGGCTTGTATGCTTGTTTGTTTGATTTTGTTGTGTAGTTGATTGTGTGATGTGATGTGAAATGAAATAAAATATTTATATAGCTAAAAATATTTTATAGTTAAAAATAGAATTTTTAACGTGTATATGAAATGAAATAAAAATAAACAAATCGGACGATTTGTTTATATACACACATTTGACTGATATTGATTGGGACGATAAATTTTAAACATCGCCCAACTGCACAAATAAAATCTGTGTTTGATTGTTTGAAACCCCACACGGGTATTGGGATGATATTTGACGTACACTAATCCCAATTGTTTAGTTGTATGTTGATCGATTGATTGACAGGCTGTTATAAGCGTTGAATATTTATATTTGATGCTTATATAGTGCAGAATGCACTTTGGATGATGGTTGATTATTCGTCGTTGTTATTGTATACATGTGTTGTAGAAAATCCATATAATTAACATTATATGGTAATTGATTGGGCCTCATTCAATATTTGAAAAGAAATATTTGAAAGGAAATATTTGAAATAGAAATATTTGAAATAGAATATTTGAAAATAAAAATATAGGAAGCCGTGTTGATTAGATTTACGCCATTTTGACGTGAACGATATTTATATCGATTTTATAATGAATATCGAAAGTGATTTCAAAATCTGATATTTTGAAAAGAATTGGAATTCGAATTGAATTTGAATAGAAAGGAATTCGAATTGAAATTGAATATAAATGAATTCGAATTGAAATCGATTTGAAATGAATCTAAAACGAATTTATATTTGAATATTCAATTTTGATTTGAAATTGAATATGAAGTTGAAACCGTTTTGAAAATGAATTTAAAACGATTTATAAAATACGTTTTAAAAGGAAATCGACGAAGTATATATTATATATATTTTATATATAATATAATGGCCTGAATAGAACGCGCCGCGCTGCGGTAGTTCGTGAATTTCGACCATTGACTTCGAACGGACATTGCGGGAGATCCGACCGTCGGATTCTCCTAAAACGGGACCGTTGGGTTTGTATCGAAAAGAGCTTTCTAACGAACATAAGAAATTAGAAATCTAACGGTTGGATTTGGAATTATGTCCAAATCAAATGTGGAAAAGGTCGTTGTAAGTGCAGTTCGATGGCCGTTGATGGAAATCGACTGTACGGGCCTTGATAAAATTATTAAAAATAGTAATAATTTGTGTAAAATCATAAGAAATGATTTGTGAAGAATTGGGATGAAAAACTCCATATTTGAAAAGATAAAAATAGATTTTTATCGAAATGAACTAGTTTTGAACTAGAATTAAAATTCTATTTATTTTTAAATAAATAAATTGAATTTGAAAATGGTTTTGAAAGTAACCAGAATTTCCAATAATTGAATTGGAATGGATTTGAATCGAAATGGTCTTTGGATTATTTCGATGTTGGATTTCGTGATTACACAGATATTGTTATGGAAATTTGAAAGATATATTTATATCGTTATTTCCAATACGATATTTGTTGGTCGTAGAATTTGATATTGAATGTAAGCCGATATATTTTCTATTCAGAGCCTTGTATTTAATATCAAATGTGATTTGGGTTTGTCGTGAATGGTGTCTTCATTAACACTGTTCTTGAACCCGGTTGAGAAAAGATTAAATCTTTTATTAAGATTTAATGAAGTGTACCAATTAAATGATAATTTGATTGGAATTGAATTGATATTGATTTTTGGGTTTATCGTGAACAGTGTTTTAAATAACACTTGTTCTTTAACCCGATAATTGATGGAAAGTGATTTTGGGTTTATCGTGAACCGTGTT
Source organism: Allium sativum (assembly GCA_030737875.1). Lineage (NCBI taxonomy): Eukaryota > Viridiplantae > Streptophyta > Magnoliopsida > Asparagales > Amaryllidaceae > Allium > Allium sativum. The sequence continues at coordinate 803,403,571 of CM060915.1, forward strand.
TTAAATGACACTGATTCTTTAACCCAGTCAAAGATTAAAACTAAGTGGAGTTTTAATGAATCTTTAATTAGATTGAAAAGATCGAGAATGGAGTATCACCAGTTTTACTCCAGGCGATAGTTAAATCTTTAATTAGATTTGAACGGGAAATGGTAATTGAATTTACCGATAATACCGTGGTGTTAGATATGAAGTATGACCAGTTTTACTTCATGGGATGAATAGGTTGGGATTGGGAAATAAAATAAATGATTACTTCGGTGTGGTTCGCTAATCCCGACTAGTTTGAATTGATATTCAAAGGAGATTAAAGAATAAATTTAAGGATTTTATCTTTGATAAAATTAATGGGAACCTTTCCCAAAATAAAAGAATATTCTGAATTGGAATGAGGCGTATGTTGTGGTTGTGTAACACGTGTTTATTATATATATACGCGAGTTGTTCAGAAAGACCGAGTTTATCCCATTTTGAATAACTGATTCGACGTGGTGTCGAAGATGAAGACGGTGGTTGAAGACCGGAGGTCCTCACGTCGTTTGGATAATTACTGATGATCTTGATTGGGTTGTACACCCAAGAAGATGGAAACAGTTGGTGATCGTCCAGACGTACTTGGAGATCGATGGATATGCGGGGTACTAGGTGCCTCCGGTTTCGTTCAGGCCCAGAACGGACTTGTAAATGGACTGTGTGTCTGACATTGGATTTTAGTCTGTGTGATTGATTTCTATTAAATATATATCTGTTTGGCGGCGGAGAATTTATTCTCTTGCTTAACGCCCTTCTCTGAGACGTACGAGCTCAGGGGTTATATACTGATGGATATCAAAAATATAGAGTGAATTGCCTGTGTGGCACGCCTAAGTGGAAATTGATCAAGGCTTCTGTTGAAAAGCAAAGTCTTGTGGTGATGATCAAAGCACAACCTGTGTGGCACAGCTTTGTGTAACGTGAATTCGTGAGCCTCACACCCCGGTGGTGAACCAAAAACGGGAGACGGACCTCAGGGGGGACATGCGTTTTCTTTCTAGCTAGAAGTGGCGTCAGTGGTTTTACACGCCCTGACGAGTTTGACTTATGTGGTTGTTGCTGTTGCGAGGCGCCTCGGTTTGATCGGACGATCCGGGTCCAATGGAGTCATTTGTTGGCTCATTTACGCCCCATAGGGCGGAGAAACGTAGTGTTCAGGCATTATAATCCACATCGGTGGACCGACCCTGACGATCCAAGGTACGGTTGCGGTTGTGCCTGAGGCTCGGGCTAGAGAGTCTCGAATAGGTAGAGGACTATCTTTTGCCTCGGTTCATAGATGGAAATCCAACTTCCAAATACGTGACATTTGCGGTTTTGATTGTAGAGCCTGGTATGGCGACATGATATATGGTACCCATGCCGTCTAGGATTGATATTTATGATTGAAATTGTTTTGACACTATACACTTATAATAGTATCAAATGATTTGTTTTTAACGTATCAAGCATGCTTTGGCTATTATAAGGGAAAACCCTATCCTCCGGCTTGTGTTGCATTGTGTGATGGGACCTGGGTCTTATAATAGCTTCATTTTTCTCTATTTAGCATTGCGCTGTTGTTTTATGCACTGGTGTTCTTGGGAGGAAACCCGTTCCGTGTTATACGGTGTGGTCCCTTGATTTACCTAACTTTAAAATAAAGAATAATAACTGTTTTAGTTCTCACACCAGTCCCATGACTAACCTGGAGTTTATTGTTTTAACCTAAACTCTGGGTGCCCTTATTTTGACACGAGCAGCTAGTAGTTTTGGTTTCGCAGATTTATATTCACAGGATCCTGGTTTACAGCTGGAACGATATCCGGAAAGCTTTGTATCCGTATATCTCCTTCTAGTTGTGTATTGTATTATTTCCGCTGCTATGTAATTTATTGTAATCTCTGATATTTATTTCTGTGTAATATTCATTTATACTCTATATATTCTTGTATTCAGATGGAATTGTTGTAATATACAATGAAATGTTCTTCCGTTTGCGTTCTATTTTGTCGTGTTCTCAAAACAATCAGGCGTTTCGAACGGTCTAGGTCGGTTTAGCGACTGGTTCGGATCGAGCGAAATTCCTTTTCGTCATCTGTTGGGGAAAGGTTTCCCAAAAACGCCTTGGGAATAAAACCCAACCTTGCGGATAAACAAATAGGAACGGATTGATGGTGAGGCAAAACAAACAACAGATAGTCCCCAGCAAAACAATCACGGATCAAGCAATAAAAGGAAGAACAAAAGAGATTTATAGTGGTTCCACTGACGTCTTGTTAGTGTACGTCCACTTGGGGAGAGAAGATTTTATTACTTTTCTAAATAAGAAAATATTACAGGACCGATAATAGAGAAGAAGAAGTAAAAATTTTAGAGATGATACATACATTTACCTAATCCCTATCCTTATATAAGGATTAATACTTAGGGTTGAAGTAATTGATTTATGGTTATAAATAAATACCTAATTAATTCTCCAATTTGTTTGCTCTTGATAAGATTCCTTGTTTAATAAACCAATTAGAGAATTAATTCCTTACTTCAATATCCCAAAAAACTTCTTCATATTCTTCCACTTATGTAGCTAATTCATTGTCCTTTCTAATATTACAAAAGAGTCAATAAATTTTCTGATATCTTCCAAATGTTCTATAGTTGAAAATATTATATTACTCAAATTAACAATATTTCCCAATTCTTCTCTAAATGGAAATATTTTATCACCATAATCAGTAATATCTTCCGGTTGGATCTAGATTAACCCTAGAGGGGAGGAGGGTGAATAGGGTTTATCACAGTTTTTCGCTGAGTTGAAAATCTGACGGGATATTAAATAATAAACAGATCACAGAATGCAGCAGAAATAAAAAGCAGAAAGAAAATAACACACAGAGATACCCAGCTTCGGCAAAATCCGGCCTACTGCTGCATTCCTAAGGTTTCTACTAGGTGATAGAACAGATCCCACTTACAAGACCATGTAAACTCGCGAACCCCTCACTCCTATTCTAACCCTACGCTCAAAACCCTAGACTGATCTAATCCCCTAGATCAGATTTCTCCTGATTACAACCCCGTAACCAATAACACTAGTTTTTTACAGACACTAAACTGCCAGTTAACACCTCAACTGGATACCCTAGATTTTACAGACTCTAGAATCTGATGGATCGATTACATATGAAATTGAAATACAACAAAATTTAAATCAAAACCCTAGATTTAAAAGGAAATAAAATCTCCCCTTTAAACATTTGACCTAGGCTAAGCCAAAGAGAAATTAGTCGGGCTGATCACTTTTTCTTTGAATCCCTTTATTCCCAAAACTATGGCGGCCGATGTAAGAAAACTAGGGTTTTTGGAACCCCAAATCGAATCGCGATGCTTCCTCAAATCTGGATAAAGCTTCTGATGCTCGAATCCTTGTTGACTTCTGATGCTTCGATTTGGGATACTTCTGATCGAAAACTTGGTGAGTTATCTAAATTGATTTTCAATGTTTTGCTTAAGTAGATTTTAGGTTTCGATAAAAACGCCTGTGATCAAACTGGTGAGCATATAGGGTTTCAAATCCCTAAATAAACTCTGATTTCACATGAAATTGACTTGATTGATTCCTTCCTCGAATTGCTTGATTTCCTCTTTTGAAGTGGCTGTTTTAAATTGTTGCGTGATTGATGTTGTGAATCCAGACACAAAAACAAAAATTCTAGAATTTGAAATTTGCTCCTTTGCATGAATAAATGTAGACTTAATTTCTGAAAACAATTATGTGACGGCCCGCCCCGCACCATCCGACATTTCAACGAAAGTGCGTTGTGCCAATGTCTAACTAGCATGGGACGGTCGCCAAAAAGAAAAGGGAAGGATGCTTAATAGTGGACTAATAAAGAACCTATAGAATGTCTCACAGCGCAAGGAATAAAATATAATAATAACATACTTTGACATAAAACAGGCGAGACAGTGCATAAGCTGAAAACTAAACATCATAGCAGCGGAAAATCCAAATACAGCTTATGTTCCACATCATCATTATTACAACTTTAAAACTGTCTCTAAAGAAAAAGAAAGGAAAGGTAAACTGCTAACGCCCAAAGCAGTGACCATCAACCACACAGGGAGAATATATGTAAATAATACGTAGGAGCCTCCTGCTCATCTCCGGTACAACTACTCGTGCATAGTCACCTGACCTGTCTCTAGTCTGCCCGTTTAAGAGCACCCAGAGTAATAAGAAGAGACATAAAACTCTTGGTCAGACAAAAGTCTGGTATGAGCGATAAGCAACAAAACAGAGCAATAACAGGTATACTAAACCATACCTAAACCTGGACCTGCAACCAAAGAGTTAGCACAACATACTGCTCAATACTCTAAGGTGCCGCTAAACATAAGGCATAAAGATACGGGGGAGGGGGTGTGCATGTCATAGTGATAGCAAACAATCAAGCATAGCAACCATCCTCACATCTCTCACACAGTGCGTAAAGCATACGATATCCACCGCTTTGATCACCCAAATCCTTGCTATGATCACTCTGCCCCATGGAATCATGGCGACTCCACTGCACTGATCCATAGCTACTAGTCCTAGATATGTCCACTCTGCCCCATGAAGTCATGACGACTTCACTGCATTGGCTCATAGCCATGCTACGATCACTCTGCCCCCATGGAGTAACATCTACACCACTGCATTGATCCGTAGTCTAACATCCGTCTTGGTGGTGAATCAAAGTTATGGACGTCGATTACCCCTTAGCACACGTCCCGCAGCAAAGCCCAATCATGAAGTTGACTCGTTGGTTCCCAATTGGATCTTGAGTACAAACTTCCCATTTGGACTACCTTTGCATCTCAGGTTTTGGTCTTCATCTCCTCCGGATCGATTCGGTTCTTCACTTCACTTTGCTTCAGATCGTACTCCTGGAAGTAGTCCTGTCTGTGATCATCCATATCGGGTCGGGTCGGATTTCTCCATCCAAGTCGGTTTGGTTCGGTCCCCTTCAGCTCGTGCTCAACACATCGGCTCGTGGCACCCCTCTGGGTTCGGTTCGGATTGCTCCAGTTCGTGAGTGGCATCGGTTCGGGTCGGGGTTCCTTCCCTCAAGCGGGTTGGGTCATGGTGCCAGCTCCATTGGGTTCGGATCGGATGAAGCAACGGTTCGTGACTTGCTTTCCCAGGTGGTTCTTGGTACTCAAGCGGAAGCGGTTCAGATCGGTCTCCATCACCACGAGCGGTTCGGGTCGGAGAGGGCAGGGACGATCCGATCCGGTTCCTGCATATTTTTTGCAACTTTTCCAGCGACCTATTTACGCCATTCGACGACGTTTTCGACCAATCTAACTTTTCTAAACAATCACAAATCATTCCAAACAGTCATAGCAACATGTATAATTGACCACAAACACTAAAACAACAATTTGATATGTTAAAACGGATCAAACATAGCCAAAATCCCATATTTTCTCCTTAAGCATGTTTAAGCAAAACTAATGATAGGATTAGTAAAACTTAACCAAATTTTCTAACAGGGGCCTTAAACAATATTTCGAAATTTATAAATATTTTTTCAGAATTTAATCATGTTTAAATTCGCTAATTAACACTAATCAATCCTAATTAGCCATAATTAGTGTAAAAAGGTGCTAATCACTCACCTTAGCCAAAAATTATAACTTTCAAAACTGAAACTCCACTGATTTGGGTGAATACTGATGTCTAACAACAGCTCCAACCTTGCTTTGGTGCTATTTCCCTTTGATTTGACGTAGATTAGGCTAATACTTGATTAGAAAGTGATTAGAGGTGATTCTAGACGTTGGAGGCCATTGTTAGGGTTCCTAGGAGGTAAATGGCGGCTAGAAAACTAAAATGAAATGAAAACCTAGCTCATTTCAGCCTCCCCATAACCCTAATCCCGAAACGGGTTACGGGCCCATTCACTAATCACCTCATTTGGCGCGATTAAGCAGTTTTTCATCTTCCAAACCTTATTTCAGCCATATCTCCTAAACGGTAAGTCCGTTTTTCACATATGACCACTCTACGAAAGGTAAACCATCATCCGGATCTAATGGAAGTGGTTTCAGGTCAAAACTCCTTTCCAATCAAAAGTTATGGCCGAAACAAGATCAGCTAGGGGCAAAATGGTCATTTAAAAATCGGCAAAAATCATGAACATGGGAAATGACCCCAATAGTCGTCTCCCCTAGTTACATGGCTATACGACTTCGTATGAGAAAGAAATAAATATTCTACAATCCTTCGATGCGTAGAATGCGGGTCGTTACATTCTCCCCCCTTAAGAAATTTCGTTCCCGAAATTCTTTAACCCAAAACATACCAAGGATCCTGCATGCCTACCAATCACTTGCAAACAATCAATCATGCATAACAAACAAACAAGTATATCCTAGCATGCGGAAAACTAAATCGCAATTAGAATCTTACCAGGCAAAGAGTTCTGGATACGTCTTCCTAATGCTCTCCTTTGTCTCCCAAGTACAGTCATTCTCATTCTTGCCCCCACTGAACTTTGACTAGATTCACCGCTTTCCTTTGAAGTTGCTTTGTATCGTGCTCGACAATACGAATCGACTTGAGGTTCCCAACCGCCTCGGGTTCTACTTCGATATCATCCAACTGATCAGGTTAAATAGCCACATCGGGGTCATGCACGAATTTCCTTAACTGGGAAACATGAAATACGTTATGAACTCCTGCCATCTTCTCTGGTAATTCAACTTTATACGCCAAATTCCCAACTAGCTCGAGAACTGGAAATGGACCAACAAATCTTGGTGTTAACTTGCCTCTCCTGCCAAATCGAGTCACGCTCTTTAACGGAGAAATCTTGACAAACACCTAGTCGCCAATGGAGAACTTTAAATCTCTTCTCCTCTTATCAGCATAACTCTTCTGCCTATCTTGGGCAGCCTTCATTCGCTGTTGAATAATCTTGATCTTGTCTGAAGTTTCTCTTATCACATCTGGTCCAAGCACAAAATTCTCACCAGTTTCTAACCAACATGACGGTGAGTTGCACGGTGTTCCGTACAAAGCTTCAAATGGGGCCATACCAATACTGGATTGATAACTATTATTATATGCAAACTCTACTAGATGTAAATGGTCATCCAATGATCCACCAAAGTATAATATGCAAGCTCTCAAGAGATCTTCTAATACTCGATTCACCCTCTCTGTCTGACCATCGGTTTGAGGATGAAACGCGGTACTGAGATGTAATTCTGATCCTAACGCCTCTTGTAAGCTCTTCCAAAATCCACTAGTAAACAACGGATCTCAGTCACTCACAATGCTTTTAGGTACTCCATGGAATCTCACTACCCATTTCATATATAGCTCAGCTAACTTATTTGTCGTTCTGTATGACTTGACGGGTATAAACTTGCACTCTTAGTCAATCGGTCCACAATCACCCAAATGTTATCATAGCCCGATCTAGCTCTTGGTAACCCATCAATGAAATCCATTGAGACCTGTTCCCATTTCCATTCTAGAATTTCTAATGGTTGTAACAAGCCACTAGGCTTCTTTTGCTCAGCTTTAACTAGCTGGCAATTCATGCATTTGGATATAAACCTCCCAATGTCTCTTTTCATCCCTTCCCAGTAGTAGGTCTACTTCATGTCTCGATACATCTTGTTACCACCGGGGGTATAGTCAGTTTTGAGTGATGACATTCTCTAAGCACTTCATCTCTCAATCCCTTGACATTGGGCACAACAAGTCTTCCATTCTTCCTAAGCCATCCATCTCGATCAAGCCCGTACTCGTTCATCTCCTCATCGATGCCCATCTCTAACTTGGAGATGATTTCCAATAGGTTAGGATCGTCCCTCTGACTGGAACCAATCCTCTCAATCAAAGTGGGTCTGATCGTCAAACTTGCTAACATTTCTGGATCTAATTCGCACTTTGGTCTGAAATCATACACAGCGATGTACTCCAGTTGCTTCCATTCTAGAAACATAGCCCCTAGACTGGCATGTCTTCTACTCAATGCATCAACTATCGCATTTCCCTTTCCTAGTGTGTATGCGATATCGAAATCGTAGGAAGCCAAGAATTCTAACCACCTCTGTTGTCGGAGATTTAGATCCTTTTGGGAGAAAAGATACTTTAACGATTTATGATCAGTAAACAACTCGAATCTTTCTCCCAAGAGGTAATGTCTCCACATCTTCAATGCGAACACGATTGCTGCCAATTCCAAATCATGGGTAGGATATCTTTTCTCATGCGGTTTCAGTTGCCGACTAGCATAAGCTACAACCCTACCCCCTTGCATCAATACAGCACCTAGTCCAGTACCACAGGCATCCGTGTATACCGTCATCTCTTCATTCCCCTTAGGAATGACTAACACTGGTGCACATGTCAACTTTTCCTTTAGACTCTTGAATTCATTATCGCACTTTTCGTCCCAGACGAAAGCTTGATTCTTCTTGGTCAACTAAGTCAACAGTGCCGCTATCTTGGAGAAGTCTTGGATAAACTTCCGATAATATCCATCTAATCCCAAGAAACTTCTTATGTCCGTTGCATTCTTGGGCGTAGACCAATCTTGTACCGTAGCCACCTTCGCAGGGTCCACGGCGATACCATTTTCTGAAACAACATGGCCCAAGAATCTCACTTCCCTCCTCCAGAAGTGACACTTTGAAAACTTTGCTTTCAATTGGTGTTTTCTCAACACCTCCATCACTATCCTCAAATGTTCCTTGTGTTCTTCCTCCGTCCTCGAATAAGCAAGTATATCGTCCACGAACACAAGAACAAACTTATTCAACTGATCTCTGAATACCCTATTCATAAGATCCACAAAATATGTTGGTGCATTGGTCAACCCGAATGGCATGACCAACCACTCATAAAATCCAGACGGCGTCCGAAAGGCCGTTTTAGCTATACTCTCAGCTTCCACTCTAAGCTGATGAAAACCTATCACGAGATCCAACTGGGAGAATACTCTCGCGCCACTAAACTGATCAAACAAATCATCTATCTGCGGTAGAGGATACTTATTCTTCCTCGTCACCTTATTCAATTCGCGGTAGTCTACACACAATCAAAGGGAACCATCTGCCTTGGTAGCAAACACAACTGGTGCTCCATACTCGGAGACACTCCTTCTGATAAATCCCTTCGTCAAAAGATCGCTCACTTGCACCCCGAGCTCTCGCTGCTCCCTTGGTGTCATACGACGAAGTGGCATCACTATAGGTTTGGCATCTTTCACTAAATCAATACGGAACTCAATCTCTCAGTGTGGTGGATGTCCGGTCACTTCCTCAAAGACGTACGGATACTGGCCAGCTACGGGCACATCTAACAACTCATCATGCGGGATGTCGAGGGAATTTAGAAAACTAGCCATTACCCCATCACTAGGTAGACCACCAAACACTACCCTCCGCCCATCATCCGCTCTAACTGTCACCAAAAAGCCCTCACAGTCTACCACCACCCCGTATCTTTGGAGCCAATCGACTCCCAAAATAATGCCAAACCCAGTAAAGCCCAAAACAAAGCAAACATGCATCCATGACTCGATAAAACCAAATTTCGACAAATCTTGCTAAGGCTAGTCGAACCACCAATCGGGTTCGTCACTACTAAAGGTCTATCGACTATCTCGGGTTCCAATCCCAACCTATCTACCAGGTCATTAGATATGAAGGAACGGGAAGCTCCGGTATCAAACAATACTCGAACAGGAACATCATAAACAGAAAGCATACCTTGAATGATGACATTCTTTCCCTTCTCCACCGCAGTTGGGGCATTCGACGAAGAAGGAACAACATTAAGAGCATATGCTTTCACAATCTGCTTTTCTTTAGGGGGTTGTGGACATTTATCCTTGTGATGTCCCACTTGGCCACAGTTGAAGCACTTCCTGTCCGCTGGCTTGGCCCGACACTCTTTGGCATAGTGGCCCTTCTTACCACAGTTGAAGCACTCAACATCTTTCTTATTCTTTTTCTTCTGGCCATCCTTGGTCTGAATCTGCTTTCTCTTATTCTGAGAACCATTCTTGCCTCCACCGCTTGCTTGCGGTTTTAGCTCCTCTGCAGATGCAACCTCAGCCTTCGTCTTAGGGTATAGACTCTCTGATCTCAAAGCTTTCCCCACAATTGATTCTAACGTCTCATCGACATGGTTTATGAGCCTTTCCCCCAAGTATTGATCTAAGCCTGTTATAAACTTTTCATTTTTCTTCTCGGCAGTATCAATAAGGGATAGTCCATATTTTGATAAAGTATCGAACTCAGCAATATATTCCGAGACTGCTCTACCATTCTGTTTAAGCTCCAAGAACTTCCTAAATAACTCTAACTTTTGAGCAGCTGGGATAAATATTTCACCGAATCGGGACTTAAACTGATCCCGTGTAACTTGGTCTTCTGGAGTAGCTGCCTTAATAGCATTCCACCAATTCATTGCCCGTCCTTGCAACTGACGGGACGCTAGCTTTCTCTTCATCGCATCCTCCATACCTAAGTCTTTGAAGATACGCTCACAGCTATCCAACCAATCCTGAACTTTTGTAGCCGAGTCCGTACCGTGGAACGACTTTCCACCAAGACTAGTGTAATCCTTGCAAAGCTTGGCGAAATCGGCCCTAGGCGCCTGCACCGCTGCACCACCACCATTAGCAGCATTAGGAACTTCCCTCTGAACATCATTAAGCATCTCTCTCATGAAGTCAGTGAACATAGTCCTCATGTCAGGAGCATTCCCATTATTGGCTCCTCTAAAAGCACCCCTCGTATATCGGCTCATCGTTCAATCTGTAAAGAGAAACGATTAACCATCCTCTTTGTGGTGTCAGTGCAGTGCGACTTCATCCTTAGCTATACTAATAGTATATATATAGCTTTTGAAAACCAAAAAAATCACAAATACACGCTCTCAAGTACGTATTATCTCTCCCTGGGGTCTTTCCCTAGGTTAACTACACAACCTAGAGCTCTGATACCAAGTGTGACGGCCCGCCCCGCACCAGTCGACATTTCAACGAAAGTGCGTTGTGCCAATGTCTTACTAGCACGGGACAATCGCCAAAAAGAAAAGGGAAGGAAGCTTAATAGTGGACTAACAAAGAACCTATAGAATGTCTCACAACGCAAGGAATAAAATATAATAATAACATACTTTGACATAAAACATGCGAGACAGTGCATAAGCTGAAAACTAAACATCATAGCAGCGGAAAATCCAAATACAGCTTATGTTCCACATCATCATTATTACAACTTTAAAAGTGTCTCTAAAGCAAAAGAAAGGAAAGGTAGACTACTAATGCCCAAAGCAGTGACCATCAACCACACAGGGAGAATACATGTAAATAATACGTAGGAGCCTCCTGCTCGTCTCCGGTACAGCTACTCGTGCATAGTCACCTGACCTGTCTCTAGTCTGCCCGTTTAAGAGCACCCAGAGTAATAAGAAGAGACATAAAACTCTGGGTCAAACAAAAGTATGGTATGAGCGATAAGCAACAAAATAGAGCAATAACAGGTATACTAAACCATACCTAAACCTGGACCTGCAACCAAAGAGTTAGCACAACATACCGCTCAATACTCTAAGGTGCCGCTAAACATAAGGCATAAAGATACGGGGAGGAGGTGTGCATGTCATAGTGATAGCAAACAATCAAGCATAACAACCATCCTCACATCTCTCACTCAGTGCGTAAAGCATATGATATCCACCGCTTTGATCACCCAAATCCTTGCTATGATCACTCTGCCCCATGGAGTCATGGCGACTCCACTGCACTGATCCATAGCCACTAGTCCTTGCTATGTCCACTCTGCCCCATGAAGTCATGACGACTTCACTGCATTGGCTCATAGCCATGCTACGATCACTCTGCCCCCACTACTAAAAAAGTGGGCATATTCGACACTATTTTTATGTGGTCGTAGATCAAAAAAGCGTTGCCGTAGGCCATTTTTTCAAATAGGCAACATCAGGGGGGCGTGGCATCCGCGGCCGTTGCATTAGCCACCTAAGGCAACACTTTTGCCCATCTACGGCCACGGAAAGAAAGTGTTGCATTATAGCCATAATGCAACACTATTTGCACGTAATGCAACACTATTCAGCATTGCCTTAAGCATTAGTTAGGGCCTGGCTTCCAGTGCCGCCACGTCAGCTGTCTACGTGTCACACGACACGTCATCTCTCCATGTCAGCACTCCATGTGTCACATGCCACACCAGCTATCCACGTCAGCTGTGGGGTCCACGTGCGACGGGTAAGCAATTATATTTAATGTAATGCAACACCACTACAATATGTAATGCAACACCATTACAATGAAATGCAATATCAATAAAAGCTAACACAACAGTAGAAGAAGGTAAATGCAACACTAATTTGATAGAAATACAATGCTTTAATTAAATATTTTGCAATACATGTTTTGTACAAGAAACTAATCCAAAGCAATTGTTTTAATTATCCAAATATCAAAACTCAAAAATCAGCTACACCGTTTTGTTCATTGTATACAGTAAGCTCGAACTGCTTCAAGAATAGGTGCACGGCATAAGGGACATTATCCTGATCCATTCCTGGCCAATTCTTTAGCGAATTCTGAACATGTACACATGTGTCCACACCTGCAAAATGTATTACTCATTTATATATATGAATCATATATATGCAGCAATCCGATTGCAATAGGAAATATATATGTATGTTAGTATGTACCTATATATGAATCATATATATGCAGCAATCCGATCTGCAAAATGTATCCCTCTACCTTCCGGAATTAAATATGCACCTGATCAAATGATAACAAGTTATTTGATAAGTGGTGGCATCGAATGGCCATTGGCCTTCTTAGTAAAATGTTATGAACACAATTATTACAATTGACTTACTGACCATTGGCGATTGGTCACTCATGCCAGCCAACAAATAAGCAATTTCATATGGCCATTCGTTTTCTGAGCAAAAAGTTTTCAGTTCCCATATTACTGCCACGTACAGTGTGTCACTTCATATCCTGTCAAGCTTCAGAAGCATATCGTCATCTACATCTTCAACTCCTAAACAAAACTCCATCGTCAAAAGTTAAAAAAAAACAATGGAGGACTCTTCACTATGCATCACTGCCACTGTTCTTTCAGGACATTGGACTTACGAATTTGTGCATCTCACGCTTAGGCATACGCTGAAACTTAATGAGGAGTGGACTATACGGCTTATACCCAAAAACTCTTTTCTAATAACATGTCCATCTTACAGTACGCGTGATCATGCGCTAATGTTGAAACTTTTTACAAAAATTGGAGGTGCTTTTTATGTTCAACAATGGTCTGCTGAAGAATTTGAGCCTGAACCAGCGTTCGAGGCAGAATCATGGGCCAGAGTTGTTGGCTTTCCCGAGTTCCTGAAGACAAATGTTCCTGCAATAAAAGAATTAATGACGCCAATGGGAAATGTGTGTGAAATTGACGACTGTCATTGGTCTCGAATTGACCATAGATCATTATACCTGAAAATGGAATTTTATGAAGGCATTGGCTTGGAGAATGTTTTTGCTGCTCGATTCGACAACAAGAAATACATCATTAGGGTTGAGCGCACCACACATACTCATCCTTTGACGAGGCCTGAAATTCTGTTTGTGAGCAATAGGGAGGAACCGGTGGTACCATTTTTTTGTGATCATAGGTAAATGTTACTTCCATCCACAGTTTCTTATAGTGAGACACAACCACACATGCACACACTCACATACATACATACAAGGTTATAATGCCCCACCCAAGATTCTGAAATAATAATACAAACTGGTGCTCTGTTAGTTGTACATAGATGTGGTTGTGTGGCTTGAATTTGAGACACTGTTATTGTATGGCTTGAATTTCCTTCAGATGTGGTTACATGTCAAATTGTTTGATAATTAATGTGTGTTACATGTCAAATTGTTTGATAATTAAGGCATATAAACTCGTAGGTGGATCACATTATTTGAGAATTGAATCATATAATATATTAGGTGGATCACAAAATGTTTACAGAAATAGAAGTTTGATCATATAATATATTAGGTGGATCACAAAATGTTTACAGAAATAGAATTAACATACCTATTGAAGTTTGATCATCCAAAGATCACTTTGCCCTCCACAACAAGAAATTCTGGTTTGGTCGCTGACTATGCTCTATCCTTAACAGCCACTCTGACATAGACAATGACTCTGACATGGACAATAACTCTGACATGGATGCTGGTGCTGATGCTGGTGTGGATGCTGGTGATGACTGGTGATGTTTGTGGATGTTGGTTTTATTCTGCTGGTAATGATTTTTGGCTTGAAATTTTGTGAATATTTGTGAAACTTTGTGTGGTTGTGGAATTTTGTGATGACTGGTGATGACTGATGATGGATGCTGGTGAATGTTTTTGAATGTTTGTGAATGGTACGTTGTTTTGTTTGTGAATGCTGGTGATTTTTTAAAATCTCTGCGTACGTCTCTGGTGTATACTTATGATACTTGTGCGTGTATACTTGTGCGTGCCTTCAGATGGCTGCCTTATGATACTTGTGCGTGCATGTATACTTTTGCGCGCGTGTATACTTGTGCGTGTCTACTTGAGCGTGTGTACTTGTGCGTGTATACTTATGATACTTGAGCTTGTATACTTGTGATACTTGTGCGTGTATACTTGTGCGTGTATACTTATGATACTTGAGCGTGTGTACTTGTGCGTGTATACTTATGATACTTGAGCTTGTATACTTGTGATACTTGTGCGTGTATACTTGTGCGTGTATACTTATGATACTTGTGCGTGTATACTTGTGCGTGCGTGTATACTTGTGAGTGTATATATGCACTGCGTGTATGATGTGTATTGTAATAAAACGAAAATGCTTGAGTGCCCGCTTCAGATTTTGTCAAAATCTGTGGTAAGAGGCTTAAAATTCGGATGTCACCGCAGTGCATACACACCGCAGTGCAAATTAACCTCAAGCATACAAATTAACCGCAGTGTAAGGTATGAACCTCAAGCAGTGCAAATTAACCGCAGTCCCCATTCCTTAACTAGCTCGACCTCTATAATAAACCAATGTCTTTTTCATGCCAGTAGCCCGGTTCTCATGGTTTATTGCTGGGTATAATTTTCGAATAAACCTCATCATAATCCCAAATCCCAAATCAATAATAAGCGCAACTAATTACTCAAAAGCGAATGGGTTTTCCAAAATGTAACAAATGAACTAATTATTAATTACTCATAATCTAATCTATAATAAGCGCAACTAATTCATAGTGCAATACAAACTGAACCTGAGGGAAAAAATTGGCGATGTCAGCGCCCTGAGCAATCAAAACTAGAAAGCGTTTCAAAGCTTCATCCTTTTCGGAATAGAATTTGCTGTCGAGGAGAGGATCGATACTGACGTGAATTTAGGTTTAAATTTTTGCCAATAGTAAAAAGGGGGAAAAACGATTAGATGATAGAGAAGAAAACGATTTCATGAAGGGAGAAGATCGCGCCAAAATTTCGTCAAAAGAATGAAATGACGTGGCTGTCAATGATTGGATGATGGCTAACATTAAGATCATCAGATCCATAGATGGTTTGAACCGTTGGATTAATCTTTCATCTACGATTGGGGTTTTTATATGTTGATAACGCGGATAGCTGAGCTGGATTATATATACGTAATGCTACGCTTTTAACTGGTGTTGCACATCAGAACACTAAAATTCCCACCGCAACAGTGCATCCACATATAATACAACAACATATGAATGCTGTTGCAGAAGCTCGAAGAAATCATAGCTTTCGCCACACTTTTCATGCAACGCACACAAATTAGTGTCGAATATGCCCACTTTTGTAGTAGTGCCCATAGAGTAACATCTACCCCACTGCACTGATCCGTAGTATAACATCCGTCTTTGTGGTGAATCAAAGTTATGGACGTCGATAACCCCTTAGCACATGTCCCGCAGCAAAGCCCAATCATGAAGTTGACTCGTTGGTTCCCAACTTGATCCTAAGTACAAACTTCCCATTTGGACTACCTTTGCATCTCGGGTTTTGGTCTTCATCTCCTCCGGATCGGTTCGGTTCTTCACTTCACTTTGCTTCAGATCATACTCCTGGAAGTAGTCCTGTCTGTGATCATCCACATCGGGTCGGGTCGGATTTATCCATCCAAGTCGGTTCGGTTCGGTCCCCTTCAGCTCGTGCTCAACACATCGGCTTGTGGCACCCCTCTGGGTTCGGTTCGGATTGCTCCAGTTCGTGAGTGGCATCGGTTCGGGTCGGGGTTCCTTCCCTCAAGCGGGTCTGGTCGTGGTGCCAACTCCATTGGGTTCGGATCGGATGAAGCAACGGTTCGTGACTTGCTTTCCCAGGCGGTTCGTGGTACTCAAGCTGAAGCGGTTCGAATCAGTCTCCATCACCACGAGCGGTTCGGGTCGGAGAGGGCAGGGACGATCCGATCCAGGTTCCTACATATTTTCTGCAACTTTTCCAACAACCTGTTTACGCCATTCGACGGCGTTTTCAACCAATCTAACTTTTCTAAATAATCACAAATCATTCCAAACAGTCATAGCAACATGTATAATTGACCACAAACACTAAAACAACAATTTGATATGTTAAAATGGATCAAACATAGCCATAATACCATATTTTCCCCTTAAGCATGTTTAAGCAAAACTAATGATAAGATTAGTAAAACTTAACCAAACTAACCAAATTTTCTAACAAGAGCCTAAAACAATATTTCGAAATTTATAAATATTTTTCCAGAATTTAATCATGTTTAAATTCGCTAATTAACACTAATCAATCCTAATTAGCCATAATTAGTGTAAAAAGGTGCTAATCACTCACCTTAGCCAAAAATTAAAACTTTCAAAACTGAAACTCCGCTGATTTGGCGAATACTGATGTCTAATAGCAGCTCCAACCTTGCTTTGGTGCTATTTCCCTTTGATTTGACGTAGATTAGGCTAATACTTGATTAGAAAGTGATTGGAGGTGATTCTAGATATTGGAGGCCATTGTTAGGGTTCCTAGGAGGTAAATGGCGGCTAGAAAACTGAAATAAAATGAAAACCTAGCTCATTTCAGCCTCCCCATAAACCTAATCCCGAAATGGGTTATGGACCCATTCACTAATCACCTCATTTGACCCGGTTAAGCAGTTTTTCATCTTCCAAACCTTATTTCAGCCATATCTCCTAAACGGTAAGTCCGTTTTCACATATGACATCTCTACGGAAAGGTAAACCATCATCCGGATCTAATGGAAGTGACTTCAGGTCAAAACTCTTTTCCAATCAAAAGTTATGGCCGAAACAAGATCAGCTAGGGGCAAAACGGTCATTTAAAAATCGGCAAAAATCATGAACATGGGAAATGACCCCAGTAGTCGTCTCCCAAAGTTACATGGCTATACGACTTCGTATGAGAAAGAAATAAATATTCTACGATCCTTCGATGCATAGAATGCGGGTCGTTACAAATTCTTGACCCATTTAAAAAGTAGCGTTGAGCATTTCTGGAAAGAATTGATTTCTTGCTTAAAGAAAATCCTTTTTGTTTCCTTGCTAGAATTTAGCTTTCCAGTCAAAAATGTTCCTTGCCATTCAAAAAAAATGTTGCCTTCCAACTATGAGATCGATGCTTGTCCATTTCTGAATTATACAACTTGCCCAGAGATACATACACTGATTTGTTACTTGTTTCCATATATGTTGAAATGAATTCGATCCACAAGGAAAGGCTTGCAAATAAACAATCACTCTGATTCCCACTGTTTGAAATCAGGAAATATATTCTTGCCAAAAACAATGTTTGTGAAAAATCAGAAAACTCTTTTTAAAAAACTAAATGCCACTTGCATTTCAAGAAATTCGAACCAAATGATTCTCTTGTCATTCAAAAATTACTTAAGAGACAAGCCATGATTTCTGGAAACTATTTTTGGCCGATATAAATTGAGTGGTTCATTTCTGGAAATATATAAAATGTTCTTTGCCCATCTGTCCTTGACTAAATCTGGAGACAAATGAAAACTTTTCATGCTTGTAAATGAAATCTGGAAGCAAAATTCTTTGTACTTAAAATGTTGCCAAAAATGTCTTGAGCAATTTATGGAAAAGATATGAATCAATTTTGGCCAATAAAGTGAATGAATTCACAGTAAATTTCAAGGAAAGATTTTCCATTTTAGATTTCTTTTCTTTCCAGAAATGTCTTTGAGATAATTGAAGAAATCTTTCATTGATGCTCTTTGCCTTGATTATTGTCGTGCCCTCATTGTTGTGTGCCTCTGAACTGAACCATTTGCATGAGCATCCATATATATATTGATGAGTTTGCACCATTTGTGTTGTTGCTGAGTCTTGGTGAATACATATGTCACTCCCATGTCCACCTGTTTGCACCATTACACACATGTATTCTTGCTGCTATGATCATTCATGTTAGTTGCTGAAACTGCTCACTTTGGAACTCTTGAAATATATTTTGCACACACTAGTATGTGCCCATTCATGTTGAAGCATCACTTGTTCATGTGGTCTGAAGCACTTTGTCATGTAACTTGTCACTGGTATAAACTGTGTTGCACCTGTTTGCCTTGCTACATCTAGTTTTGTTTGCTGATCCTTACCTTGTGTAATGCTGAATGTGTACAGATGAAAACTGCACCATACTTTTAAACTTCATGTACACCATGCTTGGTTCACTTGAACATCCAGACAGCTCCATGTTATAAGCCGCTAAATCATATTTCTGAGCTTCACCATGGTTGCATTTACATAAACCTGCTGCATTGTTTGATGCCATGTTTTTGTTTGCATCCGAAAGTTTGTGTGTGATCCACCGTACTGCCATTACTTGTTGAATTTCAGTCTCGACCATGAGCACTTGTATCATCCTGCTTGGCATGCTGTTTTGTTGATCACTACCTTGTTAGTTTACTTGAGTCAAAATGAATTTAACCATGCTTGTATTTTCACTTGTGCCTTTGAATTGGCTCGACCAGCTTAAATTTACTTGAACTATGAACCTTGCAGCCTTGATTACTTTTGGCAGTTCACTTTTGCTGTTTGACATGTATTTTCATTCACGTATCCATATATGTATATATGCACGTATCTGTGTATACATGTGTGTATATACGTGTGACTATCCGAATGAAACTTTATCAGCAAACCGCTACACTGTGTTGAGACTGTTCAGAATCAGTTACTGGTTCTGATCAGCAAACCGGTGTAGTATGTTGAGGCTGATCAGTAGGTACTAGAAATATATACATATCAGATCAAGTCATGAAAAATGATGAGAAACACACCAAAGTTCATAGGCAAATAATTTTTAAAACTAAAATAATATTTGCTAGAAATTAGAATATTATTTATGTTCTAGATATTGTGTGTGTGTTTTCTGTATATGACAAGTATGAAGACTGGACTGACTGAAAGATGCTGTGAAGACAGAAGACGAGTATATGCAGTGAAATGTATGAGTGTCTGTATATGAGTCAATGTGAATGTAAATATAAAAATTTATAACTGAGTGACAGTATTGTAGTGAGGAGCTATGTACAGAAAGAGAGAATTGTACCGATACTTGTAATAAACAAATTTGAATGAAATAAAATATTATTTTATTGTGTCCAAACAAACTTGTCTATCATATTTAGTTTATTTACAAGTACAAATTCCTGTGAAGTGTTTAAATAGTGGAGTTATAAATAGTTGTACTGTTTGAAATATAATATTAATTTAAATAAAATATTGTATGAAGATATGAATGTCTGTACAATCGTATTCTATTAAAATATAAATATTATATTCCTGTCTGTGATGTATATATAGAACAGTACAGTAACAAACACATTTAAAATAATATTTATTTGGTTGTTATCATCAAACAAAAATCATATAATTGTGTATACAACTATGTTATATACAACACTTCCAAATCTTATGCAAATGGAAATGTTGTATCACGAAATCTATCAATCTCCACCTTGATACTATATTTTCTTGAAGGCATACCAACTCCACCTACATCCTCATACTCTAAGCATCTTCTCAGACAAGACACCATGGTTACTTCCCCTAATGAGCTTCGACATGGCCATTACCCATTGCACTTTGTCAACAAACTCTAGCAACGCCATCGCTTGCCAAGAAAGTGTTCGAAGTACTCCCTTCATGTAAGACCTATCAATCTTCACCATGAAAACAAAAGTCTCCACGAACCATCTCAACTCTCTCCCCCACACCGTGCCATCACGTTGCACCTGCATTTCGATAAGCGATTCCAGTTCGAGCAACGCCCGAACTTAGCAGTCTGCAAAGACTTATGCATATCCACTGCTTTCTCCTTTGAACTCTGACAAACTTCAGATGATCCCTTCTTCCACTTATCAATCACATTCTTTTGGAAAAATCCTACCATGTTGACGCTTTCCCCTTTGATCATATTCTGCCTATGCAGAAACTCAAAGTGCCTTCTCTTATGCCTAGCTTTGACATCTTTTACACGAGAACTATAGACTCCAACTCTTGACTTTCCAACTACAGTGCTACCCCTCAAGATATACAAATTATGAAATATATCTCCCTTCATCATTACAAATGCACCCTTAGAAACCCTTAGACTATCCTTATCAAGAGTCACCTTGCATCCTTTAGATGCCAACTGCCCAAGAGATATCATTGACTTCCTAAGACCTGGAACATAACGGACATCTGTTAAGGTGCGTATTACCCCATCATACATGCGAATATGCACAGTTCCTTCGCCCATGACTCTACAAGTAGCATCATTTCCCATAAGAATAAATTTCCCTATTTTTCTTTTTAAAAAAACTGAAAAGACGCCCCCGTATCTAGCACCCAATAGTCTGATACATCTGATACTATCGCTGCCAACAAGTCATCAGACAAAAATTCCTCCACCGCAACCGATGAATTTTTAGCTTCAATTTTTTTTTCAAGTCCGGACAATCTCTCTTCCAATGGCCTGGTTTCTTGCAAATGTTGCACTTCCCATCTCTTGACTTTATTTTTCTTCTTCTTCTCCCCTCTCTCCATACCAGCTAATAAGGCTTCCGTACTACTTCCTTCTCTACCTTCACTTAACCCCATCACCTAATCCCTCAAGTCCTCAGATAGAAGACCTGCCTTCACATCAAGATGTGCCTTCACTGAAGTACCCTCTCTCATCTGCATGGTGAAATACGTCTTCAGTAAAATTAGACAGTTGGTTAATGACTTCTTTAAATAGAGTTTTTCCAGCTTGGTCCAAATGTCCTTAGAAGTGGTCTCAAAGCTAATCTCTGAAATGACATTTTCTCCCATTGCTAATTGTAAAGTAGTAAATGCCCATCGTTCCATTTCTTTCCTTTCCACGGCTGAAATATCATCCGTCAACTCCTCAGGAGCAAACACCATAGGATGAACATTGTTCCTCATTAGAACAACTTTCATCCTCCATTGCCACTTCTCGAAGTCTTTATCCTCATTCCATCTTTCTATTGCTAACTGAGATCCTACTACCATATATGTCCCTTTGATATATGGCCTTGATACAATTGCTGAATTCACCCCATCTCCTGGCATAATTCCTAACACCCTTTCTCAATCAACCTTGTAGCTCCGATACCAATTGCTAGGGAAAGACTTCCCAAAATCGCCTTGGGTATAAAACCCAACCTTGCAGAAAAAACAAATAGGAGAGGATTGATGGTGAGGAAAAACAAACAACAGATAGTCACCAGCAAAACAATCACTAATCAAGAAATAAAAAAAAAGAACACACGAGATTTATAGTAGTTCCACTAATGTCTTGTTAGTATATACCACTTGGAGAGAGGATATTTTATTACTTTTCTAAATAAGAAAATATTACAAGACTAATAATAGAGAGGAAGAAGAAGAAGTACAACTTTTAGAGATGAAACATACAGTTACCTAATCCCTATCCTTATATAAGGATTAATACTTGGGGTAGAAGTAAATGATTTATGGTTATAAATCAATGCCTAATTAATTCTCCAATTTATTTGCTCTTGATAAGATTCCTTGTTTAATAAACCAATTAGAGGATTAATTCCTTACTTCAATATCCCAAAAACTTCTTCATATTCTTCCACTTATGTAGGTAATTTATTGTCCTATCTAATTTTACAAAAGAGTCAACAAATTTTCTGATATCTTCCAAATCTTCTGCAGTTGGAAATATTATATTACTCAAATTAACAATATTTCCCAAATCTTCTCTAAATAGAAATATTGTATCAACATAATCAATAATATCTTCCAAATCTTCTGCAAATGGAAATATTAAATCACGAAATCTAACAACATCTAGATATAATAGCCCCATTCAGTCTTTCGAATTGCATTGAAAAATGATAATATTTTTTGCACCCTAGTCGAAAGGCAGAGATACCATTGATCTGTCTCCTTTTCTCTGTGCTCACATGCCTAGCTTGGTCAGATCAGTTGTCTTTCTTGAATTAAATTCATGGTTTACTCCAGAGCCAAAGATTTTTTTTTGTTTCTAACTTCCCTCTAGATTTCAAAGAATAATAGCCAAACAGTTCTAGATTCGATCTAATAAATTTCTGGAAGATCTTGATTCTTCTCTTGCTTTGATTTTCCATCTTGGGACAAGTGCACTCATTCTAGGGTTTGTCCTTTGATTTAGGATTCCATTTGTTGTTGAAATATAATATATTCCGTCGTATTCTTGTTACATTATTGTTAGTGCTTAGAAGCCCAAAATCATTATATTATAAATTTGCATTGAAATAAAATGATGAATTAAATATAATAATAAAACATATATCACATTAAGGTAGACCAGAGGGAACATATAAATTTTTTTAAATGTCATCCATGCATTGCCAAAATTGATGGTGGCATGGGTGATTATCAACTTTTTGTACAACTTTTCCTGAAACTGAGGTATGCTTATTGTAGCAACCCAAACTTCCCCGTGGAGGAAATCCCGGATTGCTTTGAGAACAACACACATTGGAACACAAACAGAAGAACATTTCATTGTATATTACAACAATTCCATCAGAATACAAGAATATATAGAGTACGAATAAATATTACACAATTGACAGATATCAGAGATTTAAATTACATAGCAGCGGAAAACAATACAAAACACAACTGAAAGTAATACACGGATACTGAGCTTTCCGAGCATCGTTCCAGCTATAAATCAGGATCCTGTGGATATAAATCTGCAAAACCAAAACTACTAGCTGCCCGTGTGGAAAATAGGGGCACCCAGAGTTTAGGTTAAAACAGTAAACTCCAGGTCAATCATGTGACTGGTGTGAGAACTAAAACAGTTATTAATCTTTATTTTTAAAGTTAGGTAAATCGAGGGTCCACGCCGTATAACACGGAACGGGTTTTTACCCCAAGAATACCAGTGCACAAAACAACAGCGCAATGCTAAATAAAGGAGAATGAAGCTATTATAAGACCCAGGCCCCATCACACAATGCAACGCAAGCCGGAGGATAGGGTTTTTACCTTATAATAGTCAAAAATGCTTGGTACGTGAATTTCATATTTTATTATTATTATAAGTGAAGAAAACAACTTCAATCATAATGTATAAATCATAGACGGCATAAGTGACCCATACCACTATGTCGTCGTACTAGGCTCTACAAATAAAACCGAAATATCACGTATTGGAAATTGGATTCCATTATGAGTCAAGGCAAGGGGCAAGCTCCTCTCCGTTCGAGACACTCTAGCAAATGTCTCAGGACCACACACAGCGATCCTTGGATCTTCAGGGCCGATCCTCTCTTACTTTTGAGGATTAGTTATTCCTGAACACACGTTTCCCGGTCCTAACAGACCTATATCCGAGGTGCCTCGCATTCCAACAACCACACAGGTGAAAAGTATATAAATGTCAGCCAGTTTAAGCACTGCCACCACCACTAGCTAGGAAGAAACGTCGTGCTCTCCCTGCAGTCACTATCCCGTTTTTGACTCATACCGAGGTGTGAGGCTCGCGAATTCACGCTATACACAAAGCTGCGCCACACAGGCCGTGCTTTGATCATCAACCACAAGATTTGCTTTTCAACAGAAGTCTTGATCATTTGCCACTTAGGCGTGCCACACAGGCAATTCACTCCATGCGACTGATGTCCATCGATATACAACCTCTGAGCTCGTACATCACAGAGAAGGGCGTTAAGCAAGAGAATAAATTCTCTGTCGCCAAACAGATGTATATTTAATAGAGATCAATCAACACAGAATAAAATCCAATGTCAGAAACACAGTCCATTTACAAGTTCGTTCTGGGTCTGAACGAAACCGGAGGCACTTTCCTCGCATATCCATCAATCTCCAAGTACGTCTGGACGATCACCAACTGATTCCCTCCTCTTGGGTGTACAGCCCAATCAAGATCATCAGTAATCACCCAAACGATGTGAAGACTTCCGGTCTTCAACCACCGTCTTCATCTTCGACTTATCGCCGAATCGGTTATTCAGAATGGGTATAAACCCAGCTTTTCCGAATAACCCGCGTATATAATAAACAAATGTTACACAAACACAACATACGCCTCATTCCAATTCATAATAGTCTTTTATTCAAATTTTCACACTCTTAGGGAAAGGTTCCCATTAATTTTATCAAAGATAAATTCTTCTAAATTTATTCTTTAATCTTCCTTTGGATATCACTTGAAACTGTATTAAGGATTTCCAAACTAGTCGGGATTAGCGAACCACACCGAAGTAATTATTTATTTTATTTCCCAATCCTAACCTATTTATCCCATGGAACAAAACCGGTAATACTCCATATCTAACACCACGGTGTTACCGGTAAATATTAATTACCATTTGACGTTTAAATCTAATTAAAGATTTAACTATCGCTTTGGAGCAAAACTGGTGATACTCCATTCTCGATCACATTTCAAATTTGATAATTTAAATTATCAATTCACATTTCAATCTAATTACAGATTCATTAAAACTCCACTTAGTTTTAATCTTCTCAAAAATCAATATCCTGTCTTTAACTGGGTTAAAGAACCAATGTCACCTAATACACGATTCACGATAAACTCAAAATCACTTTCAAATTCAATTCCAATTAAATATTATTTAATTGGTACACTTCATTAAATCTAAATAGAAAGATTTAATCTTTTCCCAACTGGTTTCAAGAACAGTGTTAATGAAGACTCCATTCACGACAAATCCGAATCACATTTGATATTAAATACAAGGCTCTGAATAGAAAATATACCGGCTTATATTCAATATCAAATTCTGAAATCAACAAATATCGTATTGGAAATAACGATATAAAATATATCTTTCAAATTTCCATGACCACATCTGTATAATCACGAAATCCAACATCTAAATATTCCGAAGATAATTTCGATTCAAATCCATTCCAATTCACGTATTGGAAATACTGATTATTTTTAAAACCACTTCAAATCCAATTTAGTTATTTCAAAAATAAATTGTTTTTAATTCTAGTTCAAAACTAGTTCATTTCGATAAAAAACTATTTTTATCTTTTCAAATATGGAGTTTTTCATCCCAATTCTTCCCAAATCATTTCTTATGATTTTACACAAATTATTGATATTTTTAATAATTTTATCAAGGCCCGTACAGTCGATTTCCATCAACGGCCATCGAACTGCACTTACAACGACCTTTTCCAAATTTGATTTGGACATAATTCCAAATCCAACCGTTAGATTTCAAATTTCTAATATACATTGGAAAGCTCTTTTCGATATGAACCCAACAGTTTTGGTTTCAGGAGAATCCGACGGTCGGGTCTCCCGCAACGTCAATTCGAAGTCAATAGTCAAAATTCGAGAACTACCGCAGCGCGGCGCATTCTATTCAAGCCATTATATATATATAATATATATATATATTATATATATTTCGTCGATTTCAATTCAAAACGTATTTTATAAATCGTTTTAAATTCGTTTTCAAAACAATTTCAACTTCATATTCAATTTCAAATCAAAATTGAATATTTCATATTATTGATATACAAATGATAATATTTTCAAAACGTTATATTTTGAAATCACTTCTTTTTCTATATTCGTTATAAAAACGTATATAATTGATATAAATATCGTTCGCGTCAAAATGGTGCATCTCTAATCAACACGGCTTTATATATTTCAATAACTTCGCTATTCTATTCAACAAATGAATATTTATTTTATTCAACACATGAATCTATATTTCTTTCAACACATGAATATTCTCAACACATGACTATTTTTATTATTTAATATATTTTATAAAATTGTGATAAAGATGTAAATTTTATTGTTTAAAATATTTTACTCAACACATGACAAGTTTCAACACATGAATATTCTCAACACTTGAGCATCGTCAACACATGACTATTTATCCTATTCAACACATGAATCTTTATTTTATAATATTCTTTATTTTCCCAATTGGAATGAGGCCCAATCAATTACCATATAATGTTAATTGTATGATTTTCATACAACACATGTATATAATAGCAACGATAAATAATCAACCATCATCCAAAGTGCCCCACACAACTGCATAAGCATTAAATATAAATAATTAACGCTTACACAGTCTGTTAATCAAACGATCGACATACCACTAAACAATTGGGATTAGTGTACGTCAAATATCATCCCAACACCCGTGTGGGGTTTTAATCCACAAACACTGAATATTATTTGTGCAGTTGGGCGACGTGTAAAATTTATCGTCCCAATCAATATCCTTCAAATAGGTGTACATAAACAAACCGTCCGGTTTGTAAATGAATATTTATTTATTCACATTCACGTTAAAAATTATATTTTTAAAGATAATTAGTTTATTTCAACACATGAATGTTTTATTATCTATTTCACATCAACATCACAAACAAATTTCTCAACACATCAAACAAACAGACAAGTCGTCCATGGTCTGTGGACGACGGGTGTCGTCCGCATCCTAGTATATATTTTTAACTAGAAAACAAGATTTAAAGTGAGAAGTTCTCACCGACTAGCTAAACCAACGCCACGACTCTTCATATGTAGGAAATCCTCGCCGTTCTCGCCTTTTGTCACTTTCGTTGCCCGTATTCACTACATGTATAAAAATCACATTTTTATATTGTTGCTATATGTATAAAAATCATATTTTTACAACGCTGCTATATAGATAAAAATTCTATTTTTATAACGGTGTTCATATAATAAAGATCATATTTTTATCACGCTATTCTCTATAAAAAAATTATATTTTTATATATCTACTTCTAATATAAAGATCGAAATTTTATATTATCTCTATAAAAATTACATTTTTATTTCAACCTATATATAATAAAAATCAGATTTTTATTTCGCTACCTATATAAAGATCAAATTTTTACTATCTATATAATATAAAAATCGTATTTTTATTCTTTCTATACTATAAAAATCACATTTTCACATTTCTACTTCGATAAAGATCACATCTTTATTACTCTACATTATATAAAATCATATTTTAATTCTTCTAAAAATATAAAAATCATATTTTTAACATTTTAAAAACCATATCTATTCGCTAACAGAAAATCTAATCTTTTCGCTAAACGAAATCATATCTTTGTTGAATTAAAAATCATATCTTTGAACGATAAAAATCTAAACTTTATCCATTTACTATATTATAAAAGAAAACTGATTTCATCATTTGAATTATTTTCCTTAAATAAAAACTAAAACATGAAAAGAAATAAACAAAATAAAGTAACAAAACTTGCAGCATCATTTTTGAGGTGGGGTTTCTTGCGAATCGAAGTGAAGAGGAGGACAAGGGGTGGCGGTTGCTGACGTCAGCGCAAGGGGTCGGGATGGCTCAGTGATCTCGGCGGAACAGAGGGGGGGCTGGCCAGGAATTGCGGCGGTGGTGGGCCTGTAGGGCGGCGCGGGTTGTGGTGAAGGGGGGGCGGATGCTCGCGTCGTCAGGTGGAAAGGAAGTGGGTTTTCGCGGCTTAAAGGGGAGAAGAAGAGGAGAGAATCGAGGGGGAAGGGAACGAGGCAGGCGACGACGCCCTAGGGTAGCGGCGGCGGCGGTATAGGGGGGCGCGATCCCCTTTCCAACGGTTTTTTTTTTAATTCTGAACGGTGGTTATGAGAGAGAAAGAGATGTGAGTGTATTAATATATTATTTATTTATTTTAATTTATTTCTCCTTTAGAGTTGACTTTTCGTCCGAACCCCGATTCGAACCCAACGACTGTCGTCCCTAGCGTATTACCCCCATTCCGAACACAATGGGATATGTATCGTAAGCTGATTCGATCGTTTCGATCAGTTTCCGCCAAAATCAACATATGACTCTGTATATTGAATTTGAACGCGCATTTCAATTTATCGGGGCCACGTATGAACTCTAAAAATTCCCGAAAAATATTTTCTAGCTTCGTATTGACGATACGGTCCTAACAAAACTAATTTCGTCGAATTCTGAGACCGTTTGAAAAATGGCCATTTTCCAGTCGATTAAAATCAACTCAAACTGGTCAAACGCGTTTTCCTTTGCCACGCTCACATATTAATTCGAAAAATTACAAATTTTGAAACCTAGCAATAACTTGACATCACGGATCCAACAAAAGTGGTTTCGTCGAAAACCGAGGTCGTTTGCAAAATGGCTATTTTCAAGGGCCAGAATTCCATAGCGACTATTCTGAAATTTCAACTGGACATATCTTTTGATTCCCGCTATGAAATTTCGATTCTTCGGAAAGATATTCTCAATTTGATTCAAATATTTTTGGTTTCACTAAAATCCGGTTTATTTTGAATCATGTACATTCGTTTGAATTTAGAAATCGAATTTTCGAACTACCGCGCCATTTTCAATTCCTTTTATAATTATAAATAATTATTTATATTCTAACGTCGAGCTATATAAATATATACGTTCTATTTCTATTCAAAATAAATTTCTCGTCGATATTATTTAAAATAAATCATTTTAAATATTCAAAATTCCTCGAAATTGCCAAAATAAAAAATTTAAATTGGCTTAGAATTTCCGGGTTGTTACACTTATCCACAACATTAGTTCGTATTGCTTCTGTTTTGTTAGTTTAAACTCATGGAGATGATACCATAAACTTAACATCAAAGCTACGTGGCAAATTTAACAAAGAGGCTAAGTACTATTACCATGACACCTATATATTACTATGACTATACTTGGAGCATGTGTATATAAGCGTCTATGACTATATACTTAGAGAAGCTTTACACATGCTTCTTTGGAATTTATTATCGAAGATTTACACATGGTACTTTGTGTATTCATCTTACAACTAATTAACTTAAATTATTTTTCATAGTGTTTGAATGCAACAGTCAGTACCACAACGTGATGGAAGTGACGAAATCCAGCTATGATAGGTGCAACACGAACTTGACGTTGTCTACCCATACAGCTGGCAACGACTCGATAGTTATCAAATTGAAAGGAGATCACTAATTTCTCTGTGAGTTTCCTGGTCACTATGCTACATGCCAAATGCTAAGGTCTCTGCGCTAGCAAAATCAGACTCCTTAGCAACCATTTCCATCTCCCCTACAACTTCCCTCGCGCCCTCTGACAATCCTATGCCCACTAATCCTTTGACTGCAAGTGCCACTTCTGCACCTCCCGCTTCTGCTAAAAATCAGTGTCGCCCCCGCTTTGACCACTTTTGGATTCGACTTTGCTGTTTTTATTGCTTCTCTTGCTGGTGCTCTTATTAGGTTTCTTGTTTTCATTTTAATCCACTTTTTAATTTTACGGTATCTTATTTAATAAACACATTGGGTTCTAACTATGGGTTTTGACCATTGAAGAATGTGGTTCTTATGTATCGATTTCCTTTGCCTATACGTTTTGAGTTTAATGATACATTATTACGTGCGAAGTCAATGTTAAGGTTTTTTTGAAACAGGGTGGATAGAAAGAAACATAGGCACTTAATATTTTTTGTTCTTGTTGCTTCCTTTGTTTTTAGCATTGGGTAACTGATAGATGTCACTTAGATCATTTATACATGTAAATCGTAATGTAAGAAACATGGATGAGTCACGGTCGTTTGACGGCCATTTATTGCTTTATGCTCATAACGGTAAACCTGGGCTATATGAGAAAGTTTAATGGTAAGTGCATAACAGTAGCAATAGAGTAAGCGATAAAAATAATAGTTACCATTGTTATTACATTATTCAATTATATTCACTTGTTTCTTCTAGTTTATGCAGATAGAGGCATTTGTTCAGATAAGCTACAAAATCAATGGAGCCCTATGTATGATGATGTCGTTGTTATACTGAAATCTATTCAGGTACATTCCCCTTTCTAGTAACTTTAACATTATGGTTTAGGACCAAGTACGATAAAGAACAGTTTATAGTAGGCGAAGTGGTACTTTTGAGATGTAAATCATGAGAAGTACACATCATTAATAGATGGCAGTAATTAACTTCTGACTATCTACGATGTTTTGATAAAACTGGAAATTTCAATTATAAACTATCTCCACTTTATTCCTTCCATGTTGTTTTATCAACCTAAAGCTTCCAACACCATTTTAATGGAAAAATACAAAATATTCCAACTTATATTTTAACCGCTTTAAATGTCAATGATAAAGGTCTAAAATGATGGCAAGCTTATCAATTATTAGGTGATATTTCCAATACTTATCATAACCTTGCCTTGAGTTTGGATCATGATAGGCGACAATTTATGTAGTTTTCCTCTTTTTCATAAATTTCCTGAGATATTACATTTATGACTTTTTACTGTCACATAACTAGCTGCACGGAAGGAGTAAAACTAATAGAAGTATCCACTTTTAAAATTATTCATAATAGCATGTGAAGCGAAGAGAGAGAGATGTAAGATTCATTTGGCAAGTCTCATAAAAGGTGTCCACTGATGTCCACTTATCACTTGCGCTTTCATACAGTAGCGTATTAACTCATTTTCATGCAATCATAGCTGCTCACTCTTTCCAGGAGCTGATCTTTTATTTGATAAGTCAAATGGTTCCCTCTTACCAGGAATAACAATTACTACATAGCCATGTTTTAAACCTATTCTCATAACTATATGCTTCAAAACTTTTAATGAATTATGTTCCATACACAATGGATACGTCCTTAGCAAAGTTTTAAAACGCGAAAGGCATACATGAGGCGTTTTCAGGTCTACGAGGAGAGGCGTAAGCCTCGAAACGTTGAGGCGTAAGCTTTTCGGGTAAAATTAAAACGTAAAACAAATAAAGAAATTCTGACACTTTAAATTAACCAATGTAAAAAATGAAAAACAAATAATTTAAGATTCGACTTTTACCAAGTTTATATTTTTACTATAGATAAAAATAAATAATCGAAACTCATATGATTCAAATTTTGATTTCTTAAAACTATTTGAAGATTACATAAAACTCCAATTTCGATACGTTCGATCAATTTAAATCGATTCGCAAAATTTATTTCGATATTTAACAAATTTTATTGAAAAATATTCTTTAAATAACAATAAGAAAATTAATTACATTCCTCATGATCATTATTTCATAAACAATTTTACTTGATCATGTCGATATTGAAATTGAATAGTAAAAAATGCTAATTTTTATCTTCTTAGATTTTTTTTCTTTTTTTATTTCCATTAAATAATTAAAGTTCAATGACTTTTATCTGTGTCAATATCTGCAACTGAAGATAAAAATATTTTTAAGTCATATGCCTCAGTCGTTTGAGGCGTACGTTTTATGCGTTTTGTATGCCTCAAGTTGTTGAGGCGTAAGTTTTAGAGGTAAAAAGCCTTTTGGAATAAGCCTCAAGGCGTTTTATCTCTTATTTTCTCGAGGCGGGACTTGAGGTAAATATTGAGACTAGTTTTTTTAAAACAATGGTCCTCTGTGATGTTGCTACATAAATCGGCTGTCATTAGAGCAAAGAATGAATTTTGGTTGAAGAAAAATGGATTAGAAACAAGTATGGCGGATGTGTTGAAATGTAGCTAGGAATATAAACAACATAGGAGTGAGGAATGTAGTCAGCAAACGACATGATGTATAAGTTCATTTATTTGAATAGGATTTGTCTTATATATGGTTTTATTTTATTAAGTATTATTCAAACATATTGTATTGGAATTATAGTTGTTATGTGACTTTGTAATTTTCTATTAGCAATTATGATTATGTTGTGTATGTTCAGACTTAGATTTTATTTGTCCATTGTAATTTATTGTTGATTAAACTATGTATTTGGCACAATCGATTTGCATATATATTGTAATTTGGTTTGGTCTGTGGTTGGAAAGTAAACGAAGAGAAATGTTGTTGGAGAACATTTAGACGACATTAAAGCATTGTTAAAATAGTGTTGCAAAAGTTTAGCGATGCCACTGTGATGAGAGTTCTGCTTTAGAACATTGGTATCACAATGACATTATTAACATTTATTGATGCTGTGGTGACAAAATTTCTGCTGTAGAAGACTGGCATCGTAATGTCATTATTAAAGTCTAATGACACTATTGTGATGAATTTTTGTTGTAGTACACTTGCGTCACAATGGCGTCCTTAAGATTTAGCGATGCAAATTTTTTGAAGTTAACATGTGTTGCTATGGTGTCGTCAAATTTTAACGACATCATACCGACACTCATTGATGTCATAGCGACGTCATACAATTTAGTAACGCTAATTTTTCTGGCGTCACTATGACATCATTAAAAAATTTAGCGATGTCATGGCAATGCCCAGTGCATGTCAGAATACCGCAGATTTCTAGTAGCGTTTTCTCAAGTATGATGACATGTTACGTCAACCGTCGGTATTCTTCTTCTACTATTGTACTAAATGTAAAAGCTCTATCTAATGAAGATTCCAATGTTTTAGCTGAATTTGTTTTTAAATAATAAGTAAATATTTATTTCAACTATCGTACATTAGCCAAATCTATATTTTAGCAATAATAATTTCTCCTAATTTGTTAGTTTTTTTAAATAAATTTAAGTTAATTAAAAAGAAGTAATAAATAATTATTAAAGCTTAAAGTTATAGTTTTTACAAATGTCATAATTCAGCAACAGAACATGCACCATTGTGTTCGTGAATACTTTCTGATCAACCTTCATATATAAAATTTTACGATCGAAATTCAAATGGAAAAGCTATTAAGTTTTAAAAATAAATTGAAAATAATTCAAAATGTATTAAAGAAATATAGCTATTAGAAGAATCAATTAAATAACATATTCCTAGCGGTTTGGTGGTAGTGTGGCGATTGAGGATGATCCTCGGCCTAACTATCTAGATTTAATGTAATTTGATCTAATAGATAGAATTAGGGATAATAATTAGACACAACCTATGCAAAGCCTAAATGAGAACTTTGAAGCATATTTACAACATTGTTGTTTAAGCACAAAGTTATGCATAAATCAAATAAAAACTTTGTTCCGTTGTCGTGGCGTCTAATGCATAGATGATAGTTTCCATTAATTGTTTTGTTGGAGTGAATTGGTAAAATTACGCAATAGGTTAAAACGAAAACAAAAAGGTAGCTATCAGAATATTAAAATTCTAGAAGAGTAGCTAAGCACGGTTAATCAATTTCTTCCTTTATTCAAGATGTCATAGCACTATGGTCGCAATCGCAGTCTACATCGATTTGGACAAAACAAATTCTCAAAATTTCTTTCATTTCCATGTGTTTCAATTTGGTTTGAGAAATCTTGGTCCATTTTGTTACTTTGTCCATTTGTGTCTGCGGAACCTTTCAAGAATACATCATTAAGATCGTGCCCTCAAACCAGTTCTCCAACACTTCTTAAAAGTGTTACGAACAAAGAGCTGAAGAAACATTTACACAAGCTGTTATCACGATGTCAGTTATTTCTCCTTAAGACATAAGTTGTTTGTTTTTTGAAGAACACTAGTTCATTTTCTTTTTCTTTGCCCAAATAAAATTATATAAATTGCATATTTAGTTCCACTACGTGAACAAACAAAACTAGCTAAGCTTTAAATTTATTTGTGAAAACAGTCATGAGTGGGGCAAAATATATTTGTTACTGACTTGTAAATCTTCGAATGGTTTCTCTGTTCAACAAACAAAGTCCTGCAAGCTTTCCCCTGTCCAGATATTCAACGCTTTTAATATATAGTCTATTTACATTACATTATACATTAGACTTTTCTTATAACCATACACAGAAATAAAGGTAGATCGTATACATTTTAATTTTTGATTAATATTTCAATAAATAGATTTGTCAGTCATTTAATTTTTCAGGTTAGTGTTGTTTGCGGTCTTGAAACTCGGTCTCATTAGTGATCATATCCAGAAATATTTCTCAATACAAACAACAGAGAAATCTCAAAGACCTTGTTTGTACTGATCAAAATTCCAGAATCAAAATGTTCCTTGTATTATTACTAATCAAAATTGGAGAAATCTCAAAGACTTCTGCTTATTGTACTACAAGGGTTCAGTGATAAGTTTTTGCTTTGTTATCTGTTCCTGTACAATTCCAAAATCAACTGCTTTTCTTTTCAAGGCCTTCTCTTCTGGCACTTCGCCGTCCTCGTTTAGCTTAGACTTCAGCAGACGAGGTTTGAGTCTCTTCATATCTGAAAGCTGAACCGGTTTTAAGAAGAATTCTTCAGCTCCTTCCTCTAAACATCGGTCGATGCGCGAAGGAACATTCTCTGATGACATGATCACAACTGGAATGTCTTTCAAATACGATATCTCTTTCACTTTCTTGAGCAGATCATATCCTGTCATTCCAGGCATGCTGTAGTCTGTAATTATCAAGTTTACTTCTATTTCCTGTACGTAATTCAACAAAACAAGAATCAGTCTTTCTGGTCTAATCCAACAAAGATATGTAATATATATAACTGGTTTTTCTAATGGAAGGAGATTTACATGATGGTGAGGGGAATCAAGAAACTCCAATGCTTTGCTGCCTGAATCCACAGTAGTGACTGTGCAAAATCAACATTAGAAACATTAGAGTTATGAACCTTCAGATTAAATGGGTGCCTGCAGTGAATTTATCATATATGAACATGAAAGTACCTTGAAAAGATGAAGTCTTGAGCAATCTTTCAATGAGTTTTCTATCCAATATGCTGTCATCAACAGCAAGGACATGAAACTGAGAGTCGGCACAAATTGCCATTAACTGATGTCTAAAAGAAGAATACTTTGGCAGAGAAGATAGGGAATGGAGGAGAAAATTAATGGTGGTTTTGATAATTTTATTGTATAGAAAGAGAAGTGGGTATATTTATATAGTGACAGTATGAGAGAGTGGTCCAGAAAACAAAATCTAAGTAAATCTCAACTACTTGCGAAGAAAGATCCGACCAGATTTTCTCCATATCTTGTAACTGTCATTGTGCGTAGCCCGGAGAATATTATGCTTTTGTATTTTGGTCTCCGTGGGCGTTTTCCAACAGTCTTGTGTAAGAAGCTCTTTGCTAGTAGACGAATATTCACTATCAGAAGTTTTTTACATCCAACCAACGACCATTTAGAACATCTCGGAATATTTTATAAACCGCCCGTATTAATTTTTTTACTATTATAAGCAAAGTTAGCTTTGCAAATTACATAATTACATGACATATTTTTATTGGTGGGACTATGAGACTGGAAAAGTATAGACTAGGTGATTTCTACTCATTGAATAAAAGCTTAGGTCACCCTTCATTTTCACAATGAAATTTTAATTTTAATACGGGCATTGTTAATAAAAAGATATATGAGACTTAAAAGGTGGAAGAAGAAACTTTAAGAAGTAAAAAAATAGTTGAGTCGTATGATTTTGAAAAATAAAAAACCTAATTAACGTTAGTTTCAATTCTACAAATAATAATAATACATATTCACCTGAGTTGATTTACTTTCATAATCTATATTCAAATCTTCTTTCATCTTAGTGTGTTCCAATTTTGATTTGAGAGATATTGGACCATTTTATTTCTATTTCCGTTTGTGATTGCAGATTCATCAAGAATACATCATTAAGTAATGTCTTTGGTAGTACTACCTTCATTAAGAGTATTCATACACTGTAACAGGTTAGTAAAACATTGTATGCCAAAAAACAATTCTCACATGATTTTAAATAAGGACATTGTTTATTACGTCTTCATCAGTGCCCACCACATGTTTTACAACTGTATCCACAAACTACAACCCATCTCCAACACTTTTGAGAAGTGTTACAACGAGTTGAGGAAACATTTTCTTTTTCTTTGTCCAGATAAAATTATAGAGATTGCATACTTAGCTTCACTACGTGAACAAACCAAATCAAACCTGCTAAGCTTTAAAGCTGTTTGTGAAACAGTCGTCTCTGGGGGTAAAATATATTTTACATTGACTAGTAAATCTTCAAAGAATTTCTCGGTTCAGCAAACAGAGTTTTACAGGCTCCCCTATCCAGATTTTCAGCACTTTTAAAAGTCTATATACATTGACTAGTAAATCTTCAAAGAAATGATGTTGTTGTTGTTACTTGTTAGCATTATTATCAGTGATGTGCCTGATCCTCAATTTTTCTTCTTCTTAGAATCTGTCTAATCAATCTTTATTATTGATCATATTTTTCTTTTTTGGTTCGGCTTCCATATACCACGCTGTATTCTAGAAGCTAGCATTTTAATTTCAATTAATATTTCAATAAGTAGATCCGTCAGTCATTCAAATTTTTAGGTTAACGGTGTTAGCGTTCATGAAACTGTGTCTTAGTATTAGTGATTATATCCAGAAATATGTTTCATTAGTGATTATATTATGGAGTACTTTCCCTCAGAAATTCAAAAATCAAAATGTTCCTTGTATTAATTATAAGTTATAACCAATCAAAATCGGAGAAATCTCAAGACTTCTGCTCACTGTACTAGCTACAAGATTTCAGTAGTGATAAGTTTTTGCTTTGTTA
This sequence comes from Allium sativum, assembly GCA_030737875.1. NCBI lineage: Eukaryota > Viridiplantae > Streptophyta > Magnoliopsida > Asparagales > Amaryllidaceae > Allium > Allium sativum. The sequence goes on from CM060915.1 coordinate 803,440,708, forward strand.
TCTGTTCCTGTACAATTTCAAAATCAACTGCTTTTCTTTTCAAGGCCTTTTCTTCTGGCACTTCGTCGTCGTCGTTGAGCTTACACTTCAGCAAACGAGGTTTGAGTCTCTTCATATCTGAAAGCTGAACCGGTTTTAAGAAGAATTCTTCGGCTCCTTCCTCTAAAACATCGGTCGATGGGCGAAGGAACATTCTCTGATGACATGATAACAACTGGAATGTCTTTCAAATACGATATCTCTTTCACTTTCTTCAGCAGATCATATCCTGTCATTCCAGGCATGCTGTAGTCTGTAATTATCAAGTTTACTTCTATTTCCTGTACGTAATTCAACAGAACAAGAATCAGCCTTTCTGGTTTTATCTAACAATGATATGCAATATAGCTGGTTTTTCTAATGGAAGAAAATTTACGTACATGATGATGAGGTGAATCAAGAAACTCCAACGCTTTGCTGCCTGAATCCACAGCAGTGACTGTACAAAATCAACGTTAGATACATTAGAGCAATGAATCTTCAGATCAAGTGGGTGTTTGTAGTGAATTTAATTATCATATGTATGAATGAATGAAAGTACCTTGAAAAGATGAAGTCTTGAGTAATTTTTCAATGAGTTTTCTGTCCAGTATGCTGTCATCAACGGCAAGGACATGAAACTGAGACTCGGCACAAATTGCCATTAACTGATGCCTAAAAGAAGAATACTTTGGCAGAGAAGATAGGGTATAAGAAACAGAATAGAGAAATGTAAAAGTTTTGTATTGTATTTTCATAGCAGAACAAATGTACAACTATACATAGAAAATGGGCTTTTTGTAATAATAAAGACCTAGTAGGCTTAGACCCAACAGACTGAACGGGATATAGAGAAATATGTTCTCCATACCCCCCCCCCCCCAAACCCAATTATCGTAACAAGGGTTTGAGCTCTGGAACCCCCCCCCCCCTCCGCAAACCCAATTATCGTAACAAGGGTTTGAGCTCTGGAAATTAAGAAATGGCGGCCGACTCCAATCTCCATACTTTTGTCTTCGAAATCAATTTTCTTCCACTCTGATAACATCTCTGTCTTCTTTATGTCTTTGTTTCCATCTCATGATCTCGCCTTGAGCTTGTACTTTGTTTTTGGTGCAGGTAGCTACGGATTTGTTGACCTTTGTGTCAAATCTGCTCATGTTGATGAAATTTGAAGTGTCTTCGTTAGATCTATGCAAAGATTGATACTTTACTGCAGATTCGTGACTTGAAGTTGCGGATCTGTTGTATTTGTCTTCTAGGGTTTGATCCTTGCTTCTGTTGTCGTTGAATTGAGGGCTTCTAATTTCTGCAACGCATAGCTTGTCTTTCAAGGCCTCAAATCTATTTTTGGACAATGGTTTTGTCAGAATATCGGCTATTTGGTAAGTTGACGGTACGTGATTAACTTGAAGCTTGTCTCTTTGAACTAATTCTCGTACAAAGTATATATCTAGTTCAAGATGTTTAGTTCTAGAGTGCAATACTGGATTTGCAGTTAGGGCTATAGCACTCATATTGTCACATCATACTGTTGCCTTTGAGTTTGAATTAATTTTTAGATCACTCAATAATGATTGAATCCACATTATTTCTGCTGTTCTACTTGCAATGTTGCGGTATTCTGCTTCTGTACTAGATCTAGAAACTGTACTTTGTTTCTTAGCACACCATGATATTGGATTTTTGCCTAAGTATATGCAGTAACCACTTGTGGATTTTCTGTCATCATGATCATTTGCCCAGTCTGCATCTGCATAAGCATTAATGTCTAAGTTGTTGCTAGTCTTCAGTATTAGACCCTGATTGATATTGCCTCTTAAGTATCTTAAGATTCTCTCGACTGCTTTTCAGTGATCACTCAATGGCTTTTGCATAAACTGACTTGCCTTATTCACACTGTATGATATGTCTGGTCTGGTTATAGTGACATATTGTAATGCTCCAATGATGCTTCTGTATAACCTTTCATTACATGTAGCTTCACCTTTTTCTTTGCTTAGATGTATGTTAGTGACCACTGGTGTAGGCAAGAGATTAGCTTTATTCATGTCAGACCTTGCTAGAATTTCAGTAATATACTTTCTTTGACTCAATTGAAGTTCATTATTCTTGTTTCTGCTGACTTCAATACCTAGGAAGTATGACAGTTCACCTAGGTCTTTAACTGAGAACTCACTGTTTAGTTATTAAGTGATGTTTCTGATTTCATTATTGCAATTGCCTGTAATTATGAAATCATCCACATAAATCAGAACATAGGTCACTGTATTAGCTGTAAAATTTGTAAACAGTGAGTTATCAGATTTTGCTGATGTATATCCAAACTTTGATAGTGTTGCCTTTAGCTTATTGAACCAGACCCTGGGTGCCTGCTTTAGTCCATAAATAGCCTTATTCAACTTGCACACCATGTTGTTATCTGATTTTTCCTTTAGTCCTGGTGGTAGTTCCATATACACCTCTTCCTGTAAGTCACCATTTAAAAAAGCATTATTAACTTCAAGTTGCTTGATGGTCCAATTTTTATGCAAGGCTATTGTTAAGATAATTCTAATTGTTGTTGGCTTCACAACAGGTGAGAAAGTTTCACTGAAATTAATTCCCCACTTTTGTGAATAACCTTTAGCCACTAATCTAGCATTGTATTTAGAAATTGTACCATCAGCATTTCTTTTTATTCCATATGTCCATCTACACCCAATGATATTTTTTTCTTTGGGTGGTTGAACAAAACACCAAGTCTTTTTATTAACTAAAGCATCTAATTCTTCCTGCATAGCTGACCTCCACTTATCATTCAACTTGGCTTGTTGATAAGTGGATGGTTTAGTATCATTAAATTCAGTACAAAAAGTTTTTGGTTTGAATATGCCACTCTTTGCTCTTGTCATCATATGGTGTCTGTTATGAGATTGAGGAACTTCCCTGTTTCTTTCGACTTGAGTGCTTTCAGGACCGTTGTTTTCTTCATTGCTCACATTATCATGTTGCACATTATCATTGTCACCACCACCACTGTTTTCACTTTCATGATCTGAAGCATCTCTATGAGTGTAATGTTGTGTAGTGCTAGTAGTTTGCGTGCTTTTTGTTTGTTTAGTGCTATTATCAGAAAGTGGCACATGCATAACTTCATCCACTTGTTCAGGAAATTGTGGAATTATAGTTCTTGAATTATAATTTTTCTTTGTGGTTTGCATGTGTCACTCTTGAAAGGAAACACTTTCTCATTAAAGGTCACATGTCTAGATATATAAATTTTTCCATTGCTGTCCAAACACTTGTAGCCTTTAAAGTTTTTGGCGTAACCCAAAAAAGTACATGGAGTAGATCTGAAATCTAGCTTGTGCTTATTAAATGGTCTAATATGAGGAAAACATAGACATCCAAATACTTTTAGTTCATCATAATTTGGTTTGGTTTGATTTAAAATTTCTGTGGGACACTTCATGTTAAGTACCTTAGTAGGTAACCTGTTTATTAGATGAACAGCTGTGGCAAATGCATCAGGCCAGAATTTTAGAGGCAATGATGCATGTGCTAGCAGTGTCAATCATGTCTCCACAATATGTCTATGTTTTCTCTCAATTAATCCATTCTGTTTAGATGTATGTGGACACGTTAATCTATGTGTAATACCTTTTTTTATGAAAATAATCTTTTAAGGGTAAAAACTCCTTACCGCCATCACTTTGAATAGTTTTGACTTTATGGCTTAACTGGTTTTCAACATTGGCTATGAACTGCATAACTATATTACAGGTGTCAGATTTTGATTTTAAAAAATATATTCAAACATATCTAGAATGAGCATCAATAAATGAAATGTAATATTTGTACCCACAGTCAGTGTTAATTGGTGTTGGGCCCCATAGGTCGACAGCAATTAATTTTAATGGGTTCACATATTCAGTTTCAGAATTTGGGAATGGCAATTTATGGCTCTTTCCCATTTGACAGTATGTGCACACATAATAACTTGGAATATCAACAGAAATATCATTGTTGACTAAAATTTCTTTCATAATTTTCGAACTTGGATGTCCAAGCTTACAATGCCACAAATCAAATATCATGCAGTCATTACTTGAGTCTAATTCAGTCACATTACAGTACTTATTTCTAGGCTCAGTATTTTTGCAGTTTCCAGAATTGAACTTGTATGAGCCATTTTGTTCCCTACCCTGCAATAAGATGTTCCTAGTCAGCATGTCCCTAACAACACAGTGGTTTGGGTAAAATTCAAATGATACTTTGTTGTCTTTAGCACACTGTGACACGCTGATTAAATTTTTCCTTATGTGTGGTGCACATAGTAAATTATTTAGATATATTTGTTTGGCACCATTAATACTAGCTTGTCCGGTATGAGAAATAATTATAGAATTACCATTACCCATAATTAGAGATTGCTTACCTTTGTACTCACTATTGCCAAGATTCGGATTATTTAAGTTGTCTGTGACATGATGAGTTGCTCCTGAATCTGGATACCATGAATCATCTTGAATATCATCTGTAGTAGCAGGATTTGAGGAAGTTTCTTGATTAGTTTTAGCATCTGATTGACTGCTAACCATGTTGGCATTCAGATTGTTATTCTTGTTATTGTTATTGCCTTGTTGATTGGCATTGTAGCTGTTGTCAAACCTGAAATAACATCTGTTAGCTGTGTGACCCATTTTTTCACAAATCTGGCACTTTGGCCTGTTGTTGGGGTTCCATCTCCCAGCTCTTCCTCTTCCACGGTTTGGCTGACCTCCTCTTTGGTAAGTATTTTGGTTTCTTGAATTGTTTTGTTGGTTTTTGTTTTTCCCTGTAGTGATATAGTTAACTGAGGGATCAGAAACTTGATCTTTTCTTTGCAATAGTCTGCCTTCATGAGCTAACAGCATAGAATGAACACTTTGTAGAGAGGGTATGGGTTCTATGGATGTTATGAATGCTACAACTGCTTCATATTCATCCTCCAGCCCTCCAACTATGTATAATACTTGTTCTTTTTCTTAAATCTTGTTTCCTGTGCATGCTAGTTGATCACATAGATTCTTTACCTTCATTAGGTACTCATTCATGTTAGAATCCTCTTTCTTTATGCTTTGAAGTTGCTTCTTGTAGTTTAACACTCTTGCAGAAGACTGACTAGTAAATGATCTTTCTAGAGCAGTCCAAATATCATGTGATGACTTAACACCAATCAATTGTGGCATTATTGATGAACTAACAGTAGACATTAGCCATGCACTCACAAGATTGTCTTGCCTTTGATATGATGCATGTTCTTGATTAGGAATTAAGTTGTTATCAGTGCCTCTATTATATTTTGCTAGAACAGTTTGAGTTCCGTAGAGATAATCTTCAATTCCATAACCTTTTGCTGTTGTTTCCACTTGCAGTTTCCATAAAAGATAATTTGATTCATCCAATTGAATCGAGATGATATTGCTTTACGGCTTGATGATGGATTTGATAAGTTCTTCAGTGCTCTCAGCACTGGTCTGATTTGATCTAGCTGATGATCTTGGGGAATTTGGATTTGGTGGATTTGTTTCAACCATGATGCACAAATATTCAAGACTTGATAATAGTCAGCGAGAAAGAAGGTAAGTTTTTCAAAAACTCTGATTCTTGAATTGGATTTTCTGGATGATTTCTTTGATTGATTCCAAAAATGCAACCAGAAGTGTCAAAATGATGATTTCAAGAATGTTTTGATATGTATTTTCTGATTGACTTTCTTGGACGGTTTTTGGTTTCAGTTTGAATGATTTCACCAGAATTTTTGATCGGATTGGAGTTTTTGAAATTCTTTACCACCAAGCTTGTGAGACTGAATACTGTTGCAGCCACGTAACACTGGCGAGGCACTGTCTTCATATTCACAGCCTCAACCTTCAAGTGATGAGATGAAATCTCAGATGAAGGGTACTCACGTGATGATATTACTCTGACGGGTAATCTATCTTTTAGATAGATTTGTAGAGGCACAGCGATTTGAATTAAGATCTTGATGCGATTAGCAAGAACGCTCTGATACCATATAAGAAACAAAATAGAGAAATGTAAAAGTTTTGTATTGTATTTTCATAGCAGAACAAATGAGCGAATGTACAACTATATATAGAAAAAGCAGTAGCAGCCGACATGGGCTTTTTGTAATAATAAAGACCTAGTGGGCTTAGACCCAACAGACTGAACGGGATATAGAGAAATATATTCTCCATATAGGGAATGGAGGAGAAAATTAATGGTGGTGGTTTTGATAATTTTATTGTATAGAAACAGAAGTGGGTACAAATAAATACATAGTGACAGTATGAGAGAGTGGTCTAGAAAACAAAATCTAAGTAAATCACAACTACTTGCAAGGAAAGATCCGACCAGATTTTCTCCATATCTTGTGACTGTCATTGTGCGTAGACCGGAGAATATCTTGCTTTTGTATTTTGATCTCCGTGGGCATTTTCCAACAGTCTTGTGTAAGAAGCTCTTTGCTAGCAGACGAATATTCACTATCACAAGTTTTCCACATCCAACCAACGAGCATTTAGAACATCTCGGAATATTTTGTAAACCGCCCGTATTAATTTTTTTACTATTATAAGCAAAGTTAGCAATGAAATTTTAATTTTAATACGATCATTATTAATAAAAATATATATGAGACTTAAAAGGTGGAAGAAGAAACTTTAAGAAGTAAAAAATAGTTGAGTCGTATGATTTTGAAAAACAAAAACATAATTAACATTAGTTTCAATTCCACAAATAATAATAATAGAACAAAATAAATCCTAAAAACATACAATAATATTGCATAAAATGAGCACTAGAGAACAATTCAAAATTACTTTTAAGTATGATCATATGAATCACTGCCATCATCTACATGTACAAAAATTATAACCAAGCACTTGTTAAGGACTGTTTGAATAAATAGTCCCACATCATTAGATAAATTAGAGAAACAGAGTAAAAATATGCGTTTGTAGACATGTAACATTTGGAAAAATGTCGTAAAAATGCATGTGGAAGAAAATCAAGCTTTTTTCTCTAGCATATCAACATGTGATATCAACAATCGGTGTTCTTCTTCTACAGCTATACTAAACGTAACACCTCTATCAAATGACGATCCCAATGTTTCAAACAAATTTTTGTTTGACAATAATAAGTAAAATTTATTTCAGGTATTGTATTTGTGTATCCAGCCAAATCTATATTATAACGCTAATAAATTTATCTAATTTATTACCTTTTTTATAAATAATATAAGGTTAATAATGGTAATTCTGCTTATGCTATTTTCAATATTGTATTTACCGTAAACACTATTATAATATATACGATATCTAGCTTAACGGATCCTTAGGATGGAGAATCTCAATCTTCCTTTAAGTTATTGGGCATTTCATTTGAATATTTTCACCTGAGTTGGTTTACTTTCATAATCTATATTCAAATCTTCTTTCATCTTAGTGTGTCCCAATTTTGGTTTGAGAGATATTGGACCATTTTATTTCTATGTCCGTATAAGATTGCAGATTCGTCAAGAATACATCATTAAGTAATGTCTTTCTTCGTACTACCTTCATTAAGAGTATTTATACACTATAAAAGGTTAATAAAATATTGTATGCTTTAATACTTTCGACGGATGATGCAAATTTAGATATGGAAATGGCGACCTCATCTTCTTCTTTCATATCCTTATTGCAAGCCTTCGATTCATCCTTCTCTCCTCTTCCTTCACATAATTCACAGCCTATTCCCCCTGATCCTCCCCTCCTACCGACAATCCCTCTGCTGCCAAACCCTTCAATAAAAATCATGGAACTAATCTTCCTGATCCACATACTGCTTCTGTTAGATCTACCATTCCTAATGCAAACCCTCTTGTAAGTAACGACTCAACTTTCAATTTGTCTAGCTCCTCCTCCTTAAATGCAAATCAGTCCACGTCTAACTCTTCTTTTCCATCGTTCATGAAAAAGGATTATGCATCCCTGTTTAATTCTCTACCTTGGAATGCTGTATCAGCCTCAACATTTCTAAATCCCTAGGGATGGTGTGCCGAAGAAGATCCTAGACACTGTCAGATCTGAAGGTATGAAGTTCTGGAGCGATTTCTTGGTAGGATTCTTTCTTGATGGCACCTCATCATATCCTTCAGTGGTAAATTTTTTGAATCGGTTTTGGAAATTAGATGGTGATGTTAATATAAGATCAGATGGATTGAATTACTATTTCAAGTTTTCAAATGAAGCTGACAGAGATTTTTTTTTAAATCTAATCCAATTTTTATAAGAGGACGTATGTTCATTATAACTAGATGGGATCCGTCTATATGAAATGCACAAGCCCAAATTAAAAAGTTCATATTTGGGTACATTTTTATCGAATCCCTGCTATTCTTTGGACGTTAATGAGTATAAACTGGCTTGCTTGCCATGTGGGGAGACTAATATGTTTTTATAGTAGCACTGCAAAGTTGCAACGATTTAGATATGCAAAAGCCTTAATTGAGATTTCTTCAGACTTTGATCTCCCTGATAAAATAGTGGTAGACGGTTTTGGTAAGAATTGTCCATCAGTTAGGTTAGCTTATGATTAGAGACCCAAAATTTGCACCATTTGTAAAGTCTTTGGCCATACATCCAGTGATTGTGAATTTAATGCTAAGACAGATGGGGAAAACGGGAATCATGTAGAGGATTTGGACACTAACCATCATGTAAGATTTAGAGATCAAGCTCGACATGATTCTAGAAAGCCTAACTCAAATGTCAATCAAAGTAATTGGACTTCAGTTAATACAAAAGCTAAGAAATTTTGGAGAAAGAAGGGAGGGATTAATAACAAGGCCATTGAAATGTAGAAAATGATTTACCTAAGATTAATGATAATCCGTTTGATGTTCTAGCAACAGAGAATGACGAAAAGGGTTATAAAGATGAGGATAATGCAGAGAACAATTTAAATTCCAGTGTGCATATTAATGAAAAGAGTTAACTAGCAGTAATTCAGTTGTTGTTGTTGGTCTAGGATTGCAAATGCATAATGTTAATGAGGCTGCATTTCAAAACATAGTGGGTAATAGTGATACACAGATTATAGATGAATAAACATTGATGGGTAATCTCTTTAATGAAAATATTACTACTGCAGATTGTTGGGAAACAATGGCTGAGTCGTGGACTAGGTCGCTTTCTTGAAGACGATTCGGCGATCTGGTCGGAGGTGCAAACCAGTTCGTTCCTTCGTCGTCGCCTCTAGGATAAAACAGCCTCAAAACAATAACCGATTTGCTTGCACAACAAATCGGTGCAGATTTGCACTGTCTGAAAAAATTGCTCGAAAATTTCTGAGAAGAGAATTTTAATGGCGGCTGAGAGAAGAGAGAACTTTTCAATTCGGTAGGTCTTCTCGTCTGAGGCTAATGACAATATATAGAACGAAAATTAGGGTTTGGGTTTACAGATTAGTAGGCCGCTAAAATTTGGGGGATATAATTTTTACCGTTGCAGAAATCTTTTTCCATAAAAAACGGTTCGAAAAAGGCTAAGTTTTATGGTCCAAAAAATATAAGTGTCTACACCACAAAGCCCAAGCCCAAGCCGAGCCGGACCGGGCCGGGCCGGGTCGGGTCGGGTCGAGTCGGTCGGTCGCGCGCGCGTGTGTGGTGGTCATATGATGCATGGTCTCTCTCCTCACAACAATGCATGTATTGGGAGCCCAAGGCCCCAACATGATTTCTTAGAAACAAGTATAAAAGCTTGCCTCTTCTATATAATCCCATGATGTGGGACTATTCCCATATAGGAGTCATTCTTACACTTATTCAAGATTTTTAATAATTCACTTAATGTTTGTAAAACATTTCCAACAATCCCCCACTTGAATTTTTTTAAAAATATTTTCGAGCAGTTTCTTAAAAACATAAGATTGTGCATAAACAAAGGTGTCTTTCGACTTGAACCTTTGCATAGTGAATAAGATTCAGTTTTTACTAGAGTGACACGTAGTCTTGAACTCTATTCCTGACATCAAACCACACACAACCTTTTCTATAGTGCAATCAAATAAGCCCGTGCATTTATGGCCATGCACGTCTATCCTAGTTTAGTGAATGCTCTAGAAGTTTTGCCCGAAACTCCATAGGAAACAGCCACATTTCCACATTCACAAAGGTGAGTCTATCAAGAGCACTCCTGAAGGTAGGTACTCCACTCCACATAGAGTATAGATCTCATTAAGAGTTTCTATTAACTCATCCTCTAATCACTTCAGGAATACGTGCTTCTTGGTTTATTAAATAGCATGTTCAACTCATATCACAACACAACTTGTTATTACCCATTGAACCTAGTTCTTGGGATCTCTAGTCATTTAGGTCGGGTTACCATTATGCGTGACTCAACAATCTAAGGGCAATAGTCCCATTCTTTTAGAAGAGTTATGGACTTTCTCTCTGGACAGTCCTTTCGTCAAAGGATCTGCCAAATTTTCCTCACTACGTACGTAATCCACTCTAACGGTGCCTGTGGAAAGTAGTTCTCTAACCGTACTGTGTTTACGACGTATTTGTCGTCTCTTACCGTTATAATATCGGTTCTGAACTTTTGCAATAGCCGCGGTACTATTGCAATGTATCAACACAGCTGTATCGGTTTTTCCCATTAGGGAATCTCAGCTAGCAGATTTCTCAAGTACTCTGCCTCTTCACTAGCTATAGCTAGTGCTATCATCTCAGACTCCATAGTAGACTGAGCCAAAATAGTCTGTTTCTTGGATTTCCAAGAAACAGCTCCTCCAGCGATGCTAAATATATAGCTACTGGTCGCTTTAGAATCATCAGATAAGGTATTCCAGTCTGCATCGGAATATCCTTCAAGTACAGCTGGAAACCTTTCATAATGTAATCCAAGGTTCATGGTTCGTTTAAGGTAACTCATTACCCTTTCAATAGCTTGCCAGTGCTCTATACTAGGTCTACTGGTAAACCTGCACAATAATCCCACGACATAGGCAATGTCGGGTCTAGTACAATCAGTGGCATACCGAAGGCTGCCAATGATGCTCGCATAATCAGACTGTCTTACACCTTCACCAGTGTTCTTAAATAACTTTACACTGTGATCATATGGTGTACTTACAGGTTTACAGTCAAAGTAATTATATTTCTTTAGTATCTTCTCAATGTAATGAGATTGATCCAAAGAAATTCCCTTTTCTGACCTAGTAATCTTAATACCAAGGATTACACTCACTTCACCTAGATCTTTCATATCAAAATTGACACTTAATAAGGATTTGACTGAGTTTATGGCATGAATATTTGACCCAAAAATGAGTAGGTCATCTACATAAAGGCATATAATAGTGCAAATGTCATTCTCAAATTTGTAATAAATGCATTTGTCACTTTCATTAACTTTAAAACCATTTGAAATGATTAAGTTATCAAATTTTTCATGCCATTGTTTAGGTGCTTGTTTTAAACCATATAATGATTTATCCAATTTACATACTTTATGTTCTTGACCATGTACTACAAATCCTTCAGGTTGGTGCATATAAATTTCTTCGTCTAATTCACCGTTCAAAAAGGCAGTTTTAACATCCATTTGGCGTATAAGTAAATTATGAATGGAAGCAAGTGAGATTAATACCCGAATGGATGTTATTCTAGTTACAGGTGAAAAAGTGTCAAAGAAGTCTATATTTTCCTTTTGTTTAAAACCTTTAGCTACTAGTCGTGCTTTATATTTATCTATAGTGCCATAAGGTTTTAATTTCTTTTTAAGTACTCATTTACAACCTATAGACTTACAACCAGGGGGTAAATCTACCAAGTGCCAAGTCTTATTGGATTCTAAAGAATCCATCTCATCGTTTATAGCCTCTTGCCAGAAATCGGCATCTAAAGAAGATAAGGCTTCTTGGAGGTTTATAGGATCCTCCTCAATAGTAAAAACACAAAAATCTGAACCAAAGTCTTTTATGGTTCTTGCTCTTTTACTTCTTCTAGGTTCAGCTTCAGAATTTTCATTAAGTTCTGTTCTAATAGGCATATTTGAAGTGCCCCCACTATTCCTTAATTTGAAAGGAAATTTAGTTTCATAAAAATCGGCATCATTTGATTCAATTATATTATGTGCATTAAGGTCATAAAATCTATATGCTTTGCTATTAATAGCATAGCCTATAAATGCACATTCATATGCTCTACTTGCCAATTTTATTCTCTTAGGGTCTGGAATGCGAACATATGCTAAACAACCCCAAGTTCTAAAGTATGAGACATCGGGTTTATGATTCTTTAAAATTTGATAAGGTGAAATTTTATTCTTAGATTTAGGGATTCTATTCAGAACATAGCATACAGTCATTAAAATATCCCCCCACCAATGTTTTGCTGCACCAGAATTTAATAATACGGCAACTACTAGTTCGGTAAAGGTCCTATTTTCCCTTTCTGCTTTACCGTTCATTTCAGGTGAGTAGGGTGCAGTTCTCTCATGTACTATACCATGTTGTTTATAGAAATCCAGAATAGAATTAGATTCATATTCTGTTCCTCTATCACTACGAAGTCTCTTAATTTTTCTATTTGCTTGATTCTCAATCTCAGTTTTGAATGTTTTAAACATGTCGAAAGCATCACTTTTATTTTTCATAAGATATACATATGTGAAATCAGAGCAGTCATCAATAAAAGTGATAAAATAACGATGTCCCTGTCTAGTTAAAGTGCCATCAAGTTCACATATGTCAGAATGAATCAAGTCTAAGGGTTCAGAAACTCTATCAACAGATTTGTGAGGTTTCTTTGTGATTTTAGCTTGTGTACAGAATTCACATTTATCAGATTCAGATTCTGTCATTTTAGGTATCATATCTAAGGTGCTCATGTTACGAATAATTCGATTATTAACATGACATAATCTAGAATGCCAGATATTAAAATCACACAACATGTAAGCAGAAGTAGTCACTTTATTAGATTCAACATTCAGTTTAAACATACCCTCACAAGCATAACCCTTTCCCACAAAAGTTCCCTTATAAGTAAGAGTGTACAAATCAGCCCCAATAACTTGAGTGAAACCAGCCTTATTAAGGAGGAAGCCAGAGACCAGATTCTTTCTTATCTCTGGAGTGTGCATAACATCTTTCAGAATTACAGTTTTTCCAGAGGTGAACTTGAGTTCCACATTTCCAATCCCCGCAACTGTAGTGGTGTGAGAGTCTCCCAACAGCACTTTCTGATTTTCAGCAGCCGTGTATGTAGAGAACATGCCACGATCATAGCAGACATGGCGAGAAGCACCAGTGTCTACCCACCAACCCTCTGATCCACCAACAAGGTGAATCTCAGTAACCATAGCCGTAAGAGGCTCCTCGGTCAGGTTAGCCTGCGGTGCAGAGCTTGGCCTGTTCCAGCACTTTCGTGCCATATGCCCTGGTTTTCCACAGTTGTAACAAAGAAACAACTGTCCAGAGTCATTCTTTTGGGCTGGTTTCTGCTGTCCTTTTGGGTTTCCTTGCAGATTCCCATTCTGTTTGTTGCGCCTGTTCTGATTCTTAAAAGATTTCTGATTTGGTTTCAGAACAGCGGGAGTGGTCTTCTTAGTACTGTTGTTATTCACAATCAGCACCTCTTCTTTCTGGTCCTGCTTGCGTGCCTCCTCCTCAATACGGAGGCGTGTAATCAAGCTTTCTAAGGAAAATTCCTTAGTCTTATGTCGCAAGACATTCTTAAAATCTTTCCAGCCTGGGGGTAATTTGTCAATGATAATAGCAATTTGAAATTGTTCGTCCAAGACCATACCTTCGGAGATGATCTCATGAGCTATTTTCTGTAGCTCATGAGACTGCATCTCTACCGATCTATCATCAGTCATATGGTACTTTAGATAGCGGCTCACAGCATATTTCTTTGCCCCTGCCTCCTCTGTATCATATTTCTTCTTCAGTGCTTCCCAGATCTCCTTTGCTGTCTTTTCATCTGAGTTATAATAATCATACAGATCATCGCTCAGTCCGTTCAGAATAAAGTTCTTGCATAGATAATCTTGTTCAGTCCAGGTCTGTAGTTGCTTTGACTGTTCAGTCCATGATGCCATGTTCGCTGCATCAGTCTCAGCAGGTTTATCTGGAAGCTGCGGTTTGTCAGTAGTCAGCACAGCCACATCCTTTCTGATGGTGAGGAAGAACTCCATCTTCTGACGCCATCGTTTGAAATGCAAGCCTTCAAATCTGAAAGGAGCAGCCGTCACAAGAGGGTTCTGGAAAGCAGAGGGTGGAGCAGAATCGTCTAGGGTTGAATTGGAAGCCATTATTTCAGTTCGTCTTCAAATTGTTGGGAAACAATGGCTGAGTCGCGGACTAGGTCGCTTTCTTGAAGACGATTCGGCGATCTGGTCGGAGGTGCAAACCAGTTCGTTCCTTCGTCGCCGCCTCTAGGATAAAACAGCCTCAAAACAATAACCGATTTGCTTACACAACAAATCGGTGCAGATTTGCACTGTTTGAAAAAATTGCTCGAAAATGTCTGAGAAGAGAATTTTAATGGCGGCTGAGAGAAGAGAGAATTTTTCAATTCGGTAGGTCTTCTCGTCTGAGGCTAATGACAATATATAGAACGAAAATTAGGGTTTGGGTTTACAGATTAGTAGGCCGCTAAAATTTGGGGGATATAATTTTTACCATTGCAGAAATCTTTTTCCATAAAAAAGGGTTCGAAAAAGGCTAAGTTTTATGGTCCAAAAAATATAAGTGTCTACACCACAAAGCCCAAGCCCAAGCCCAAGCTGAGCCGAGCCGGGTCGGGTCGGGTCGAGTCGGTCGGTCGCGCGCGTGTGTGTGGTGGTCATATGATGCATGGTCTCCCTCCTCACAACAATGCATGTATTGGGAGCCCAAGGCCCCAACATGATTTCTTAGAAACAAGTATAAAAGCTTGCCTCTTCTATATAATCCCATGATGTGGGACTATTCCCATATAGGAGCCATTCTTACACTTATTCAAGATTTTTAATAATTCACTTAATGTTTGTAAAACATTTCCAACACAGATCAATCTATAATGGCAATTACTGGTACAAGCATCCATGTTGCATCACCAGCTTCAACGGGTTTGAACGCTAATGCTTTCCAATCTATTATCAATGTTGTTAATACATCCACTTCTAATACAACTCCTACTACCACTAAATCCGGCGCTTCAGCAACTTTATCTTCTATACCCTCAAAATCTTCCCCTTACCATAACTTGAAACCTCTCTCATACCTTCAACTACCACCACCAAATGTAACAGGATCAGGTCTGACTTTCCCTGTTGTTAACACTGCTCTCATATCCACTGCAGAGCCCACAAGCTTGCTTACATCATCTCAATATAAGGCTAAAAAATTGATATGAAAGTTTTGTGCAGATGATGATCTCAATGAAGGGAATGACTACGGTCCAGAGGATGTGTTTCCTCTTAGTAATAATCTGAAAACATCTCGACGGCATACGCGGACAAATTCAATGTATGATCCTTCTCTCACTTGATATGTTGTTGTTGTGCTTTCATGTGTAGTTGCTGTATAATCTTGGCACTACTAGGATTTTGGTGAATGCTTATTATTACTCTTTGTCCTTGTTCATTAGTCACTTGGTGTAATTGGTCACTTGCATGCAGTCAGTTATGCTTTTGTTGTTCTATTCTGATCTAGTTTGGTGCTACTGACTTGGTTGCCAGTGTAATGCTAACGCATTGTAGCTTGGTGAAGATACGCAGCACTTAAGATGGTGTTTGTCATGTAGTTGTGGTTGTTGAACTTATATTTTGTTGTGTTATTTGATGATCTGCACTTTAAATCTTTTGTGTTCTGTTGTGAAATCTGAAGTTATAAATTGTCAAGAGTATGTTTTAGCTTCGGACCACTTTGATTGTATTTTTGAAGTTGTAAATAAAAAATTTCACATGCCTTTCAAAAAAAAAACATTGTATGCCAAAAAACAAATCACACATGATTTTAAAAGGGGATTTTTGTCACAAGGACAAAAAGAGCAAAATGTTTGCTCAAAAGGACAAAAGCCAAAAAATTTGTCAAAAAGGACATTTTCTAGTGGAAATGGTGAAATTCAGGGGGGGCCCTTGTTTTCCACTATACACTAAAAGTTGGCCTTTTAAGCAAAAATTTTTGCTCTTGTCCTTTTGGGCAAACTTTTTGCTTTTCTTGTCCTTCACACAAGTTTCCTAAAATTAAAAAGCTTCTTCTTCATGCCAATTCTCGGGTACCCATTGCAACAATTTTTGTCACTTCTTCTAACATTTGAAGCATTTATCTACACATATTTCATACGTCCTTTCGTATTCAATGTCAATTTTGTACTTTACCTTTTAATTTATCTTCCTTCAGATTGATAAGGTTAGCCTTTTCATTTTTGTTAACTATGTAAATTTGGTGTTGTATATGTAATTTGAAACTTGCTAATTTTTGGGAATATTTATATATTTTTTGTTCTTTTGCAAAATAAGTTTCCTAAAATATTCATGTCAACGTCAACTTAATAATCCATTGATTCCTTATTCTTCATGTTTATGCGTAAGTTTATTTTACTAAATGTGTAAACAATTTAGAGTTCTACAACTGGAAATTAAATAGATTTTGTAGACAGGTTCTTAGCTTGGATATGTAGATTATATGTTAAAATATTAGGAGTCGCTAGCAAATTTAATTCATGTATTTGTTCGTACATTGGAAAAAAAAGGGGAAAAACAAACCAAGAAAGTGGGCGACACAATAACTTGTTAGGGACTGCGGAATGGATCTTTCAGGCAAAGCAAACACTAAAAGGGGGTGAATAGCATTTGTAAGAATTTAAACAAAACTAAAAACTAGAGAGAACTATGGGATGAATAAAATACCACAAACACAATCACAGACACAGATTCAAAATAAACAGAAATAAAAGTGCAGAAAAGGAAAGAACACACCGGATGTTATACTGGTTCGGATCACTCCTACGTTTAGTCCCGCACAACGCTGGATTGTGAAGAGTTTTATTACTATTTTCAAATAGCCAAATACAACCTCCTTGATTTCACAGCTCAATACTGACTCCTATCCTTGTTCACGACTCAACAAGGGAACATCGACTCCTATTCCTTGATTTCACGGCTACAAGGATACACAGATTACTTTTTGATTTACAAACAGGGTTTATTCAACCCAAGCAATTACAAAACATCCCTATAACTCTACAATAGCACTTGTTTCAGAGAGTAGAGAGTGTAGAGAGAAGAAGTTTGATCAAAATCAGAAGTGAATTCGGTAGAGTATAAGTGTAAAAACCATAAAAATGATTAAGAATAATGGTAGGATGAAAGAGGATGAAGATGGAGAAGAAGAGATGTTAAAAAATTCGGTTTTAACCTCTTTTTATAGAGTATGAAAGGTTGCAACGGTTCTGAAGCGTTTCAAATAGTGAAAAGACACTTCCCTTCAAAATTAGAAAAATAGATGTTATATGTCGACATACATATTTTGCTATGTCGACACAGTCATGTGTAATTTTCATTTTCAAAGCATTTTTCAAGTATTTTGAAATAAAATTAATTCTAAAAATTCTTGAGTAAAATTCTAATGTTGTAAATCAATATTATATGATAGAAAAACATATGAAAACATATTTTTAGACTATATAAATATATTTATAAAATTATAAGGTTTTAAACTATATAAAATATAAGTAAAATATATATAAAAACTTAAGATTGAAAAACAAAGAAGAATAATAATAGAAACAAATATAAAAACAAAATAGAGAGGACTGAGAATAAAATAGAAAAACAAAATAGAGAGGATTGAGAAAAGAATTGAAAAATCAGAATTTGAACCTGGAGTGCTATTTAGAGTCTTACAAAATCTAGACTCTATAATTATATTAATCTTGAAATCTTGATTACTCATTAGTGTTGAATCTACTCTGAATTCTGAATCTCTAAAAGCTCTTAAACTGTACAGTCTTCAATATTAATTTCTATATACAAATCCTGCATATGTGTGTGTGTGTGTGTGTCTATAATATATATATATATATATATATATATTCTAGATAAAGATGTTAGTACATATTTTAGAATCAATGATAACTGAAATAAGGTTCTTGTCATTAAAACTCCATTCTCCAACAATCACCCCCTTTTTGATGATGACAACCTTAGTTTATAAAATAACATACCTGATATACCTGTTTGATGATGTTCCTTCTATACTTCCCCTGTCTATAAAATTCCTATAAACTATGCCTATATTTTATAATTTCTCCCCCTTTGGCATTATCAAAAAGAAATCCTAAAACTACTCCCCCTAAATCCTATAACTATCCAAATAATTCCTATACTAAAGTAAAGTACTCCCCCTAAGGCCTAAATCTATAATCATAAAATACTCCCCCTAAATCCTATATTTATCATTACGTGTTCTATTATAATATTCTATATAACTATCCCAAATTTATGATATCCTTATATCTTCTGCTAACTCTACGATGTTAGGTCTAAAAGATGGGTATTGTTATTGACACTCCAAATATTGTTAAGGGGAGGTTAAATTTTAAAAACACTCCAGTCATAAAAATAATGTTAAGGGGGGTCACGCATTTAATTTTTTACGTTCCCTTTTACCCTCGTAATAACATCTGGTAATGACATCAGTTATTATCACAAATCCAAATCAATTTCAAATGCAAAAAACCACATCCCTAAATTATTTGAAAAAAATGCGATTGTTGGAGGAGAAATAATGGTATGAACAAAGAATGTAATGTCGTATTAAAAAAATAATTGTTCGATATATGTATATCGATTTCCTATCAATGATATTTTTTTCATCTAATCTGACAAATGAAATTGTTAATAATTTGATATAAAAATCTGATGTAGTTGACTAATATACCATATAAATTTTTTTGATTAACAAATAAAAAAGAGATTATTATAAAGAAGGCTAATTTGGTAAAATAAAGTTTATTTGTTAACGGGGTGCTCTCTCTATTGGTACTCCCCTTAATAAAATTTATTTAATAAAAAAATTTGACCTCCACTTAACAATATTTGGAATGTCAATAACAACTCCCTAAAAGATTATAAATCCCTCAAAAATTATGACTATACTAGTGTAATAGAAGAATAATAAACAAGGCAATCTAATCAATGTTTATAATCAATTCAAACAATCAATCCAAACAAGCAATTCAAGCAAGAAATTCAAGCAGTCTATTCAAGCAATTAACGTGAGCAATCAACCAAATCTATCAAATTAAATAATATGTGTTAATTAAACCTAGAAACTATAAAACTCCCCTTTAATCTAATACAAGACTAAACCTCCAATTGTTATGGGTCATCACCAACTAGTGGCCTAGCCTATACTCTAGTTCCCTTAAAACTATAATAATACCTTAATCTAGACTTAGAAATTACTCTGATAAGATATCCTTAAAATTATAATATAAGTAAAGTAATCCAATCTAATCAAATTAAGTTTTGTTGTCCCAAAACATCAACTCAAATATGAAACTAAACATTTCTTGTAACTTCTATTTATCCTAAAACCTATAAAGCTCCTATCAATTAAAAATTCATAAGTAAATTTCTTACAAACCTATCAACCAGTAATGATATTTAACCATATCAAGTAAGTAAATCAAGTTATTCAAGTCAAACAAAAAAACCAAATAGGTCAATCAATTCAATCAAAGTAATCAAGACAAAGTAAATATGTTATGTATTTAATTAATAATCCTATATTTCTAATAAAAACTTTTCATACTATATACTTGTTATGTGTGGAGTTAAAGTTAACATGTAATGCAGTGCGTGAAGTATATTGATTACAATGTAGTATGAAATGTCATATGCAAAACAATATGAAATGCAACTTATAATGTGAATAATATTGATTTGAAATGCAATTGTAATTTATAATGATAAGACGTATAATAATAGTATGCAGAATGATTCAGTGATAATATCTATTTAGGTAAAATATATTCAAAGTACAATCTAACTATTATAAATTATTTGAATCAAACAAAGATAATGTTAATTTCTAGACTTAGGTTAATTATTTTAATGAAATTGATTAAAAGAATAATAAAGATAAGAGTTTAATTAAAAAATATTCATGATAAGTAGTAAAATATTCAGAAAAATCATGAAGTTAAATAATATTAGTAGGGTAAATATTGAAGATCTTTCTAAAGAGAATATATATTTTGTATAATATAAAGTAAGCTATATAAACATATATTCATAAGTATATATAAAAATTAATTCAAAAAGAACTTAAATTTTAATTTATTATGAGATATACATCAATATTTTGATACAAATCAATTTTAAATTTAAACTTTAGAAATCAAAACATACTTATTTTCTAAAAAAACCATTTATACTTTAGAAGGAAACATTATAAAGTGATCTATAAAACTTCTTATATTTAAACTACTTAAAAAAAATCATGTATATATATTTCTTTATATTAACTTAAATATGCAAGTTTTATAAATCTTAATATGAAGACAAAATAAGTATTAAGCTACAAATAGTATTTGTGATAATGTAACCCAAAATTGTTATGAAATCATAAGAATAATATATAAGTTAAACTATGCATGTTTAAACTATATAAAAGATGAATAAATTTATATTTTATAACAATATCAAAAAGTTATATTAACTCTGTATATCATATTAGCATGTTTATATAATTTTATCAAATTACATATTCTAATATATACTTTGAAACGTGACATAAGAAAATAAGTACACAGATAAATTTAATAACTAGAATTTTAACTGGCATTTTCTAATTGAAAAAAGATGGAGGGAAGTATGAAAGTTTAAATCTTTGAGATAAAAAAAATTGAATTTCATTCTATAGGTTGACATGTTAACGTATAGATATATGCATGTTGACATATATGTATATTTCAAAGAGAATATTGTTTTGTGACTTTGGTTTCAAAATATTGATTTATATTTCAAGTTTAACTATTTCCTGAAATAATATTAATCCTAAAAAACATCCAAAATTTATTTTTTAAATTTTATTATAATTATTTCTAAATTTCAAATTTCAAATTTGAATTTCAAATTTCAAATTTGAATTTTAAATTTCAAAAATGAATTTTAAAGTTTCAATTTCAAATTTAAAACAAGGTAAAGCAAGTAAAACATCCATTCAACCAAAAATTTAAAAATTAATTAAGCCGTACCCGGTTTCTTCAATATTATCAGAATTTTGAATTGATCTTTTGGAATTTGATGATGAGATCTGCTCTATTGCAACGGGCTCGTTTTTCTGTTTAGAATAGTGTATTCATTTGGACACCGTATGAGAAAGATATTGAAGATCTAGTAGTTCAACCAACTTTGCACCAAAATTTGAATTTGAATTTTGAATGAATGGACACTTCAACTACTATATAAAGGCCCAAAAGTCATGTCTCTTCATAACTACTCCTCTTCTTCCTCCTCTCATTTTTCACTTTTAATCAAACTTCAGGAGGCATAACTTCTTCGTTTCTTAACGGAATTGGACGAAATCAGCAGCAAATCAAAGAGGAATTCGAGGAGTACGATTAGTAGCAGTTTGGGGATGCATTGCAGAAAGTCAAAACAGTAATAGGTATGCATAAAATCCCGTAACAGTTTTTATTTTTGAATCACCAACTTCAAACTGCCATATCTCACTCAATTTTGATCGGAATTTGACGATCTAATCATTAAATCGACCGCAAGAATGAGAACTACAGTTTGGAAAAGGATTTGAGACAAAATAATCTAACCAGTGGATGCAATTTGAAGATAACCGTTGATAGTTTTGGCTTCCCTCTCTCTTTATTCGTCAAAACTTCATTTGATCATTACTTGGTCAATTCTTGATGGAATCTCACGAAACCAATGACATTATGAAGCAAATGATGAGAAGTACAGCATGATGATAAGTTGTAGATGATAATCTAAAGTTTTAAATTTATCTGCTACCCATTTCTTTATTGATTTATATTATATTTATACATCCATTTCTTCTTGATGTCCCTTCACCATCTGTCGTTACTCTTCTCCTCTTTTTGATTTCATTTTAGAATTTGAATTTTCAGTAGTCACCATTTCGGAATTTGAATTTCCAACAGCCACGTCAACAATCTTTTCAGAGTTTGATTATCTAATAGCCATACAACACATCTTTTCCTGTAAAACAACACAACATTTCAGAAAACTTTTTAAATAATTCAAATGTCTTTTCAAATATTCAAATGACTTTTCAAATAATCAAAGGATTTTCCAAAATAACTGGCTACAATTCTATCATGATGGTTTTGTAACATATCCAAGATTTCAAATTTAAAAAAATTCAAAAATCAATAAGTAATTTGATTTTTCAATAAAATTGAATGCAACCTTATCTAATATTGATGCAATACATAGAATTAAACTATTCTTATAAATCATTTCAAAACTTGCCATTTAAAATTTTCAAAAATCGGATTATGAACATTTTGAACGACCTTGCTCTGATACCAATTGTTAGGGACTGCAGAATGGATCGTTCAGGCAAAGCAAACACTAGAAGGGGGTGAATAATGTTTGTAAGAATTCAAACAAAACTAAAAACTAGAGAGAACTATGGGATGAAGCAAACACCACAATACTCAAAGGGGGTGAATAATGTTTGTAAGAATTCAACAAAACTAAAAACTAGAGAGAACTATGGGATGAATCAAACACCACAAACACAGATTCAAAATAAATAGAAATAAAAGTGCAGAAAAGGAAAGAACAAACCAGATTTTATATTGGTTCGGATCACTCCTACGTCCAGTCCCGCACAACGCTGGATTGTGCAGAGTTTTTTTTTTACTATTTTCAAATAACCAAATACAACCTCCTTGATTTCACGGCTCAACAAGGAGATACCGACTCCTATGCTTGATTCACAGCTCAACAAGGGCACACCGACTCATATTCCTTGATTTCATGGCTACAAGGATACACATATTACTTTTTGACTTATAAACAGGGTTTATTCAACCCATGCAATTACAAAACAACCCTATAACTCTGCAATAGCACTTGATTCAAAGAGTAAAGAGTGTAGAGAGAAGAAGTTTGATCAAATCAGAAGTGAATTCGGTAGAGTATAAGTGTAAAAACCATAAAATTATTAAGAATAATGGTAGGATGAAAGAGGATGAAGATGGAGAAGAAGAGATGTTAAAAAATTCGGTTTTAACCTCTTTTTATAGAGTATGAAGGGTTGAAACGGTTCTGAAGCGTTTCAAATAGTGAAAAGACAGTTCCCTTCAAAATTAGAAAAATAGTTGTTATATGTCGACAAGCATATTTTGCTATGTTGACATAGTCATGTGTAATTTATTTTCAAAGCATTTTTCAAGTATTTTAATATAAAATTAATTCTGAAAATTCTTAAGTAAAATACTAATGCTGTAAATGAATATTATATGATAGAAAAACATATGAAAACATATTTTTAAACTATATAAATATATTTATAAAATTATAAGGTTTTAAACTATATAAAATATAAATAAAGTATATTTAAAAACTTAAGTTTGAAAAACAAAGAAGAATAATAATAGAAACAAATATAAGAACAAAATAGAGAGGATTGAGAATAAAATAGAAAAACAAAATAGAGAGGATTGAGAAAAGAATTGAAAAATCAGAATTTAATTTGAACTTGGAGTGATATTTAGAGTCTTACAACATCTAGACTCTATAAATAAATTAATTTTGAACTCTTGAAATCTTGATTACTCATGAGTCTTGAATCTACTCTGAATTCTGAATCTCTAAAAG
This sequence comes from Allium sativum, assembly GCA_030737875.1. Lineage (NCBI taxonomy): Eukaryota > Viridiplantae > Streptophyta > Magnoliopsida > Asparagales > Amaryllidaceae > Allium > Allium sativum. The sequence goes on from CM060915.1 coordinate 803,464,614, forward strand.
CTCTTAAACTGTACAGTCTTCAGTATTAATTCCTGTATACAAATCCTGCTTTTGTATATACATACATACATATATATATATATATATATATATATTCTAGATAAAGATGTTAGTATATATTTTATAATCAATGATAATTGTAATAAGATTGTTGTCATCAAAACTCCATTCTCCAACATAACTAAAGTCCCACTCATCATAATTATACGCCAAAAACACACATACTAATGTTTAATGTTTAATTTCCATTTCAGGAGAATAAAATCCAAATTTTCTGTAATATCTTAGTTTTCGGGTGTAGTGAAATAGTATGTCGGCCTTTTTTTGCCTCTCAAGTGTCCTCTTGCATGTTGCTTTACTTGGCAGTTTGCTTATACTGATTCTTGAAACTCAAAATAGGCCACATCACACATAGTGTACAAAAGTAATCAATCTTTGAATAACTAAAAAAATAAAGGTTTGCAGACAGGGCTGGTTAGATGTCCGACTGGACTAGCAAGTTAATGAACGAACCCAAAGCAAAAAGCATGTATTACAATATAGAACTTAAGATAAGCAGTAAATCAGATGAAATTTTGCAAAGGTAACTATTAAAGATGGTTCAATCATTTAGATATTGTCAGTAATGAATTGGCTTTTTATACCGTAACTTTCAATGGTGATTAATAGAACATTAAAAATTATGTCAAATACGAAAATCTTGAAAGATGTGTCATTAATTTATAGGAGATAAATTCCAAAAAGCTAAAAATGTTTGGATTTAAAGGTATGTATTATGTTGCTAAAATAGACTGATCAAGTACATGTGTTGTGTTGAATTTTTGGATTATAATATTGAAAGCAACGTCTTGGTTACTTATTTTTGAATGGATGGTACTTTTAGTTCTTTACAAATTGCTATGTTTGGATCATGGCGACATTTTAAGAAAATGACAATTTCAAATCCGTGAATAAATTTGATCGTTGAACTTGATTCTATATACTAATTACAATGAAAATTTTGAACTGGCCATAAATTTTGTGTAGATAATCTAAAATGGTAGCAAAAAAAATCTACAATTTTTTATTTTTATGTTGTGTAACGCTATAATGACATGGAGGTTTGGCATTAAGACACACACACACACACACACTCACTCTCTTATTTCTTTCTCTATATTCAAATGTTCTTATAACGACTTCTTCTATATATTTGGATAGCTATGAAGTTAGTGATACGAATGAATACTTAAACAAAGTTAAGTTTCTATGTTGGAAAACGCTATTTGTAGTTTAATACAATAACTAAAGTAACTAAAATGTTTTATATTGGTGCTTGCTTATCCAAATTGTTTCACACACAATAACACAAATACTAAGGGGAACTAAGTTTGCAGCTATAATTAACTTTCTCATCGGATTGGTACATCAGATAGTACTAGCTATCACGGTTGATCTTTTTCCCTCCAAAATTTTGTGAATAAGCCGATGTTTATGTACTATAAAGTAATGAAATGACCGTAAAAGCACCAAAAAATGTACATAAAAAAGCATTTATCCAAAATAATTTTAGAATGCAGATATCGATTAAAATTGGATAGAAGATTAAATCATTGATCGGTAGAATTAAGTTTTAGCGATGGATCATGTAAAACAAATGTGGATAAAATTAATTTCTTATTTCTATGAAAAAGCAATATGATTCATTGATTGTACGAGAAATTAGATGTCTTCTTCTTTATGCCAATACTCAGGCACCCGCTACAACCATTTTTTATCACTCTTCTAACATATGATGCATTCATTTGCGAATATTTCATATATCGTTTGATATTCAATGTCCATTTGGTATTTTAACTTTCAATTTTTCTTCACTTTTGGCATTTTAATTTTGGTTAACTATGTAAATTTGGTTTTGTACATTTGTATCTTGCCAATTTTTGGGGATATTTATAGAAGTATTGTACTTTGGCTAACTAATTTTCCTCGAATATTCATCTCAATGTCAACTTAATAATCCATTGATTTCTTATTTTCATGTTTATACACAAGATTAGTTTACTAAATGTGTCAAAAAATTAGAGTTGTACTGCTAAAAATGAAACAAACTTTGTATCATAGCTTGGATATGACCATTGTATGTCAAAATATTAGAAGTTATTTGAAATTTTAATTCCCATATATGTTCTTACATTGGAAAAAAAATGGGAAAAAAAGAGAAATATGGAAACTGGTTGACATAATATCTGAAGCCCTACTCATTATAATCCATATGTTGAAACTTAAAAGCACACATATTAATTTTTTTGTTTAGTTTCCATTCCAAGTGAATAAGTGCCAAATGTTCTATAATATCTCAGTTTTAGGTGCAGCGAAATAATATGTTACATGTGTAGTTTTTCTGCTTCTCAAGTCTCGACTTTCATGTTTTACTTTTTAAGGTTATGATCATATAACGCTATTATATCAAATAATCCATTATTTGATTGATATTCTGACATACCAGTAAATAAATTATGCCTGGCAATTCATACACAAATTGTTGTGCGAGAAGATTAAGCGAATGCAGAAGCACAATAAACAAGATCTAGATTTGCCAATTGAACATCAATCTAATCTGATAGTAATTATTCTATTACATCAAACAAATAGTAAATAATTATAACAGAGAAACAAAGAGACACACAATATTTATACTGGTTCCACTATCATCGGGATAGTGTACGTCCAGTCCAAAAGAGAGAGATTTTATTCCACATGAGAGAATTACAAGAGATTACAAAAATAAGAGTTTACATATCTTAACATGAAGAGACACCACTGGGGATCATTAGCTCCATACCAGGATGGGTTTACAATGAAGTATACCACTCAATATATAGCCAGTGCAAATCTGTGTGAGTCACCAATTAAATTACCAACATATGGTAATAATATAATGGAGGCAAATTACCATAGCTGCAAATGTGCAAACATAGGAAGTAAATCAATCCATTTCTCTAGCATAGATGGAAGAAATTAATGCCTGCATTTATTTCTTTCCATTTCATGCAAATGCAATTAATACTTCATGCATTTCCATATTAAACAAATATTTATTTTTCATCTATTTATGATTTTGTATCACCTATATTTAACACTCCACCTTAATGCAAAATCACATATCTTCAATACCCCATCTCGAATCAAATTCTCTTCACAACATAAAACTCTTCAGAAAGAACTCCACCTTAAAATCAAAATCTCACAATGAGATAGATACCAAAAATGAATATTTAACTAATGGGTTCCAGCAAAGCTACCCACTATTACACCATGTTAACGAGCTCAGACTATGTCCCCGCCCGCCAACAAAATATTGCAAATATCCAAAATTGAAAAAAAAAAGGCTGATCCCAAAATAATCTCAACACTATCAAGGCCAAAAATAATTCTTTCAATCACCAATTCAAAAAACAGAGACAAAATCCAAAAATATGTATGCAAGATAATTCTCTCTGCTTCCACAAACCTACATGTAGCACCTCCTTTAAGACGGCATCACAAAATCGATGATATATCATAGTGGCACCAAATCCGCCAAAATCAGCTCTATGAACTGAACTCTCCAAGACGGCATCAAAAAAGTCGATAAGTCTGAGTGGAGTCAAAATCCGTCACCAAAATCAGCTACATCAGATACAATTTCTAAGCCCAGTGTTCGCTTAAACACATTAAACTCTTTATCTCTCATACAATGCAAGCATTTCTCAACTGAACTTGAAGTTATACAGTTCTCAAACACTTGGAAAGGTCGTTAACACCTCCAGCGGTTCGTCTTTGGTCGCTACCACCTTTAAGCAATTTCTCCAAGCTGTTTTTCTACGAAGTCGCATTCTTTTGGAGTGGCATTTTTGAACAAACATATAACTCCACCTTAATGAGAATCCAAAGCTCAAGCTACATCAAGGTTCCAAGCCTAAAACACTCTTCTCTCTTAACATAATCTTCTCCACCAAAGTCTCCTTTTCTTCAAAATAGTAATAGCATAATCAGCACTAAATCTACCAACCTTTGTAGAAATAATTAATGCACAATTTAAAACAAATCGCCTTGCTCTGATACCAATCTATTGTGCGAGAAGATTGCGCGAATGCGGAAGCACAATAAACAATATCTAGATTTTCCAATTGAATATCAATCTAATCTGATAGCAATTATTCTATTACATCAAACAAATAGTAAATAACTATAACAGAGAAACAAAGAGACACACAATATTTATACCGGTTCCACTATCATCGAGATAGTGTACGTCCAATTCAAAAGAGAGGGATTTTATTCCACATGAGAGAATTACAAGAGATTACAAAAATAAGAGTTTACATATCTTAACAAGAAGAGACACCATTGGGGATTACTGGCTCCATGCTAGGATAGGTTTATAATGAAGTATACCCTCAATATATAGCCAGTGCAAATCTATGTGAGTCATCAATTAAATTACCAACATATGGTAATAATATAATGGAGGCAAATTACCATAGCAGCAAATGTGCAAACATAGAAAGTAAATCAATCCGTTTTTTAGCATAGATGGAAGAAATTAATGCCTGCATTTATTTCTTTCCATCTCAAGCAAATGCAATTAATACTTTATGCATTTCCATATTAAACAAATATTTACTTTTCATGTATTTGGGATTTTGTATCACCTATATTTAACACAAATCACGTTATTATTTGGTATCAATTGTAGACGTATCAATACTATTTATCAAAAACGAAATTTGAACTAATAACTATACATTAAAGTCCTACATTTAAGCAAATGCCATAAAAATTTCCTACTGTCATTGGAAAAAAAACTCTACATTGCTATAATTTCCAGTTTTACATTGAATTTAATTTTTGTTGTTGTTCTAATGATTTATATTTCTTCTTTATGGCCCATAAATTCATAGAATACTATTCTTTTTCAGATCCCATAATGAATTGGGCTCATATTTTAAAGAATCATGATCACCAATGTTGAATCAAGTTCCACCCAAGAGGGTATCTGGAAAGCTTCTCCAACTTATATTTTAATAAAGACATCTTAAATTCTCTCACTGGCTCCTATTGATCTATTACTCAAAATTTTATTTTGCAATTTCAGTTTTCTTAATTGATTGAATCATGTTCACATCCACTAAAATTACACGATCCCGATGGTTTTTGAATTTCACTATTAACTCATCCCATTTAGATCAACCAATAAACTAAACTTAATCCTATAAGTTTTGATCTATTCTTGCATGATTTGATTACTTTAAATACTTATATTTCAGCTTTGTACGTTTTCTACCTTGGTTGTTTAATTTACACTAATGTTAATCTAACAATTTTCAAGAAGAAAATTAATCAGCAATAGCAACAGGTGCAAAAAAAATGATAATAATCTAACTATTAATTGGATCATATTTTTATGCATAATGATTAAATTAGTTTTTGGTAAACATGGTATATTTTTCATTAATACTTCAAAGGATTTTTCACTTTCATCCTGTAAAAATGTGTTCACTCATTTTGTAGGTTTCATATTGTAGTAAACTATTGTTTTCTTGGATTGAATTTTTAAAGCTTAATTCATAATGTAATAAAAAAAATAAAAAGTAATAATAAATTACTGCACTTCAAACACACTTCTTATTTATGTTCCCTTGCAAATATATTTTTAACAGTACTACTGAGATTACTACATAGAAACATTCAGTTTTGAATTGGTTGATAACTAAATTTACTATGAATTGCTCCATTGTTGATTTATACTTTATTTCAGAAAACCTTCATTTCATAATTTATTTCATGAGTTTAATTTTATTTATATTTTACTATATTTTTATTTTACAGTAAACCAATTATAGTCAATACTTAAACTGATGTCTACTATGTATTAGAAAATATTTTTCTAATCATCTTAATTCAATAAATCTACTTCACTATTATATTTTCATTTGATAAACACCTAACTTGCATGCTTATACTAATTGGGCACCGGTATAAACCAGAACATTTTATTTTTCTAACAATCAAAGGATCATATATCTTATGTTATTTGCTATTTTTACAGCGCTACAAATATGTTATAACTCAATGATTAGGATAATAGCATTTTTTTCCATATATAGATAGTTGATATACATTCCAAGGAAAATAGTCTAGAACAAAGTGGAAAAGTATGTTATTTTTTAGTTCTTTTTTACTATTGCTTTCATTTTTATTGGAAAATCGGTTCACTTAGATATAAATTTCATTTTCCTTATATGATATCTCCCAAAACATATGAATACTATAAATTTCGAATGATTATGCTCTTCATTCTCATTGCTTGAGTTGTACGCATTTGATCGTCTATGCTTCTTACTTAATGGATGTTGTGCATTTATTTGTCTAATCTTGGTACTAAAAACTTCCAAGAATTCAAATTTTTACTCATAGTTTTCTCACCATGATACCTTTAATTTTTTTAATGTAGAAATTATCATGGGTCAACCATTGTGACATTTCTGATAGAAATTAATTTGATACTACATCAAAAATCTAAAATCTGTTTGTTTTTTAGGCATGCAATTACGAACAACATAAAAGTTCCATTTCGCATCTTTACCCATATATTATGTTTACAAGCAACATATACATAAATGAAAGCCAACTATTCATCAAACATAACAGAGATGGAGATACTACCATAGACTGTAGGCTCAGTTGAGAAATCGATGACATTAACTCCATAATTGTGGTGGCGGATTTAATACCACTAGCATCAAGTTATAGTTTACTAACATTGTGTAGTATTTAGCTTCCTCAAATGTACATTTATTGGGTTCTGGTAAATTTGGACAACACAATTATTTTGCATTTAATATTGTCTACACTCATTAATTTCTTACCAATATCAAATTTGTTATCGCTTAATTACCTTTGACTTGCAGTGTGATTAGTCACATTTACGATTTATTCTTTCAAAATAACTAAGTATTGGATATTGCATTGAAGAACTGCCCGGAAAATCAGAACCAATTTAGAATTTTTATTTTGACTATTTTATTAAATTTTTAATAGTTAAAATAATTTATTTTAAATAATAACGATTAAAAATTTATTTAAATCGAAGTTAGAACGAATATATTTATTTTAATTTTAAAAGGAGTTAGGAATAGCACGGTAGTTTGAAATTTTGAATTTGAACTTTGACTGAATGTATAGGATTCAAAATAAATCGGATTTTAGTGAAACCAAAAATATTAGAATCTGTTTGAAAATATCTTTCCAACGAATCCGAAAAATTCAAATTTCTTAGCGGGAATAAAAAAGTTATGGTCAGTTGAATATTCAGAATAGTCGTTATGGAATTTAATATAATTAATAGCCCGTATAAATAGCAATTTTGCAAACGACCTCCGTTTTTTATGAAACCACCCTGGTTGGATCCGGAATGACAAATTATTGCAAGATTCCAATTTTTTTAATTTTTGGAAATAATATGTGAGCGTGGAAAAAGAAAATGTGTTTTGTCAATTTTAGTCAATTTGGATCGACCAGAAAATGGTCATTTTTCAATCTGTCTCCAAATTCGATGAAATTAATTTTGTTAGGACCGTATCGTCAAAATGTAGCTAGATTTATTTTTCGGGAATTTTTAGAGTCAGTATGTGGCCCCGGTAAATTAAAATGTACGATCAAATTAAATAACTAAATGTTTTATATTTAAATTTAAAGAAAAACTTATCAAAATTGTTGAATTGGCTTACGCGACTATCCCATTGGGTCCGGAATGGGGATGTTTAGCGAGGCAAAACACTCGTTGGGTTTGATTTGGAGTTAGGAGCGATATAGAAATTATATTGAAATTAAATAAATAAAATAAAATAAAATAAAAATACGTATATACACCCGTATACCGTATAAACCTATTTCATTTAAACCCGTAACCCTATTATAGATGGTGGCTCTCATTCAAATCTTCTAGCCCTAATTCCATTCGATTCTCTTAACGAAATCGAATGAGCCAGTTGACAATTTTGTAGAGTTTTCCTCCAGCTTCGATTTTATACCCATCTCGCCCCCTCTTGTTGCGTGTAGCTCGAGATTTGGTCCTTGGAAGTCGCCGCCTCACACCTCCTAGCGCCGCACACCATCGATCGCACTCCACCGCGCCACCATCGAACGAGCGCCGCTCCGAGCCCTTCAACGTGGTGCAGTCTGATTTTGACCTAGCGCTACGGATTGAAAGAAAAACCAGTCCCTAATTTTGAACAATTCTGAAAGGTATACGGCTTATATAATTTAAACTGTTTATAGCACTTTTAAGCATTACGAATTCATGTTTATTTATAAAAATCGTATCTTGTTCATATGATAACGAAATTCGATGAAACAGGAGACATCGGGACCGTGACATCGCACATGACATTTCAGAACTGACCGTAGAATTTTTGGAGCCTTCTAAAATAAAAATTATATTAGGTTGCAGACGGAGTTTAGAAACTCCCGACACCCGTCGTCCATAGGCATGGACGACTTGATTGTATTGTGGTGAATTTGATTGTGATTGTGGTTATTTGATTTTGGTTGAAACGAAGTCGATCGTATTTATGGAAAATTCATTGTATAGAAGAAAAAATTGTATTAGGAAAATATGACCCTTGTATTGCCGCGAGGCCTAATTAGCGCCAGGAGCCGTACTAGGGACGGTGCCGGTTTTAATAACCCTGTCGTTATGCTGCCGAAATTTTATGGAAATATTCTTGTGTTATAAAATATTCATGTTGTTATATAAAATTGTTTGAATAATATGAAAATTATATTTTGGTGTGTGTATATATATTATATATATATATATATTATATATATATGTATGTATATGAAAATGATCATTATATGTCAACATAAAATTCATATTTTTGTTGTAAGTCAAAAATGGTCAATTGTCAAATAGAAATGTATTTACATCGGATTTTGTATTTTTAATGTAAATAAAACATTAAAAATAAAACATTGTTAAACAGAAATATATTTACATTGGATTTTACATTTTTAATGTAAACAAAACATTAAAAATAAACATTGTGATATAAAAATGTATTTACATTGGATTTTACGTTTTTAATGTAAATAAAACATTAAAAATAAACATTGTTAAATAGAAATGTATTTACATTGGATTTTACATTTTTGATGTAAATAAAACATTAAAAATAAACATTGTTAAATAGAATGTATTTACATTGGATTTTACATTTTTGATGTAAATAAAACATAAAATTAAACATTGTGATTTAAAAAGGTATTTACAATGGATTTTACCTTTTTATTGTAAATGAAACATTAAAAATGACCATTGTTATATAAAAAGATGTTTACATAAGAAAAATCACATTTTTAATGTAATAAAAGATTATATAAAAATATTACATTTTTAGATTATATAAAAAGATTACATTTTTATACTATATAAAAAGATTACATTTTTATGTTATATAAAAAGTTTACAATTTTATACTATATAAAAAGTTTACATTTTTATACTATATAAAAAGATTACATTTTTCATACTATATAGAAAAGATTACATTTTTATACTATATAGAAGAGATTACATTTTTTATACAATGTAAAGAGATTACATTTTTATGCAAAGAATTACATTTTTATGTAAGATAAAAAGAATTACATATTTACGTAATATAAAAAGATTTCATTTTTATTGTAAATGAGTCAACATTAGAATTCACATTTTTAAATGTAAATGATTCAATGAAAGGATTCATTATTTAACAAAATGAGTTAACATTAGGATTCACATTTCTTTTTAATGTAAATGAATCATTGGAAAAGATTCATTGTTTTGATAAAATTATGTTAACATGAGAACTTACATTTTTATTGCACATGAAAATGATTCATTTGTTTAAATAAAAAGTCAAACAATAAAAAGTTACATTTTTAGAGTAAATGAGGAATTATGAAAAATGAACCTTTGTTAAATAGAAAAGTAAATAAAGTGGTGTTCACATTAAAATTTACATTTTAACGTATGTATGACTCCTATTAAAAGATTCAAGCTAATAAAGTTGTGTTTACATTAAAGATTACATTTTTAATGTAATAGTGAATCATTAAAAAGATTCAAAGGTGATAAAATGTCTTAACATAAGAGATTACCTCTTTAATGTAAAATAGAATTCATAAAATGAATAAAAGTGAACCATTAAAATATTCTTGTTGGATGAAAATGATTCAACATTAAAAACTATATTTTTAATGTATGAATGAGTCGTTAAAAAGAACTATGAGTTGAAAATATATTTTCATTAGATAAAATATTCTTTTTAACATGTGTATAAAGTGTATAATATTATTTAAAGAATAAACAATTGGAAATTGTTGAACGGATGAATTATATTTATGTATATATAAATATAAATTAAAATAAAATGAATCGCGCTGCTGTAGTTCGCGATTGGGAATCGTAATTTCAAACGATTGTACCGAGAGATTCGACCATCGTATTTTTCCCAAAACTAAAACCGTTAGGTTCGTTTTGGAAAGATCTTTCCAACGATATAAAATTTTCTAAGATCCAACGGTTAGATTTTGAGAAATGTGTAAATCAAATTACGTTGAAAATAGCGCCCGGGCCGCGTAATGACCCGAAGCGTCATTTAATTAAAAATGGCTATTTTTATATAAATAAAAATAGCGATAAATCGTTATAAATTATTATAAACGATATGGAATGGAATGAATTGATTTGAATTTTATATATTCGCTAATTATTTGAAAAGACCGAGTTAATTCTCAATTCAAATAATTAATCGACGATTGGAAGTCGAAGATTTGAAGACGGTGGATTGAAGACCGGCGATGTTCCAGCGAATGGATGGATATTGATGCCCTGGATTGGTTAGCTCCCAGGAAGGGGTTACAGTGGTAGTTGTTCGGACGTACTTGTTGTTTGTCCGGATATGCGAGAGCCTCTCTTCCGTATTGGACATATGGAACGAGGAATAAGGTGTCTTCGGTTTCTTTTAAACTTAGAACGGACTTGTAAATGGATGTATGTCTGACACTGGATTTTATTCTGTGCTGATTGATTTCTATTTAATATATATCTGTTTGGTGGCAAAGAATTTATTCTCTTGCTTAACACCCTTCTCTGAGATATACGAGCTCAGCGGTTATATATTGGTAGAGATCAGTCGCATGGCGTGAATTGTCAGTGTGGCATGGCAAGATTCAAACGATCAAGGCTTATTGTTGAAAAGCAGAGTCTTGTGGTTGATGATCAAAGCATAGCTTTATATTAGCATAGCTTTGTGTATAGCGCTACTTCGCGAGCCTCACACCCCGGTATAAACCAGAAACGGGAGATGACTGCAGGGAGGACATACGTTTCTTTCTAGCTAGAAGTGGTGTCATGGTATGGAGCCTAGACATTTTTACTTATGTGGATGATGGAATGAGGCACCTCGGATTTGAGTCCCTAGTGGCTCTATATTTACGCCTCATAGGGCGGGGAAATGTATTGTTCAGGAATTACCAATCCATTAAAGTAATTGTGGACCGGCCCTGAAGATCCAAGGTGCAGTTACGACTGATCCTGAGGCTCAGGCTAGAGAGTCTCGAATTCGGTAAGGACGATCCCTTGTCTTGGTTCATGATGGAAATCCAACTTCCAATACGACACATGCGGTTTTGATTGTATAACTAGTATGGCGACATAGTATATGGTAGCTATGCCGTCTATGATTGATATATTATGATTGAAATGTTTTTGAAACACATACACACTAATAATAATATCAAATCCGTTTTATCGTATCAAGCATTTTTGACCATTATAAGGTGAAACTCTATCCTCCGGCTTGTGTTGCATTATGTGATGGGACTTGAGTCTTATAATGATTTCATTTTTCTAAAAAGCATTGCGTTTTCTAACGATTTACTTTATTTATGCACTGACAATCCAATGGAGTAAACCCGTTCCGCGTTAGCGGCATGGTCCTGTGATTAGCCTTATTATTAAATAGGTTAAATAAGATTTCTCATACCAGTCCCATAACTGACTCGTAGTTTGTTTCACTTTGCAAACTCAGGTACCCTCTTTTCCACACGGGCATCCTTGTATACAAGTTTTAGCAGACTCATTCTAGATAGCTATGGAGCTAAAGATGGATCTTATCATTTTTATTATGCTGTTCAGATTTCATTTAGTATATTATGTTTGATTCCGCTGCAGACATTTTATAATAAGTTGAAAACTGTATTATGTACTAAGTATGATCCTATTATGCTGTGTAACTCTGATGATATATTATTCCCAGTGTAATTTGATGTACTTTATATGTTGTAATTCTATACTTATGTTCTGCTACTATTGTTTATGTGTTATATTCCAATGATTATCCTTGCTTTCGTACTACAGAAGTTTGGGGTTATCACAGTTGGTATCAGAGCCTTGGTTAAACTTAGCTCGGAATATAACATATTTACAAACTTGACAGAAATGGAATCAGCAGTATCCTAAGACGAATAACTCATCATAGATAGGACTAGTAATGTCCTAGAATGAGTATAGCAGAATAAAGCACACCCCCATAGATTCATTTACACTTAAATATATGTCTCTATACTTTACAATATATTTTATGTTGGCCTGACTCTTTGTCTGCTATTCGCAGACATAATAGAAATGAGTGGCAGAAACATAAGAAGTAGTGTTATGGTTCAACAATCTAATGAGCCAATTGTACCCCCACAACCAGAACCAGATCTAGAAGCTCTAATAAAGAGGTATCGTAATCTGGGTGGAGTACCATTCTCGGGCAAAGAGTCTGTTATTGAAGCACAGGCATAGATGTGTTTTCTGAGAGAATTTTTGAAGGCTTAAAGCTGAGAGATGATTAGAAGAGATTAATGGCATCTTGGGCACTCAAGGGCGAAGCTTTAATCTGGTGGGAAACTATTACAGAGGAGAATCTAGAAGGTAATATTACCTGGGATAGATATAAAGAAATGTTTACAGAAAAATTTATTCCTTCAGAAGCAACTGAGCGACTATATGATGAGTTTTATAATCTGAAACAAGGAGATATGACCATTCGGGAGCATCAGAATAAATACAATGAACTTTCTCGCTTTGCCCCAGAACTAATTTGAGATCCTATAAGGAAGAATCTGAGATTTATCCACAGACTTCAAAAGAAATACGAAGGTAGAGTACTTGCTCATATAAATCTTCCATTTTCTGAGATGATACAAATGGCTTATCGCTATGAGTATATTGATGAGCAACATGGTTCGGAAGAGGAGGAAAGCAGTTCTAGCAGCAAAAGGAAGTATGAAACTGATATCCCTGAGGTAAGTACGAAGCCTGAGGTCAGTAAAAAGCTTAAAGCTGATAAGAAAAGGGTCAGACCCAAGAAGGAGCCATTAACGACTGCCACATGCTCTAACTGCAATATGCAATGACATTTGTCGATAAATTGCAAATCTTCGAAGAAAGGAAAGAATGATAGATCTAAATCCAATAAGAAGTCTCAAGAGACCAGGGAATGCAATCTGTGCCATAAGTCAGGTCATATAAAGCGAGATTGCCGGCTTTTGAAAGCAACCAAGGTAGCTCAAATCAATAACACGACAGATGCTGCAATGCCCTCAGCTAGTCAGCCAAGGCCAGATGTTTTGGAAGGCACTCTCAGTGTCAACAATATCCCTGTTACAGTGTTGTTTGATACGGGCGCGTCACAAAGCTTTATCTCAAGCAATACAGTTAAGAAGTTGAAATTCAAACTAAGGAATCTTAAGGAATCGGTCATAATTCATAATCTGGTAGGAGGCTCTCTTATTCTCGGTTTGTACTGTAGAGTGCTCGTTTCCTATTCTTGTTACCGATTTTCCTTTGATTTAATTGTTATGAATTTTTCCGAATTTGATATCATTCTCGAATTGGATTGGTTGACCAAATATGTAGCCGAAGTTAAATGTGCTGAAAGAGTGGTAAAAGTCAAAACAAAGCTTGGGAATATTGTTATACCATGCGTAGGCTCAGATTCAAACAGAAAAGGATTTTGGGATGCTCTTGAGGTCACCCCCACTGCTCTTGAAAATATTCCTATCGTCAAAAACTATGCAGATGTGTTCGAAGAAGTTGATAGCTTACCTCCACGAAGAGAAATTGACTTCAGGATTGATCTGAATGCAAGGCCAGTTGTGCATCCTATTCGGAGAACGACATGGAAATAGAAAGAAGAATTGGGCAATCAAACAAAACAGCTTTTATGAAAAGGTCTGACCAGGCCTAGTTTTTCAAATTGGGGTGCAGCAGTAGTGTTTGTTCCTAAATCAGATGGTACTCTCAGACTGTGTATGGATTACCGAGATCTCAACAAGAAGACACTCAAGAATAAATATCCATTGCCCCGTATAGATGATTTATTGGATCGTTTGAATGGAGCAAAAGTATTTTCTAAAATGGACCTAGCTACCAGTTTTCATCAACTGCGAATCGCCGAAGAATGTGTTCCTTTGACAACTTTCAGAGGTCCAGACATATTTTATGAGTGGTTAGTAATGTCATTCGGCTTATGCAACGCTCCTGCTTATTTTTTCGATTTAATGAACAGAGTATTCCACGATGTATTGAATAAATTTGTGCTGGTTTTCGTTGACAACATCTTAATCTTCTCTAAGTCAACTGCCGAGTATGAGAAACATTTGGAACAAGTTTTGGAAATTCTGAGAAAGAATGTTTTAAAAGCCAAATTTTCCAAATGCGTATTTTGGCAAGAAGAAGTGGAGTTCCTCAGTCATGTAGTATCGAAGGAAGGAATTTCAGTGGATCCAAGTAAGATCGCAGCCATTCAAGATTTGAAGCAGCCTAGCAATCCTACAGAAGTCAGTAGATTCGTAGGATTGGCTGGCTATTATCGGAAATTCGTTAAAGATTTTTTGAAGCTATCCTATCCACTAACGAAGCTTACCAAGAAACATATAAAGTTTAATTGGACACCTGAATGTGAGGCAGCTTTCCAAGAGCTGAAGCTAAGGTTGACTACTGCTCCAGTGTTGACTATTATTGATGGCAACAAAGATTTAAAAGTCTGGAAGATGCTTCTATTGAAGGTATTGGTGCAGTATTAATGCAAAAAGACAAAGTAGTTGCTTATGCTTTCCATTAATTGAAGCCACATGAGAAGAGATATCCTACTCATGATCTTGAGTCGTTAGCCATCGTGTTTGCTTTGAAAATATGAAGGCACTATCTTTTGGGTGAGAAGTTCTAATCATATACAGATCATAAATCCTTGAAGTATCTGTTCACCCAAAGGGACTTGAATTTGAGGCAGTAAAGTTGGTTAGAATTTCTTGCGGCCTACGATCTAGACATCTTGTATACTCCAGGGAAAACCAATGTTGTAGCCGATGCACTCAGCAGGAAGAATGCGGTCACCGCCAATCTTATCATTACACCTACTTTGATTGACTAAATCTCTGCTCTTCAGATGGATGATGAATTTATTCAGAGAATCGGTAGAAGAGTTCGGGAAGGCGAACCCTCGAATTTCCAGATTGATAACAAGGGAGTTCTGAGGTTAAAAGGCTGAATACGTGTCCCGAATATCCCCGAGCTCAAAAGAGAAGTAATCGATGAATGTCACAAATCCAAGCTTTGTATTCATCCAGGGGTGAGCAAGATGTATCATGATCTGTAGCTCACATTCTGGTGGAAATCTATGAAAAGAGACATTTCCATTTATGTCAGCATGTGTTCTACTTGTCAACAAGTCAAAAGTGATCAGCAGAAACCTGCCGGATTGTTACAACCACTAGAGGTTCCAAGTTGGAAATGAGATCAAATTTCCATGGATTTTATTGATGGCTTGCCCCGAACTAGAAAAGGCAATGACAGTAATTAGGTGATCGTTGATCGTTTCACGAAGTCTGCCCATTTTATTCCTGTCAGATCAACTAGAACAGCTCAAAGCCTGGCGAAAATTTATTTCAAAGAAATTGTCAGACTACATGGAGTTCCCAGTAGCATTGTTAGTGATCGTGATCCGATATTTACTAGTAAATTATGGGAAGCATTCCAAGAAGAGTTGGGAACAAAGTTAAATTTGAGCACTGCATATCATCCTCAAACAGATGGCCAGACTGAGAGGGTGAACCGTATACTGGATGACTTGTTGCGGGCATGTATTCTTGATTTTGGCGGCTCATGGGAAGATCACTTGCATTTGGTCGAGTTCTCCTATAATAACAGTTAGCATGCAAGCTTGCAAATGTCGCCATTCGAAGCATTGTATGGAAGGTCAGGTAAATCTCCTGCATGTTGGGTAGAACCAGGAAATAGACTAGTATTGGGTCCCGACATGATTCGTGAAGCCTCGGATAAAGTTGATTTTATTAAGAAGCGATTACTAGCAGCACAGAGCTGACAGAAAAGTTATGCAGATTCAAGAAGAAGGGATTTGGAATTTGTTGTTGGCGATTATGTGTACTTGAGGGCTTCCCCATTGAGAGGAGTAGTTCGTTCGGGAAGATAGGGAAGTTGGCTCCTAGGTTCATTGGTCCATTCCCCATTCTAGAAAGAATTGGAACTCTTGCTTATAGGGTTCAGTTGCCTGACTGGTTGCCACGGGTACATGATGTATTCCATGTGTCTCAACTTCGAAAGCATGTACATGATCCAGACTAGATTGTGGAGGAAGCTGCACAGCAAGATTTGGAGATTACCCCGAGCTTAGCAGTAAGAAGGGAGCCTGTAAAGATCATTGGCAAAAAAACCCGAGTTCTGAGGAACAAAAAAATTCATCTAGTCAAAGTGCAGTGGAGCAGAGATCCTAGAGATCGTACATGGGAGACCGATGATACAATCAAACAGGCTTATCCCCAGTGCAGGGTGGACATCTCTGATTAGCTCTGGTGCAAGGTATATTTACAATATTTTACATTTTTCGTTTTGTTTCCTACTTTACTGTTGTTTCCTTTTCGGGGACGAAAAGTATTTAAGTGGTGGAGACTGTAACAGCCCGGAAAATCAGAACCACTTTAAAAAATTTATTTTGGTTATTTTATTAAATTTTGAATAGATAAAATAATTTATTTTAAATAATAACGA
Organism: Allium sativum; assembly: GCA_030737875.1. Classification (NCBI taxonomy): domain Eukaryota; kingdom Viridiplantae; phylum Streptophyta; class Magnoliopsida; order Asparagales; family Amaryllidaceae; genus Allium; species Allium sativum. Next base: position 803,481,739 of record CM060915.1, read on the forward strand.
TTAAAAATTTATTTAAATCGAAGTTAGAACAAATATATTTATTTTAATTTTAAAAGGAGTTAGGAATAGCACGGTAGTTTGAAAATTCGAATTTGAACTTTGACTGAATGTACAGGATTCAAAATAAATCGGATTTTAGTAAAACAAAAATATTCGAATATGTTTAAAAATATCTTTCCAATAAATCCAAAAAATTGAAATTTCATAGCGGGAACAAAAAGCTATGGTCAGTTGAATATTCAGAATAATCGCTATGGAATTTAATATAATAAATAGCCCGTATAAATTTCCATTTTGCAAACGACCTCCGTTTTCGACGAAACCACCCTAGTTGGATCCGGAATGTCAAATTATTTCAAGGTTCCAATTTTCATAATTTTTGGAATTAATATGTGAGCTTGGCAAAAGAAAATGTGTTTTGTCAATTTCAGTCAATTTGGATTGACAGAAAATGGACATTTTTCAAACGGTCTCCAAATTCGATGAAATTAATTTTGTTAGGACCGTATTGTCAAAACATAGCTAGATTTATTTTTCGGGAATTTTTAAAGTCAGCATGTGGTCCCGGTAAATTAAAATGTACGATCAAATTAAATAATTAAATGTTTTATATTTAAATTTAAAGCAAAACTTATCAAAACGGTTGAATTGTCTTACAAGACATATCCCATTGTGCCCAGAATGGGGATATTTAGCGGGGGGCAACACTCATTGGGTTTGATTTGGAGTTAGGAGCGGTATAGAAATTATATTGAAATTAAATAAATAAAAATAAAATAAAAATATGTATACTCGTATACCGTATAATTCTATTTCGTTTAAACCCGTAACCCTATTATAGATGGCAACTCTCGTTCAAATCTTCTAGCCCTAATTCCTTTCGATTCTCTCAACGAAATCAAAAGATCCAGTTGACAATTTTGTAGAGCTTTCCTCTAGCTTCGATTCTATACCCATCTCGCCCCGTATTGTTGCGTGTAGCTCGAGATATGGGTCCGGGAAGTCATGCCGCCTTGCACCGCCTGGCGCCACCCACCGTCGATCGCACTCCACCACGCCACCATCGAACGGAGCACCTCTCCGAGCCCTTCAGCATGGTGCAGTCTGATTTTGACCTAGCGCTACGGATTGAAAGAAAAACCAATCCCTAATTTTGAACAATTCTGAAAGGTATACGGCTTATATAATTTAAACTGTTTATAGCGCTTTTAAGCGTTGCGAATTCATGTTTATTTATAAAAATTGTATCTTGTTCATATGATAACGAAATTGAATACATAGGAGACATCGGGACCGTGACATCGCACAAGACATTTCAGAACTGATCGGAGAATTTTTGGAGCCTTCTACAATTTTAGAAGAAATAAACAGCAAAGTGAGATTTCTGAATCCAAATTAAATAAATAAAAATTATATTAGGTTGTAGACGAACTTTAGAAACTCCCGACACCCGTCGTCCACAGACCATGGACGACTTGATTGTATTGTGGTGAATTTGATTGTGATTGTGGTTATTTGATTTTGGTTGAAACGAAATCGATCGTGTTTGTGGAAAATTCATTGTATAGTAGAAAAAAATTATTAGGAAAATATGACCCTTGTATTGCCGTAAGGCCTAATTAGCGCGAGGAGCCGTACTAAGGACGGTGCCGGTTTTAATTACCCTGCCGTTATGCTGCCGAAATTTAATGAAATATTCTTGTGTTATAAAATATTCATGTTGTTATATAAAATTGTTTGAATAATATGAAAATTAGATTTTTGGTGTATATATATATATATATGTATATGAAAATTATTATTATATGTCAACATAAAATTCATATTTTTGTTGTAAGTCAAAAATGGTCAATTGTCAAATAGAAATGTATGTACATTGGATTTTACATTTTTAATGTAAATAAAACATTTTTAAATAGAAATGTATTTACATTGGATTTTACATTTTTAATGTAAATAAAACATTGTTAAATAGAAATGTATTTACATTGGATTTTACATTTTTAATGTAAATAAAACATTAAAATAAACATTGTGATATAAAAATGTATTTACATTGGATTTTACATTTTTAATGTAAATAAAACGTTAAAAATAAACATTGTTAAATAGAAATGTATTTACATTGGATTTTACATTTTAATGTAAATAAAACATTAAAATTACACATTGTGATATAAAAATGTATTTACATTGGATTTTACCTATTTATTGTAAATGAAACATTAAAAATGACCATTGTTATATAAAAAGGCGTTTACATAAGAAAATTCACATTTTTAATGTAATAAAAGATCATATAAAAATATTACATTTTTAGATTATATAAAAAGATTACATTTTTAGATTATATAAAAAGATTACATTTTTATACTATATAAAAAGATTACATTTTTATATTATATAAAAAAGTTTACATTTTTATACTATATAAAAAGTTTACATTTTTATACTATATAAAAAGATTACATTTTTCATACTATATAGAAAAGATTACATTTTTGTACAATACAGAAGAGATTACATTTTTTATACAATGTAAAGAGATTACATTTTTATGCAAAGAATTACATTTTGATGTAAGATAAAAAGAACTACATATTTATGTAATATAAAAAGATTTCATTTTTATTGTAAATGAATCAACATTAGAATTCACATTTTTAAATGTAAATGATTCAGTGAAAGGATTCATTGTTTAACAAAATGAGTTAACACTAGGATTCACATTTCTTTTTTAATGTAAATGAATCGTTGGAAAAGATTCATTGTTTTGATAAAATTATGTTAACATGAGAACTTACATTTTTATTGTACATGAAAATGATTCATTTGTTTAAATAAAAAGTCAAACAATAAAAAGTTACATTTTTAGAGTAAATGAGGAATTATGAAAAATGAACCTTTGTTAAATAGAAAAGTAAATAAAGTGGTGTTTACATTAAAATTTACATTTTAATGTATGTATGACTCTTATTAAAAGATTCATGTTAATAAAGTTGTGTTTACATTAAAGATTACATTTTTAATGTAATAGTGAATCATTAAAAAAATTCAAAGGAGATAAAATGTCTTAACATAAGAGATTACATCTTTAACGTAAAATAAAATTCATAAAATGAATAAAAGTGAATCATTAAAAGATTCTTGTTGGATGGAAATGATTCAACATTAAAAACTATATTTTTAATGTATGAATGAGTCGTTAAAAAGAACCATGTGTTAAAAATATATTTTCATTAGATAAAATATTCTTTTTAACATGTGTACAAAGTGTAGAAAATTATTTTAAAGAATAAATAATTGGAAATCGTTGAACGAATGAATTATATATATGTATATATATATCAATTAAAATAAAATGAATCGCGCTGCTGTAGTTCGCGATTTTGAATCGTAATTTCAAACGATTGTACCGAGAGATCCGACCGTCGGATTTTCCCAAAACTGAAACCGTTGGATTCGTTTTGGAAAGGTCTTTCCAACAATATAAAATTTGCTAAGATTCAACGGTTAGATTTTGAGAAATGTGTAAATCAAATTTCAATGAAAATAGCGTCAGGGCCACGTAATGACTCGAAGCATCGTTTAATTAAAAATGGCTATTTTATATAAATAAAAATAGCGATAAATCATTATAAAATATTATAAACGATATGGAATGGAAAGAATTGATTTGAATTTTATATATTCGCTAATTATTTGAAAAGACCAAGTTAATTCTCATTTTAAATATTTAATCGACGATTGGAAGTCGAAGATTTAAATACGGTGGATTGAAGACCGGCGATCTTCACATCGAATGGATGGCTACTGATGCCCTGGATTGGTTAGCTCCCAGGAAGGGGTTACAGTGGTAGTTGTCCGGACGTACTTGTTGATTGTCCGGATATGTGAGAGCCTCTCTTCCGTATTGGCCATATGGAACGAGGAATAAGGTGTCTCTGTTTCGTTCAGACCCATAACGGACTTGTAAATGGATGTATGTCTGACATTGGATTTTATTCTGTGCTGATTGATTTCTATTTAATATATATCTGTTTGGTGGCGGAGTATTTATTCTTTTTCTTAACACCCTTCTCTGAGACGTACGAGCTCAGAGGTTATATATTGGTAGACATCAGTCGCATGGCGTGAATTGTCAGTGTGGCATGCCAAGATGCAAACGATCAAGGCTTATTGTTTAAAAGCAGAGCCTTGTGGTTGATGATCAAAGCACAGCTTTATATTAGCATAGCTTTGTGTATAGCGTTACTTCGCGAGCCTCACACCCCGGTATGAACCAGAAACGGGAGAGGATTGCCGGGAGGACATACGTTTCTTTCTAGCTAGAAGTGGTGTCATGGTATGGAGCCCAGACATTTTTACTTATGTAGATGATGGAATGAGGCGCCTCAGATTTGAGTCCCTAGTGGCTCTATATTTACGCCCCACAGGGCGGGGAAACATATTGTTCTGGAAATACCAATCCACTAAAGTATTTGTGGACCGGCCCTGAAGATCCTTGGTGCAGTTGCGACTGATCCTGAGGCTCGGGCTAGAGAGTCTTGAATTCGGTGAGGACGATCCCTTGCCTTGGTTCATGATGGAAATCCAACTTCCAATACGACACATGCGGTTTTGATTGTATAACTAGTATGGCGACATAGTATATGGTAGCTATGTCGTCTATGATTGATATATTATGATTGAAATGTTTTTGAAACACATACACACTAATAATAATATCAAATCCGTTTTATCGTATTAAGCATTTTTGACCATTGTAAGGTAAAACTCTATCCTCCAGTTTGCGTTGCATTGTGTGATGGAACTTGAATCTTATAATGGTTTCCATTACAACAAAAACACCATATTACAACTTTAATTTTACAACTGTGCGAAAAGCACAGTTGTAATAAATGCTTTTTTACAACTGTGCAGAACGCACTGTTGTAATAAATGTTTTTTACAACTGTGAAAAAATCACTGTTGTAATAAACATATATATCACAACTTTTCATTTTATTCGTTATAATAGAGATGCCTAGTACAAACTTCATGTTTATAATATCTATATTTAATAACTAATTATATTGATATTTAATAATAATATTTAATAATAATAATTAATAATAAACTTGAGAATCAATAATATTTGTCAATCATTATTAAATAATCAATAGTTAATAAGTAGTAATTTATTTTTAATAGTTAATGTATGTTAACTACTTATTAATTAATAGTTAGTACTATTCTTATTTTTTTGGATTAAAAAGAAAAACATTTTTATGCAGAATTGTGGAAAAGTGGTGGTCTATCAAAACGATGAAACTCAAAGGTGGTAAATCTGAAATTTTGGCTCCTAAACAATTCGCGTCGTGTTGTATTTCTGGAGCCTTCTATGGGCTAACCTCTCGTGTTCTCTTCAAAAAAAACCTGCCTCTCCTAAAAAAATCGATCCCCAATTCCTCAAAAAACTTTTCCTCCCGCAAAATTTTCTTTCAGTCAAAATTCTTTTTCCCCAATTCGATTGATGGCCTCTGACCGTAACCCTCCTTCTCCAACGTCGACCGCACCTTCATCCTTCACCTTCACTCACCTTGCCATCGTTCGAGAGTCATCGCTGTTCACTAACCCTGGCTTGCCACCAAACACTCCGCCTTGTTGCCAACGCCAAACGGAATTCCGCCTGAAATCGAAGGTCGTACCTCCTTTAGCCGCAACCGGAGGCGCCACCTGAACTGCAGCGACTGCCACGCCTAGGTCCATCCAACCTCGACAACCTGTTTCCGCCTTTTTGCTCTATCCTTCAACCCTGCAATTTTCGAGCAACCGCCCAACGCCTACCCCTTCTGTCCAACAACGCGCCATCACTGTGCTTCATAGCATCGTCCGCGAGCCATTGTTGTTGCTCCTCTGTTGGCTGCACTTACTTCACGCTGTTATGGTGAGTATTTTGGTCTGTTGGTTTAGTTAATTTGCATATTATAGTAAAGTCAGTTTAATTCATTGAGGATTACTGTCCAGTTTAGTTCAATAATGTGCCAGTATACTATGTTAACACAAACTGTTTGGATAATGGTCAAACCCGTGTAAAGATCTAAAATCCTAAACTTGATAATTTTCATATAATTATACAAAGTTATGAGATTAAGTATGACTAAATTTAATGTAAGAAAAGGTATAAGTGTGAAAAACTTGAAGTGGCCTCATGATTACAGTTCTACTAGCATGGCGCTTGTACTCATGTATCTAAAACGGGGGGAGAATACACACACACACATTCTAGTAATCTTATGGAAAAACTCGCACATCAGAATGCTATTAAATTTTGCCTTCTTGTGCTTCCTTCTACTGGAAGATTTCCTAAAAAATGGATTACCTGGCTGTGCAGGTTTCTTACTTATAAAAGTGCACTTCAAAATTTGGATGACTGCCACATTATGGTACTCTCTTTGATGAAATACCTGTTGTTCCTGATGAATGCTTAAGAGCGGTTTCTATTCATACGTGCTGCAGGTGGGTAAATTTCAACATTTCTAATTTTGCATGTTAAATTTTATGGATAATAGTTGTTTAATGAAGTTCATCTTGATGTTGACTTTATCAAGTTCAGGAGATACCAATTAAATTATAATTTAGCTTCCTTTTAACATCATTGTATTCCTTAACAGGAAATGCAAAAGCTTGTTGAACCATTATGTTGTCATGAACCTGTAGCCTTGCAATTATAAATCTGGTCGCACCAATGAATGCAAAGTGCACTGAAATTAAGAAAGTTAGTAGGTGGGTAGTAAAGATATTGAACTATCTGTATTTGCGTGACTATTTTTGTTTTTCTTGCTGATATGTATTTACTTTCATGGACAAAGGGCTATATCTCAAGAGGAGGAGTTGGAACTACTATTTGCAGGGCTTTCTTTGTAAAAAAAAGGTCCAATGCCAAGTAAGTACTTGCTAATGAGTCGCTTAAAGCACGCAAGATCAATGCAAAGAACTTTGTAAAAAAATCTACTGCAACTTAAAGAAATTAGGACATCTCGTGCAAAACAGGTTTTGGTAGACCTTAAGTAGCTATTATTCCATATATGCCTATGTTGTATGCTAATCTTCTCGTTCTTTCTTGCCCATGTTTGCAAAATAGGTTCTGGAAATGTTCCTTTGTTTGGGTCTAAGTTGCAAGTCAAGGAACTCAACTTAATGGTGTTGCAATTGAGTCTCTCATGTCATGTTTCTAGGCTTGTTTGTTCGGAAGTGTTTTTTTTTTGTGTCATTGTTGTTTGATGTCAAGCACGTAAGTTGGTGTATGATTATGTAATAATACGCCAAATATTTTCTAAAAATTATTGTTTGTAATATTGAAAATTTGAGTATTTAAATAAATTAGTTTGCAAATAACTGTAATATTTGTTTTGCTTATGGAGTATCGCTATATTTAGTGTATTGTTCATTTCAGCTGCAAAAGATGTTTATTTTTTTTTAAACGCAACTGTCAATCACAACGGTGCATAACAGTTGTAGTAGATATTATTACAACGGTGCATAACTGTTGTAATAATGTTTATTACAATGGTGGAAAAAAGTTGTAAAATATACATATTACAACGGTGTTGCAACGGTGCAAAAAAGTTGTAAAAGATTTTAGTCTATTACAACTTCTTAATACACGACGGTTGGCCCACCGTTGTAAAATGTATAATACAACGGTGTTCCACCTTTGTAATAGGGTCATTTTGTTGTAATGTTCATTTTTCTAAAAAGCATTGCATTGTTTAATGATTTACTTTATTTGTGCATTGGCAATCCAATGGAGTAAACTCATTCCGCATTAGCGGCGTGGTCTTGTGATTAGCCTTATTATTAAATAGGTTATATAAGATTTCTCATACCAGTCTCATGACTGACTCGTAGTTTGTTTCACTTTGCAAACTCGGGTGCCCTCTTTTCCACAGGGGTAGCCTTGTATACAGGTTTTAGCAGACTCATTCTGGATAGCTATGGAGCCGAAGGTGGATCTTATCATTTCTATTATGTTGTTCAGACTTTATTTAGTATATTATGTTTAATTCCGCTGCAGACATTTTATATTAAGTTGAAAACTGTATTATGTACTAAGTATGATCCTATTATGCTATGTAACTCTGATGATATATTATTCCCAGTGTAATTTGATGTACTTTATCTGCTGTAATTCTATATTTCTGTTCTGCTGTTATTTTTTATGTGTTATATTCCAATGATTATCCTTGCTTTCGTACTACGGGAGTTTGGGGTTATCACAAGAACTGTAAGGGAGACCTTCTTAATATTTATATTTAGATAATTTTGATGTGTTTTATAAAAGATCCCTTTTATATGATATCTTTGGAAGATATCGAATGCATATAAAGTTTAGGATTACACTATGTTGCTGATGTAACACCAAGACAAGTAAACGTATTTTTTTATTGACTCTGTCTGTAATTATGCCATATACTGAAAATAACAAGGCATGTTGACGGTGTTGAATTAAGTATATTTTGTTCCACTTCCCTACGAAATAATTTTTATCATATAAAGTTCTTATTTTATAGCATGTTAACATATAGTTTATCATTTTTGATGGGTGCTGCAATTCACACCTTAGTTTGTACTTCCGGCCACCAAAACTAAAAGCATCCCCAATATTTCAAATTTTCTCTACTTGCCACCATCTAAATTAATAACCTAAAAATGGAGAGGCCACCAACACCTTTCTCTACAAAGAATACTTCCTACCTCACTTACATCATGCATTTATGTCTTTTGAGTTATTTGATCGAACATCTTGCATCATATTATCACAACCATCATGTTTATTGTCTAATTTATCATCATGCAAATACTCAATCTATCAAAGGACAAAAAAAGTTAATGTATCAATTTGTAAAAGAATTTATGTAAATTATACGAATAAAAACCCTACAAGTAAAAACCTCCATTGTCATTCTCTATTACAACATCGTCAAATTTAATGTCTTCCAAAATTGAAATTTCCAACGAAGCAGAAAAATATCCTAAAACGCAACGGAAAACCCTAACCATAAAAACCTAACATGTTCTATAACATAATAGAAAACAATAAAAATCAAGCAGTTATAACATCTTTTTTATCTTTATCTTTCATCTCTATTAGGCATAAAAGAATATCTGCTTTTGTTAGAGTTTTGGGTTTGAAATTGTAGAGAAGTACGTGTTTTTCTTAGAAGAAGTATGGTGGTGAATAACTGAGTGAAAGAATAATGTATGGTGGGTAGAAGAATATAAAAAATAATCATTTGTATCAAATTTAGAAAGGTGGCCGAAAGTGTAAACCGGGGTGTGAATAGTAGCACCCTTTTTGATTGACTTTTCCTTTTATGTTCGATTGTCCAGCTGTAATAAATGGTAGCTATGCATATATGATGTTTGTTATTTCTACATACTTGGGTTTTACTATAATGCTTCAAGCTAAAGTTTAAAATTATAATTTTGTTATTAATAACAAGAAATAATCCAATCCATCGTTAAGTGGAAACCTTGAATGCAAGAGGTTTTCTTTAAATCACCAACTTAGACATGAAAACAAATATTTATTTCTGCACATTAGATTTTCCAGTACGCTTCAATGCCATAATTTTCAATTGGCCCAGTTTTAGAATATATCCCTTTGGGGGATAAGTATATTCCTTGAACCTGATTTGTTGGCTCTACTCATTGAAATTTGCTAGATTTCATCATTCATGTTTTTATCTTCCAAATATAGACTCACTGTGACATCCGGGAATTTCGCTCGATCTGAATCAGTCGTTAAACCGATCTAGACCGTTCGAAACCCCTGACTGTTTGAGATCAGGACAAATCAGAACACAAACAGAAGAACATTTCATTGTATATTACAACAATGCATCAGATTACAAGAATATACAGAGTATAAATGAATAAATATTACACAGAAATATCAGAGATTACAATAAATTACATAGCAGCGGAAAATAATACAAAGCACAACTGAAGGTGATATACGGATACAGAGCTTTCCGGATATCATTCCAGCTGTAAACCAGGATCCTGTGAATATAAATCTGCAAAACCAAAACTACTAGCTGCCCGTGCGGAAAATAGGGGCACCCAGAGTTTAGGTTAAAACAATAAACTCCAGGTCAGTCATGTGACTGGTGTGAGAACTAAAACAGTTATTTAAAGCTTTACTTTAAAAGAGAGTAATTCAAGGGACCACGCCGTATAACACGGAACGGGTTTCCTTCCAAGAATACCAGTGCATATCAATAAACAACGCAATGCTTTTCCGAAAAATGAAGCTATTATAAGACCTAGGTCCCATCACACAATGCAACGCAAGCCGGAGGATAGAGTTTTCCCTTATAATAGCCAAACATGCTTGGTACGTTTAAAACAAATCATTTGATACTATAATAAGTGTATAGTGTCAAAAAATTTCAATCATAAATATTAATCATAGGCGGCATGGGTACCATCTATCATGTCGCCATACTAGTTCTACAATTAAAACCGCAATACACGTATTGGAAATTGGATTTCCGTCATGAGTCGAGGCAAGGGGCAAGCTCCTCTCCGCGTTCGAGACACTCTAGCAAATGCCTCAGGGTTACGCACTCTGGGCAACCCCGGATCCTCCAAGGCCGGTCCTCACTTACGTTAGAGGATTGGCAATTCCTGAACACACGTTTCCCGGTCCTTACAGACCTAATATCGAGGCGCCTCGCATCCAAACCACAAAGGTGAAAAGTATATAAATGTCAGGACTGGTAAGTCACTGACACCACCATAGCTAGAAAGAAACGTCGTGCACTCCTTGGGTCCTTATCCCGTTTTTGACTCATACCGAGGTGTGAGGCTCGCGAATTCACACTATACACAAAGCTACGCCACAAAGGCCGTGCTTTGATCATCAACCACAAGGCTTTGCTTTTCAACAGAAGCCTTGATCTATGCATCTTAGCGTGCCACACAGGCAGTTCATGCCATGCGACTGATGTCCATCGATATACAACCTCTGAGCTCGTACGTCTCAGAGAAGGGCGTTAAGCAAAAGAATAAATTCTCCGCCGCCAAACAGATGTATATTTAATAGAAATCAATCAACACAGAATAAAATCCAATGTCAGACACACAATCCATTTACAAGTCCATTCTGGGTCTGAACGAAACCGGAGGCACTTTCCTCGCATATCCATCCATCTCCAGGTACGTCCGGACAACCACCAACTATTTCCATCCTCTTGGGTGTACAGCCCAATCAGGATCGTCAGTAATTACCCAAACGATGTGAAGACTTCCGGTCTTCGACCACCGTCTTCATCTTCGACATATCGTCGAATCGGTTATTCAGAATGGGTATAAACCCGGCCTTCCCGAACAACCCGCGTATATTAAAAACAAATGTAACACAAACACAACATACGCCTCATTCCAATTCATTAGTCACTAACCGCAAATTAGCAAGAGAACAATTTCCCAAACATTAACCCCGAAGGCCGAAACTAACATCAGATCAATACCCAGGAATCCCTTCTTCTTAGCCAACCTACAGCTAGTTTCTAAACTCCACATTCTTAGGGAAAGGTTCCCATTAATTTTATCCAAGGTAAATTCTTTAAAATTTATCCTGTAATCTTCCTTTGGATGTCATTTAAAGCCAAATTATGGTTTTTCCAACTAGTCGAGATTAGCGAACCGTAACGAAGTAATTATTTATTTTATTTCCCAATCCCAACCTATTCATCCTATGAAGCAAAGCTAGTAATACTCCATATCTAACACCGTGGTGTTATCGGTAAAATTAATTACCATTTCACGTTCAAATCTAATTAAAGATTTAACTATCGCTTTGGAGTAAAACTGGTAATACTCCATTCCCGCTTATTTCTAAATTTGATAATTTAGATTATAGATTCACATTTCAATCTAATTGCAGATTCGTTAGAACTCCTTTTACTGGGTTAAAGAACTAGGTGTTATTTAAAACACAGTTCACGACAAACCCAAATCAAATTCAATCAAATATATTAGAAATTCCGATTATTTAAAACCCCTTTTTAAATCTAATTTATTTATTTAAAAATAAAAACCCGGGTTTTAAATTGAGTTCAAACTAGTTCATTTCGATAAAAATCTATTTTTATCTTTTCAAATATGGAGTTTTTCACCCCAATCTTTCCCAAATCATTTCTTATGATTTTACACAATTTATTTCTATTTTTAATAATTTTATCAAGACCCATACAGTCGATTTCCAACAACGGCCATCGAACTGCACTTACAGCGACCTTTTCCAAATTTGATTTGGACGTATCTCCAAATCCAATCGTTAGATTTCAAATTTCTAATGTTCGTTAGAAAGCTCTTTTCGATACGAACCCAACGGTTCCGGTTTTAGGAGAATCCGACGGTCGGATCTCCCGTAATGTCGGTTTGAAATAAATGGTCGAAATTCACGAACTGCCGCGGCGCGGCGCGTTCTATTCAGGCCATTATATTATATATATAATATATACTTCGTCGATTTCTATTTAAAACGAATTATATAAATAGTTTTAAAATCGTTTCAAAAGCAATTTTAACTTTCTTTTCAATTCAAATCAAAATTGAATTCTTCTTTATAAATTCGTTTCTATTCAATTCAAATTTCAATTCAATTTGAATTCATTTCAATTTACTTTCAATTCAATTTGAATTCGTTTTCAATTCAATTCATTTCGAAATCATTTTTAATTCAATTCATTTCGAAATCGTTTTTAATTCAATTCATTTCGAAATCGTTTTCAATTCAATTCATTTCGAAATCGTTTTCAATTCAATTCATTTCGAAATCGTTTTCAATTCAATTCATTTTGAAATCGTTTTCAATTCAATTCATTTCGAAATCGTTTTCAATTCAATTCATTTCGAAATCGTTTTCAATTCAATTCATTTCGAAATCGTTTTCAATTCAATTCATTTCGAAATCGTTTTCAATTCAATTCATTTCGAAATCGTTTTCAATTCAATTCATTTCGAAATCGTTTTCAATTCAATTCATTTCGAAATCGTTTTCAATTCAATTCATTTCGAAATCGTTTTCAATTCAATTCATTTCGAAATCGTTTTCAATTCAATTCAATTCATTTCAAAATGAATAAAATCGATATAAACATCGTTTACGTCAAAAAGGCGTCAATCTAATCAACACAGCTTCATAAATTTCTATTTTCAAATATTCTATTTCAAAATAGTTGTTATTATCAAAATATTTCTTTTTCAAAATAGTTGTTATTATCAAAATATTTCGTTCAACACATGACCAATCTCAATGGATGAGTACTGTCAACACATGAATCTTTATTTTATATCGATAAAGATGTAAATTTTATTCCTAAAATATTTCGTTCAACACATGACCAATCTCAATGGATGAGTACTGTCAACACATGAACCTTTATTTTATATCGATAAAGATGTAAATTTTATTACTAAAATATTTCGTTCAACACATGACCAATCTCAATGGATGAGTACTGTCAACACATGAACCTTTATTTTATATCGATAAAGATGTAAATTTTATTCCTAAAATATTTCGTTCAACACATGACCAATCTCAATGGATGAGTACTGTCAACACATGAACCTTTATTTTATAATATTCTTTATTTTTCAAATTGGAATGAGGCCCAATCAATTACCATATAAAGTTAATTATATGGATTTTCATACATTACACACATATAATAGCATTGAAAAATAATCAACCATCAACCAAAGTGCACTACACTGTATAAGCATCAAATATAGATATCTAACGCTTATAACAACCTGTCAATCGATCGATCGACATATTTAATCAATCAGGATGAGTGAACTTCAAATTTCATCCTAACACCCGTGTGGGGTTTCAAACAATCAAACACATATTTTATTTGTGCAGTTGGGCGATGTGTAAAATTTATCGACCCAATCAATATCAGTCAAATAGGTGTACATAAACAAACCGTCCGGTTTGTAAATGAATATTTTATTTTATCCACTTCCACGTTAAAAATTATATTTTTAACGATAAAACATTTTATTTCAACATATGAATTTCTATTCAGTTCATTTATTCAATAAAATGATATTTTTATTTTTCTAACATATTTTAGAAAATTTCGGCGGCATAACGGCACGATACTAGAAACGGGACAAGGCCTAGCCTTATCCCCGGTCTAGTGAAGGCCCACGCCATTCACACATCAATCAAATTCACCAAACAACCAAATTCAAATCAAATCATCAAACTAATATATGCAACCAAACAAACAAGTCCATGGTCTGTGGACGATTGTGTCGGGTGCTACTAAGCACCGTCTGCATCCTAGTATATATATATAACTAGAAAAAGAAATTGAAAGGTGAGAAATTCTCACAGATAGCTATCCTAGCTCCACGGCACTTCATAGATAGAAATCTTCATTGCTATCGCATCTTCGTCATCTTCGTTGCCCGTAGCCACTACATATATAAAAATCACACATTTTTATATTTGCTGATGTCTTTAAAATAAAAATCACATTTTTATTTATTCACTTTCAATTTAAAAATCATATTTTTATAATCACTTCATATATTTAAAAATCGAATTTTTACTACGTTATCAAATAGATAAAATTCCATTTCAAAAATATAGATTTCGCATTTTTACATCTAAAAATATCGCCTTTACTCATTTAAAAATATCGTCTTTACTCATTTAAAAATATCGTCTTTACTCATTTAAAAATATCGTCTTTCTAAAAATAAAGTTTTCGCCTTTATAAAAATAAAGATTTCGCCTTTATAAAAATAAAGATTTCGCCTTTATAAAAATAAAGATTTTTTTTTTATCTTTCTAAAATATAAAAGATTATATTTTTACTACTTTAAAAATATAAAAATCCAATTTTTAATTCTTTAAAAATATAAAAATCATATCTTTAAATTTTCCTATCGAATAGAATTCAGTTTTTTTCTCTAAACTAATTATGTAAAATAATTTTAGAAAGAAGAAGGAGGGAAAAACAAACTTACAGACGGTTTCAATTGGAGAGAGGGAGCGGCGCTGGGGGAGTATGGGTGTGGTCGGAGGCGTGGGGCTGCGGGTCAGGGGAGGTGGCAGGTCGGAGGGCGATGGGTCAGAGGATGGAGGGGGTGCGGTGCTCGAATTGGGGGTTTATGGTTCGGGTTTGGGTGGGGTTCGATGCGGGTTCGGCGAGGAGGAAGAAGGAGGGAGGGCTTCGCGAGGAGGAGGGAGCGCCGGCGGCGCTGCCGCGATGGGAGGGGCGCGATCGGCGTCGACGGGGGGATTTAGGTTTTTTTTGTTTTGAAATGAACGGGGCCTGGGTAGTTAAGGAGAAGGAAGGGGGTTTTAAATTTTTAATTAATTTAATTATTTTATTTTCAAAAAGTTGACTTTTACATACGACCTCGAAACGAGGCCCACCGCCTATCGTCCATAGCATATTACCCCTATTCCGAACACAATGGGACATGTATCGTAGGCTGATTCGATCGTTTGAATCAGTTTCCGTCAAAATCTACATATAACTCTATATATTGAATTTGAACGCGCATTTCAATTTACCGGGGTCACATACTAACTAGAAAAATTCCCGAAAAATAATTTCTAGCTTCGTATTGACGATACGGTCCTAACAAAACTAATTTCGTCGAATTCCGAGACAGTTTGAAAAATGGCCAATTTCCCGTCGATTAAAATCAACTGAAACTGGTCAAACGCGTTTTCCTTTGCCACGCTCACATATTGATTCGAAAAATTATGAAATTTGGAATCTAGCAATAATTTGACATCCCAGATCCAGCAAAAGTGGTTTCGTCGAAAACCGAGGTCGTTTGCAAAATTTCCATTTTTAAGGGCCTGAATTTCATAGCGACTATTCAGAATTTTCAACTGGACATATCTTTTGATTCCCGCTATGAAATTTTGATTTTTCGGATTCGTTGGAAAGATATTATCAATTTGATCCTAATGTTTTTGGTTTCACTAAAATCCGGATTGTTTTGCACCCGGTACATTCAATTGAAGTTTGAAATCGAATTATCGAACTACCGCGCCATTTTCAATTCTATTTATAATTATAAATAATTATATATATTCTAACGACGACGTATAATATATACGTTCGAATTATATTAAAAATAAATTTTCTCGTTGATATTATTTAAAATAATCTATTTTAAATATTCAAAAATTCGCTAAAATTGCCAAAATAAAAATTTTAAACTGGTTCAAAATTTCCGGGTTATTACAATCCCCCCCACTTAAAACTTTTCGTCCCCGAAAAGGAACAAAGTCGAAAGTGGTTTGATTAATCAGCTCTACGTTCGATCGGGCTTGCATTCTCCAACTTTTCAGTTTCTGAGAATTTTCAAAATTTCAAAAATTTGGCTAACACCCTAAATTTTCGAAAAATTTCGCCATAACCTCCCCTGTACCGGGAGCATCGGGGAATTTCAAATATCTTCCCCGGTCCTTCTAATCTCAAAAAGAAAAAGAAAAAGCCAAGCGGCTAGCCAATAGGCTCATAAAATCATCATCACCCAAACAAAATAGTAAATTATGTAGTAAACATGTACCTATTGTCGGGCAAACAAATTTTATTCTTCGGCTCTAGCCTCCTTGCTATGACCTGTTCAATGTAAGTATATGTATATGCAAGCAAATGCGACCAATTTTAAATAATATTCAAAAATTGGTTCAATTAGGCTAAATGGTTCAAAATTTAGCAAACAAATAAACAAACAACACAATCATCAATCAATTAGTGGATTAGAGTTTTCAAATTCATAAATTTGATATGTATACTGAAAATCTTGTTTTTGATGCCAATTCACAACAATGTGTTCTAGCTATATAAGTTTTGGTTCTCACACCAGTCTAATGGAAATATATAGATATCACACCTTCGTCACTCGAAAATAAATACTGGTGATGGTATACTTCATCATCAGGACCATGTCCGGGCGACTAGAGTGTGACTCTATATCTATCTAATATATTAAAACTTCGAATATACGTTCATGACGCGTATATGCAAAATCTTTATATACTAGATTGTCCAAATTTAAAATAAATAAATAATCAAATACGTATAAAATGGTTTAAATTTTCAAAACAAAATTGTTTTCATTTGAAAAATATACACACTCGTTCTAGGATACTACTGATCCTATCTCTAACGAGTCATTCTAATTGGATATTACTAATCCAATATCTGATGAATTCTTTCGTATGGTTCTAATGCGTCTTGTTCTCGAGCTCTGTAAACCAAAGCTCTGATACCAAATGTGACAACCGGGAATTTCGCTCGATCCGAATCAGAATCCGTCGTTAAACCGATCTAGACCGTTCGAAATCCCTGATCGTTTGAGAACAAGACAGATCAGAACACAAACAGAAGAACATTTCATTGTATATTACAATAATGCATCAGATTACAGGAATATACAGAGTATGAATGAATATAGACAGAAATATCAGAGATTTAAATTACATTTAAATACATCGCAGCGGAAAATAATACACTACACAACTAGAATGAGATATACGGATACAAAGCTTTCCGGATATCGTTCCAGCTGTAAACCAGGATCCTGTGAATATAAATCTGCAAAACCGAAACTACTAGCTGCCCGTGTCAAAATAAGGGCACCCAGAGTTTAGGTTAAAACAATAAACTCCAGGTCAGTCATGTGACTGGTGTGAGAACTAAAACAGTTATTTAAAGCTTTACTTTAAAAGAGAGTAATTCAAGGGACCACGCCGTATAACACGGAACGGGTTTCCTCCCAAGAATACCAGTGCATATCAATAAACAACGCAATGCTTTTCCGAAAAATGAAGCTATTATAAGACCCAGGTCCCATCACACAATGCAACGCAAGCCGGAGGATAGGGTTTTCCCTTATAATAGCCAAACATGCTTGGTACGTTTAAAACAAATCATTTGATACTATAATAAGTGTATAGTGTCAAACAATTTCAATCATAAATATTAATCATAGGCGGCATGGGTACCATCTATCATGTCGCCTTACTAGTTCTACAATTAAAACCGCAATACACGTATTGGAAATTGGATTTCCGTCATGAGTCGAGGCAAGGGGCAAGCTCCTCTCCGTGTTCGAGACACTCTAGCAAATGCCTCAGGGTTACGCACTCTGGGCAACCCCGGATCCTCCAAGGCCGGTCCTCACTTACGTTAGAGGATTGGCAATTCCTGAACACACGTTTCCCGGTCCTTACAGACCTAATATCGAGGCGCCTCGCATCCAAACCACAAAGGTGAAAAGTATATAAATGTCAGGGCTGGTAAGTCACTGACACCACCATAGCTAGAAAGAAACGTCGTGCACTCCTGGGGTCCTTATCCCGTTTTTGACTCATACCGAGGTGTGAGGCTCGCGAATTCACACTATACACAAAGCTACGCCACAAAGGCCGTGCTTTGATCATCAACCACAAGGCTTTGCTTTTCAACAGAAGCCTTGATCTATGCATCTTAGCGTGCCACACAGGCAGTTCATGCCATGCGACTGATGTCCATCGATATACAACCTCTGAGTTCGTACGTCTCAGAGAAGGGCGTTAAGCAAAAGAATAAATTCTCCGCCGCCAAACAGATGTATATTTAATAGAAATCAATCAACACAGAATAAAATCCAATGTCAGACACACAATCCATTTACAAGTCCGTTCTGGGTCTGAACGAAACCGGAGGCACTTTCCTCGCATATCCATCCATCTCCAGGTACGTCCGGACAACCACCAACTATTTCCATCCTCTTGGGTGTACAGCCCAATCAGGATCGTCAGTAATTACCCAAACGATGTGAAGACTTCCGGTCTTCGACCACCGTCTTCATCTTCGACATATCGTCGAATCGGTTATTCAGAATGGGTATAAACCCGGCCTTCCCGAACAACCCGCGTATATTAAAAACAAATGTAACACAAACACAACATACGCCTCATTCCAATTCATTAGTCACTAACCGCAAATTAGCAAGAGAACAATTTCCCAAACATTAAGCCCGAAGGCCGAAACCAACATCAGATCAATACCCAGGAAACCCTTCTTCTTAGCCAACCTACAGCTAGTTTCTAAACTCCACATTCTTAGGGAAAGGTTCCCATTAATTTTATCCAAGGTAAATTCTTTAAAATTTATCCTGTAATCTTCCTTTGGATGTCATTTAAAGCCAAATTATGGTTTTTCCAACTAGTCGAGATTAGCGAACCGTAACGAAGTAATTATTTATTTTATTTCCCAATCCCAACCTATTCATCCTATGAAGCAAAGCTAGTAATACTCCATATCTAACACCGTGGTGTTATCGGTAAAATTAATTACCATTTCACGTTCAAATCTAATTAAAGATTTAACTATCGCTTTGGAGTAAAACTGGTAATACTCCATTCCCGCTTATTTCTAAATTTGATAATTTAGATTATAGATTGACATTTCAATCTAATTGCAGATTCGTTAGAACTCCTTTTACTGGGTTAAAGAACTAGGTGTTATTTAAAACACAGTTCACGACAAACCCAAATCAAATTCAATCAAATATATTAGAAATTCCGATTATTTAAAACCCCTTTTTAAATCTAATTTATTTATTTAAAAATAAAAACCCGGGTTTTAAATTGAGTTCAAACTAGTTCATTTCGATAAAAATCTATTTTTATCTTTTCAAATATGGAGTTTTTCACCCCAATCTTTCCCAAATCATTTCTTATGATTTTACACAATTTATTTCTATTTTTAATAATTTTATCAAGGCCCGTATAGTCGATTTCCAACAACAGCCATCGAACTGCACTTTCAGCGACCTTTTCCAAATTTGATTTGGACGTATCTCCAAATCCAACCGTTAGATTTCAAATTTCTAATGTTCGTTAGAAAGCTCTTTTCGATACGAACCCAACGGTTCCGGTTTTAGGAGAATCCGATGGTCGGATCTCCCGTAATGTCGGTTTGAAATAAATGGTCGAAATTCACGAACTGCCGCGGCGCGTTCTATTCAGGCCATTATATTATATATATAATATATATAATATATACTTCATCGATTTCTATTTAAAACGAATTATATAAATAGTTTTAAAATCGTTTCAAAAGCAATTTTAACTTTCTTTTCAATTCAAATCAAAATTGAATTCTTCTTTATAAATTCGTTTCTATTCAATTCAAATTTCAATTCAATTTGAATTCATTTCAATTTACTTTCAATTCAATTTGAATTCGTTTTCAATTCATTTCATTTCGAAATCGTTTTTAATTCAATTCATTTCGAAATCGTTTTTAATTCAATTCATTTCGAAATCGTTTTCAATTCAATTCATTTCGAAATCGTTTTCAATTCAATTCATTTCGAAATCGTTTTCAATTCAATTCATTTCGAAATCGTTTTCAATTCAATTCATTTCGAAATCGTTTTCAATTCAATTCATTTCGAAGTCGTTTTCAATTCAATTCATTTCGAAATCGTTTTCAATTCAATTCATTTCGAAATCGTTTTCAATTCAATTCATTTCGAAATCGTTTTCAATTCAATTCATTTCGAAATCGTTTTCAATTCAATTCATTTCGAAATCGTTTTCAATTCAATTCATTTCGAAATCGTTTTCAATTCAATTCATTTCGAAATCGTTTTCAATTCAATTCATTTCGAAATCGTTTTCAATTCAATTCATTTCGAAATCGTTTTCAATTCAATTCATTTCGAAATCGTTTTCAATTCAATTCATTTCGAAATCGTTTTCAATACAATTCATTTCGAAATCGTTTTCAATTCAATTCATTTCGAAATCGTTTTCAATTCAATTCATTTCAAAATGAATAAAATCGATATAAATATCGTTTACGTCAAAATGGCGTCAATCTAATCAACACGGCTTCATAAATTTCTATTTTCAAATATTCTATTTCAAAATAGTTGTTATTATCAAAATATTTCTTTTTCAAAATAGTTGTTATTATCAAAATATTTCGTTCAACACATGACCAATCTCAATGGATGAGTACTGTCAACACATGAATCTTTATTTTATATCGATAAAGATGTAAATTTTATTCCTAAAATATTTCGTTCAACACATGACCAATCTCAATGGATGAGTACTGTCAACACATGAACCTTTATTTTATATCGATAAAGATGTAAATTTTATTACTAAAATATTTCGTTCAACACATGACCAATCTCAATGGATGAGTACTGTCAACACATGAACCTTTATTTTATATCGATAAAGATGTAAATTTTATTCCTAAAATATTTCGTTCAACACATGACCAATCTCAATGGATGAGTACTGTCAACACATGAACCTTTATTTTATAATATTCTTTATTTTTCAAATTGGAATGAGGCCCAATCAATTACCATATAAAGTTAATTATATGGATTTTCATACATTACACACATATAATAGCATTGAAAAATAATCAACCATCAACGAAAGTGCACTACACTGTATAAGCATCAAATATAGATATCTAACGCTTATAACAGCCTGTCAATCGATCGATCGACATATTTAATCAATCAGGATGAGTGAACTTCAAATTTCATCCTAACACCCGTGTGGGGTTTCAAACAATCAAACACATATTTTATTTGTGCAGTTGGGCGATGTGTAAAATTTATCGACCCAATCAATATCAGTCAAATAGGTGTACATAAACAAACCGTCCGGTTTGTAAATGAATATTTTATTTTATCCACTTCCACGTTAAAAATTATATTTTTAACGATAAAACATTTTATTTCAACATATGAATTTCTATTCAGTTCATTTATTCAATAAAATGATATTTTTATTTTTCTAACATATTTTAGAAAATTTCGGCGGCATAACGGCACGATACTAGAAACGGGACAAGGCCTAGCCTTATCCCCGGTCTAGTGAAGGCCCACGCCATTCACACATCAATCAAATTCACCAAACAACCAAATTCAAATCAAATCATCAAACTAATCTATGCAACCAAACAAACAAGTCCATGGTCTGTGGACGATTGTGTCGGGTGCTACTAAGCACCGTCTGCATCCTAGTATATATATATAACTAGAAAAAGAAATTGAAAGGTGAGAAATTCTCACAGATAGCTATCCTAGCTCCACGGCACTTCATAGATAGAAATCTTCATTGCTATCGCATCTTCGTCATCTTCGTTGCCCGTAGCCACTACATATATAAAAATCACACATTTTTATATTTGCTGATGTCTTTAAAATAAAAATCACATTTTTATTTATTCACTTTCAATTTAAAAATCATATTTTTATAATCACTTCATATATTTAAAAATCGAATTTTTACTACGTTATCAAATAGATAAAATTCCATTTCAAAAATATAGATTTCGCATTTTTACATCTAAAAATATCGCCTTTACTCATTTAAAAATATCGTCTTTACTCATTTAAAAATATCGTCTTTACTCGTTTAAAAATATCGTCTTTCTAAAAATAAAGTTTTCGCCTTTATAAAAATAAAGATTTCGCCTTTATAAAAATAAAGATTTCGCCTTTATAAAAATAAAGATTTTATTTTTATCTTTCTAAAATATAAAAGATTATATTTTTACTACTTTAAAAATATAAAAATCCAATTTTTAATTCTTTAAAAATATAAAAATCATATCTTTAAATTTTCCTATCGAATAGAATTCAGTTTTTTTCTCTAAACTAATTATGTAAAATAATTTTAGAAAGAAGAAGGAGGGAAAAACAAACTTACAGACGGTTTCAATTGGAGAGAGGGAGCGGCGCTGGGGGAGTATGGGTGTGGTCGGAGGCGTGGGGCTGCGGGTCAGGGGAGGTGGCAGGTCGGAGGGCGATGGGTCAGAGGATGGAGGGGGTGCGGTGCTCGAATTGGGGGTTTAGGGTTCGGGTTTGGGTGGGGTTCGATGCGGGTTCGGCGAGGAGGAAGAAGGAGGGAGGGCTTCGTGAGGGGGAGGGAGCGCCGGCGGCGCTGCCGCGATGGGAGAGGCGCGATCGGCGTCGACGAGGGGATTTAGGTTTTTTTTCTTTTTGTTTTGAAATGAACGGGGCCTGGGTAGTTAAGGAGAAGGAAGGGGGTTTTAAATTTTTAATTAATTTAATTATTTTATTTTCAAAAAGTTGACTTTTACATACGACCTCGAAACGAGGCCCACTGCCTGCCGTCCATAGCATATTACCCCTATTCCGAACACAATGGGATATGTATCGTTGGCTGATTCGATCGTTTGAATCAGTTTCCGTCAAAATCTACATATAACTCTATATATTGAATTTGAACGCGCATTTCAATTTACCGGGGTCACATACTAACTAGAAAAATTCCCGAAAAATAATTTCTAGCTTCGTATTGACGATACGGTCCTAACAAAACTAATTTCGTCGAATTCCGAGACCGTTTGAAAAATGGCCAATTTCCCGTCGATTAAAATCAACTTAAACTGGTCAAACGCGTTTTCCTTTGCCACGCTCACATATTGATTCGAAAAATTATGAAATTTGGAATCTAGCAATAATTTGACATCCCGGATCCAGCAAAAGTGGTTTCGTCGAAAACCGAGGTCGTTTGCAAAATTTCCATTTTTAAGGGCCTGAATTTCATAGCGACTATTCAGAATTTTCAACTGGACATATCTTTTGATTCCCGCTATGAAATTTTGATTTTTCGGATTCGTTGGAAAGATATTATCAACTAGATCCTAATGTTTTTGGTTTCACTAAAATCCGGATTGTTTTGCACCCGGTACATTCAATTGAAGTTTGAAATCGAATTATCGAACTACCGCGCCATTTTCAATTCTATTTATAATTATAAATAATTATATATATTCTAACGACGACGTATAATATATACGTTCGAATTATATTAAAAATAAATTTTCTCGTTGATATTATTTAAAATAATCTATTTTAAATATTCAAAAATTCGCTAAAATTGCCAAAATAAAAATTTTAAACTGGTTCAAAATTTCCGGGTTATTACACTCACATATATGTTACGTTGGAGATTTTTCTCCCTTTTTCCTGACCCACCCATATCTTATGTTAATTACACTTACATGTTTAATGTTTACGTTCATACTATGATCGGATTAATATTTGAAGCGAAAATTCCCTATGATCATTTTTAGAAAATAAAATGCAGAGTCTACAGTGTAAATATTTTGTAGTCCATGCTGTAAATATTTAATAAAAATCTATAGTGCACACTGGATGTATTTTGAAAAATCAGCAGTTAGAAGTTTGAATATATGTAGTTTAACTATGCATATTTGCAATATAGATTGCATGTTTTTGCTGTAAATAATGACAGAGTGCTCTGTAAATCATGTTTTTAGGAAATATTTTGGGTATGTTGAAAATAAGGAACATGTTATAATTTCATATTTGTTATTTTGTGTATAGGGATCATAACAAAATCATTGAATGTATTAGGATCAGAAATGTCTGTTTTCATGAATTCTTCTTACATGAAAGTTGTAATTAGTTTGCAATACATATTAATATATACCTGGTTAAAACATTTTGTTTATAAGCATTATGTTAGGTCGGTTGCTATTATGCGTAATTTCATAAAAATGAAGTACAAAACTTATAACAACCCGGATTTTCAGAACCAATTTAAAATTTTTATTTTAGCTATTTTAATGGATTTTAAGAATTTAAAATGATTTAATTTAAATAATAATGACTAAAAATTTATTTAAATTGAAGTTAGAACGTATAAATTTATTTTAATTATAAAACGAGCCTGAAATGGCGCGGTAGTTTGAAAATTCGATTTTAAATTTCAAATGAATTTACGGGATTTAAAATAAATCGGATTTTAATAAAACCAGAAATATTTGAATTTGTTTAATTATATCTTTCTAACGAATGTGAAAAACTTAGATTTCATAATATAAATTGAAAGTTATGTCCAGTATAAAATTTGGAATAGTCGTTGTGGAATTTATATATATTTTAATAAAAAATATAGCCCTTAAAAATAGCCGTTTTGCAAACAACCTCTATTTTCGACGAAACCACTTTTGTTGGATCCGGAATATCAAATTATTGTTAGATTCCAATTTTCAAAATTTTTGAAATCAATATGTGAGCGTGGTGAATTTAAACGCGTTTGGTATTTTCATTTTGAATTTAATCGACTGGAAAATGACCATTTTTCAAATGGTCTCCAAATTCGACGAAATTAGTTTTGTTAGGACCGTATCGTTGAAACATAGCTAGATTTATTTTTCGGGATTTTTGGAGTTAGTATGTGGCCCCGGTAAATTAAAATGTGCATTTAGATTCAATATATATTGATTTATATTTTAATTTTGATAAAAAAGAACTGACAGAAATGATCTTATTGGCTTACGAAACATATCACATTGTGTCTGGAATTGGGGTATTTGTCTAGGGGAGACACTCATTGCGTTTCGTTTGGAGTTTGAACATGGAATTTCATAACAAAATAATATGGGAATTAAAATATTATTAGAAATATAATATAAATAATCAATTCCACCTCAAAACCCTAATATATTCCTCACATCAGAAAGCCGCCGCCACCATTGAACATACGACCATAATTTTCAAGGAATCCCTCTTCAATTACTTCTGATTTAATTCAAATTAATTCATGAGTTTAAAACCAATTTCATAGAGCTTCAAGTGGGCTTTAATTCTATATGAGTTAGATCATTTTTCATTGAGGGGTTTAGGAGTGTTCTGGCCTCGAAGTCGCGGCCTTTCCGCCTAGTTTCTGATGCCGCCGGGGTTACGAGTTGCACCCGATTCCAGGCGCAACGAGGCGGCGCAATACCCTTTGACATGATGATATTGGATTTGGCTCCAGTCACGTGTGGTGGTGGGAATTCCTAGACCTAGGTGTGAGCCGATGGGTTCGCATGGGTTGTTCGGTAGCAGGTAGTAAACGATGAAGAAGAGGGAACCGATAACGTTCAAGATTAAGTGTAATTAAATTTATTTAGTTATAATCAAGGAAAATTAGTTTTTATTATTTTGGCAAATATGTTAATAACTTTTTATCTGGTGATCAGAATCGGACAAGTTCAGGTTCCTTGGAATTGTAAAGACTAGCTCTACACCATGGAGCTGACCAGAACAAATTTGGTGCTTGCTACAAATTTAGGAGGAGTGGAACCCAATGTGAGATCTCTAAAATTCAAATTTAAATGGAGTAATAAAATTTTATATGCGATATATAAAATTTAATATGCGATAAAATTGTTTATATGTTGTAAATTGTATACGGCGCCTATTAGCTCACCTCCCTCATCCACAGACCATGGACAATTTATTTGATTGTATTGTGTTGTGATTGAGACGTAAAAATATAATATATATATATATATATGCGTTGTATAATATATATACATATTTGAAAACCCAAGAGAACCCGGCGGGCCGGTAAACTCCTGAAGAGGGTACATTAAAGTCGTCCGCTAATCCAAGCCCCCATACCCTCGGGTAAATTTATGTACACATGGTAGGAATCGAACATGCGACCTTTTACCAGGAAGTTAGGCCCCCTTTCCACTGCGCCGCACTCGCGGACTACTTGTATGCGATGTGAATAAATTATATATATGCGATGTGAATAATATATATATATATATATGTTGTGTGAATAATATATATATATATGAGAAATGAAATAATATATATAAGCGATGTGAATAAAATATATATATGTGATGTGAGTAAAATATATATGCGATCTGGATAATATATATATGCGTTGTGAAACATATATATGCGATGTGAAAATCATATGTGCATTGTATTAAAATATAAATGTGTTGTGAAATTATATATATGCGTTGTGAAGTAAAATATACATATGTGTTATATAAAATTTTATATGCAATATAATAAATCGTCGTGCTGTAGAATAAATATTTGTTCGCTAAAAATATTATTTTAGCATATATATGAGATATATAAAATTGTCATGTAATGGAATATTCGATTTTGATTTAAAATTGAAATGGAAGTGGGAATCGTTTTTAAAACGAATTTATAAAATACGTTTTGAATGGAAATATATATATATATATATATGGTTTGAATAGAACGTGCCGTGCCGCGCCGCGACCGTTCGCGAATTTCAACCATTGACTTCAAATTGACATTACGGGAGATTCGACCATCGGATTCTCCTAAAACCGGAACGTTGGGTTCGTATCGGAAAGAGATTTCCAATGAATATAAGAGATTTAAAATTTGACGGTTGGATTTGGAATTATGTCCAAATCAAATTTGGAAAAGGTCGCTATGGATGCGGTTCGGTGGCCGTTATTGGAAACCGACCGTACGGGCCTTGTTAAAATTATTAAAATTATTAATAATTTGTGTAAAATTATAATAAATGATTTGGAAAGAATTTAGATTAAAAATACCACGTTTGTAAAGATAAAAATATATTTTTATCAAAATGATCTAGTTATTAACTAGAAAGATAATCCAACGTTTTTAAATAAACAAATTGGATTAGTGAATGGTTTTAATCTAACCAGAATTTTTCAATGTATGAATTGGAATGGATTTAAATAGAAATCATCTTCGGGATATCTCGATATTGGATTCCGTGACTATACGGATATTGTGGAGGAATTTGGAAGACAGATATATATATATATATATCATTATTCCCCATATGATATGTGTTGGTTTCAGAATTTGATATTGAATATTAGCCGATATAATTTCTGTTTTGAGCCTTATATTTGATATCAAATTGGATTTTGGGTTTATCGTGAACTTTGTTTTAAATAACATTGGTTCTTTAACCCAGTTAAAAGCAAGATTAATTTCCAGAAAGTTGAATAATCATTAAGTATGATTTTTGAAATTAAACTGAACTAGAATTTTAATAAATCTTTAATTAGATTTGAATGAATGATTAAATTTACCAAAACATGAGATGTGGTATAAACCAAATATACTTGGTTGTTGATAAAGATTGTGATTGTTTGATTGTTTGGATTGTGCTCGACAATTTTATGAGCAAATATGCTTTTCCATTTAACATTAGGTTGGGTAGAAATATTTGTATGCTAACATCTTGTGAAACACTTCACGATTTGACTATGAGAGGTATAGCGATGTTGTTGAGTTCATTTCAAATTTAGTGAATGATTTTGAAATGATATTTTTCTTAAGTGAAAAGGAATGTTTTCCCGATTTTGGACAAGGAATGTTTCATAATAAAACAAAAGGATTACGAGGCCTAAACCCAATGTTGTCGAAATGATTTCGAAATGTATTATTTGTTACATTGTAGTTCATCACATATTCGATTAGTTACTATTGATGATATATCTGTTTGGTGGCGGATAATTTATTCTCTTACTTAACACCCTTCTTTGAGACGTACGATCTCAAAGGTTATGTGATTAACAGTGACTAATCATATAT
This sequence comes from Allium sativum, assembly GCA_030737875.1. Taxonomy (NCBI): domain Eukaryota; kingdom Viridiplantae; phylum Streptophyta; class Magnoliopsida; order Asparagales; family Amaryllidaceae; genus Allium; species Allium sativum. The sequence continues at coordinate 803,510,212 of CM060915.1, forward strand.
GTGAACTGCTGATGTGAAGTATATTTTAAAAATACTTGTTATTATTATGTTGTAAAATGATTTTCCCCACTTTGGGATATAAAATGATTTAGCAAGTATGTGGCTAAAGATTCGGGTAACTTGAGATTGATTAAAAGTATGAGGGCGGTGTAGTTCCCCAGAGTGTGGAATGGAGCATCGTCAGTGTAGCCTGCTCCATTGTGGGAGGTGTGTATATATATATATACACACACACATATATATATATATATCGAGTTGGAGGGGCGCATACAGCCTGATCTGAGGGTCGTGCACGATATTTGGTTGCATACTCGTTTATATGCATTGTTATGTTTTGGAATTCATATTTCCAAAGATTTTGGTTTGAGATCCCGAAGTGAAATCAACTTTGATATGAAAGTTATATATATTTCAAATGATTTGAAATAAGAATCGGGAAATAAAGTCCAAAGGAATAATTTCTGTAAAGTGAATTGGATTTCGAAAATCTAAATTTGAGATTTAAGCCTAAATGGGTAGATTGGAAAATTGCATGTTGTGTGATGCATTGTAGATCCATATGACTATTATCAGTGTTGTTTATGCACCGGTATTCATGGGGGTAAACCCGTTTTGTGAGATACTATAACGACCCAGCTTTTTGCTCGGTTCTCACTGGTAATTAAACCAACTTAAACCGTTCATAAAGACGGATTATTATGGGTACTAACAGATTTGCACAAAAATAACAGAACTATTCATTTCATTACCATAATATGACATCAGAGTTACAAGGAATACATCAGAGTACATCGATTTCACAGCGGAAGAAATACTAATTTAGTGGAAGATTGTGAATGCTCCAAAACATATAGCTCCAGCTAAAAGTAGAGTCATGCTCCAATCAACTCTAAGGCTAAATCTGCGAACCAAACTACTAGGCTACCCATGTAAAAATTATGGGCACCCAGAGTTTAGTTGAGGGAACAATAAACTCCAGGTCAGTCGTGGGACTGGTGTGAGAACTCAAAACAGTTGTTTTTAGGGTTTATTTTAAAGTTAGGTAATTCACCGGATCGCGCCACCAATGCGGAACGGGTTTACTCCATGTGAATACCAGTGCATAGAAATCCGCAATGACTTTTTGAAAAAAAATGAAGCTATCATAAGCTCGTCCCACATCACACAATGCAAGCGCACACCAAATGGGCGAGTTTTGCCTTATGATAACCAAAAATGCCTTCATACGTGAAAATCCTCTTTTACTACTATATATAGTGTGAAAAACCTTTTCGCAAATAAATGTATTAATCCTAGCCAGCATAATGCCCCATCCCATTATACTGACAATCCTACTGGTAACCAGCAGGCTATACAATCAAAACCATACGGGCTCGTAATGGAGATTGGGTTTCCAACATGATGGTTCCTGGTACGAAAGGTCATTTGTGGGCTCACAAACTTTCTTGCACGCATCATCCCAGTACTCATGGATAACGTCCAGACTCGGACTCCGTTATACTAACTCACCATACATGAATCAGAGTACCTAACAAATAGCATCCCAATCTGGGGACTTCGTAGTACCCTTTCATCATCACATCCCGGTGCACTGAACATACAAAACGAACATAAAAATCTGACGACCAGTTTACCATCAATCCGAGGTGTGAGGTTCGTCGAGGTCACGATATACACAAAACTATGCTTAAATAAGCCATGCTTTGATCATCCATAGCTCATCTCATAACTTAAGTATGTCGCATTGTTTATTCACTACGCATCACTGATTTTCATCAATATATAACCTCTAAGCTCATACATCTTAGAGAAGGGTGTTAAGCAAGAGAATAAATTCTCTGCCACCAAGCAGATATATATATTTAACAAAGATCAGTGCTACATAGTCAATTACAATGTCAGACACACAATCCATACAAGTTCGTTCTGGGTCTGAACGAAACAACAATCCAGAATTCCTTCACATATGTTCCAGCTTCTTGCCACTTAACTGATAAAAAATCCATCTGCAAATGGGAGCGACCCATTTGAGACATTCAACAAGTCATCCTTACGACATGAAGGGTCCCGGTCTTCAATGTCGTCTCCAATGTCCTCAATTGCTCCACAACGTTGTATTATTACTTGGAATGGTTTTCAGACCTACATCTGATCCCGGTCTTTCCAAATAATAAGCGCAATTAAAAAAACACAATTATAGAACACACAGGCTTTCTACCAATCTCCTTCCATCTTGGATTTTGTCAAAATTAAATTTCTTTAAACCTATTCTCAAATTATTACAAAATCCATATTTAACCTTTCTCTTTTAAAACACATCCCTTAAATCAAAGATGATTTAGCCTTAAAGCCTTAATTAATTTTCCGTTTGATAACTCGTTATCAAAATCCAGTTTTCTTTGAAAATCCTTAATCCACATTTCAACCATAGTTTCCAATTAAATTGATTTCCAACATTCTATTCTTTAATCTTAACTAAAAGATTATACTTTCTCTCATATTCCTCACTTTTAATTTCCTCAAATCAAAGATCTGATCAAATCCTCAAATTACGATATGAATTTCCATAACTCAATCTCATGGGGTTTCAAGAATGATATTATTGAAGATATGACTCACGACAAAACCCAAATCAATTGATATTGAACATAAGTTACACATAAATTGTATCTACTTATATTCGATATCAATTCTCATAATCAACGAATACTATAAGTGGAATAACGATATAATAATATCTTCCAAATTCCTCAAATAGTATACGTTTACACCACATAATTTCATATCAAATATCTAAAGATTATTTCTATCCAACTTATCCCAGTCAACTTAGGAAACTCGTATCTTAATTAAAAGATTTATCCAACTCTTTGACATTAGATCTGGATAGAAATACCATCAACTATACTTAATATTAATCTCGATATCCAACTCACACTATAAGCGGAATAATGGTGAACTACCTTTTAAATTCCTCAAATAGTAAGAATCATCATCTACCGGATTAATATCAAACATCCGAGGATTTACCTCCAACCATATCCAATAATTTAAAATTGAAAAACACAATTTATTTATTAAATAAATCAATTTAAATTCCAAAAAAATTATTTTCAATACTTTTAAACCTTTGAAAACATTCAAAAAATCATTTATAAATGATAACTTGTAGTTCGGAAAACATTTCACGGTTTAAATACTTCAAAATAAGTTGTTTTCAAAGAAAGCGTTGCAATAGTGCTTCAAAAGTGTTACAAAAGCGTTACAAAACAGTTATCTTAACTATTTTGATCAAAATGTCGTTTATCTTAGCCAAAACTTAAACTTTACAATTCAAAACACCTTTTCATAATTTTTAATGATTTTACAATTTTTTCCATATTTTTAAAACATTTAAAAATAGCTGTTTATAGTTATGGTCAACAATTGTTCTTACATCGATCTTTTCCAAAGCGGTTTCAAACATAACTTGAAAATTATAGCTCGAATTTAAAATCTTTTTTCACTCATTTGAAATTTCTTGTTAATGGAAATCAAACGTTTTTCATTTTATGCAAATCCGATTTAGATTGCAAAAGTTATAAGCGTTTAAAGTTTGCATCTAATACGTAAATTGTCGTTATGCGACAAGCTCTATTTTGACCATAATAACCATTATTCTACGATACTTCAAAGTATCTTAGAAAACCATTATATCCTTATATAACCCTTTTAAAATCATTTAAATTTACTTTCCAAATTATTTTGGATCTAAAATTCAACTTTCATAAATTCCAATTCATTTCTAAATTCAAATAACTTCAAATTAACCTTCTCATTCGTCGGGTTAGTTAGGGATAGCCAGGGAGAGCAGGAAACTTCATTTCCAAACCCAGGCCTAGACACTATCATCTCTGTAATACTAGAATGTTCCGGTATTTATTTATTCATTTAAAGGACTTTAACAATATATATGAATTCATACATATGGTCTTTTCCAATTATTAACCTTCAATTTCAATAATGATATTGCTTTTAATTATGAAGGAGATTTTTCGATCACCAATGTGATACCATAATTGTTGTGTCATAGTGTATGCAAAACAACATCAACAACCATTTAAACATCCATAGCGACCATCATCAACATGATTCAATAAATCATAATTGTGCACAAGCGTTATAACACTAACGCTTAATAGTGTGTGTTCTAAACTTCGCATCCATCATCCATCACAACAAATGTCAATCATCATTAACCAATAATAATTCATCACTATATTTAAATTAGTCTAGCGACTAATTAAATATATAAACCGTGGTTAAAGATTTCTCACCTAACAGCTTTTCAAATCTTCACGATAGGCGAGCCTAGCTAAGCGAATCGTCGGGCAGTATTTCAGCGCAATGTCCCCTTCACCAAAATATATATAATATAATATATACTAATATCTCTTTATATTATAAGAGGAGGAGGAGAATGACGAACTTTGGCAAGGTGGTGGTGGAAAAGAGGAAGACTTATGCCATGGAAACCATGGCCATAAGCTTTAAGAAGAAAGTGGAAAGAAGAAAATGGAATGCAATGGTAAGAAAATGGAGAAAAGAGCCTCCTTATATAGGAAAGGAGGAGTAAGGAGGTAAAGACACATAAGGGGGCAAGTGGCAATCATGCATGAAAGGGAGCATGCATAAGGACATGTGTCTTAACACTTGTCCTAAGGAGAAAAAGGAACTTTTGGTAGCACTTTCTTTTAAATGTTATGAAAACTAAAGGCAACACTTAATTCTAACGCTACTAATTCGTGTTATGGTTTGACAAATCCGACCGAACGACAAATAGTATCAATAAATCCAAACTCATTAATAATCATTCTTATTTAAAATTCAAGTAAAATCTATCATATAACTTATCAAAATTATAAAATATTCTTAACCATATATATTTATGTCAAATTCAAATTCAAATTAAGTAATGAATATTCCAATTTAAAATTGGTTAAAAATTATGGATCGTTACATTCACCCCCCTCCCCCCTAAAACTTTTCATCCTCCAAAAGGAAAGGGAATCGTAACTAATCATTCAACAAATTTTAAATTGGTTATTTTAACGGATTTTGAATATTTAAAATGATTTATTATAAATAATAACGATGGAAAATTTATTTTCACCGAAGTTAAAACGAATAAATTTATTTTAATTATAATTCGAGCCTGAAACGGTGCGGTAGTTTGAAAATTCGATTTCTAATTTCAAATGAATATACAGAATTCAATATAACTCAAAATTGAACGAAACAAGAAATATTTGAATATGTTTAACAATATCTTTCAAACAAAGTTAAGAAACTGATATTTCACTTTATAGAGTGTAAGATATGTCCAGTTTAAAATTCAGAAAAGTCGCTGTGGAATTTATATATTTTTTAATATATATAAAGCCCTTAAAAATGGAAATTTTGCAAACGACCTCTTTTTTCGATGAAACCACTTTTGTTGGATCCGGGATGTCAAATTATTGCTAGATTTCAAAATTCATAATTTTCTGAATCAATATGTGAGCGTGGCGAAGTTAAACGTGTTTTGACAGTTTAAGTCAATTTCGATCGACCAGAAAATGGCCATTTTTCAAACGGTCTTCAAATTTGATGAAATTAGGTTTGTTAGGACCGTATCGTCAATACAAAGCTAGAAATAATTTTTCTAGAATTTTTAGAGTCAGTATGTGGCCCCGGTAATTTAAAAAGTACGTTCAAATTAAATATACATTGATTTATATTTTAATTTAAATGAAAACTGATCGTAACAATCGAGTTGGCTTACGGGACATATTCCATTGCGTTCGGAAAAGGGGTATTTAGCTAGAGGCGACAGTCGTCGGGTTTAATTTGGGGTTCGAATTTAAAAGTGACTTTTTAATTTTAAATTGAATTAAATATATAAATATATATATATTCCTTCAGACCCTCTCCTCCCTCTTACTCTCGGTCAACGCAGAAAGAATATAAAAAAAATGAAAAGAACGATCGCCGATCGTCGTAGCTCCTCAGGCCGCCGCACCGCTCCACCGCGCTCAGACCGGACCTCTGCCTACTCCTCCCTCTGATCCCCCTCTTCTTCAAAAACTGCGTCTCTTCTTCCACACCCTCGTCGCCTCTTCAATTTGCCACGCCACCACCGCCGCCACCCTGATGGGACCCGCCGCCGCCGATTCTGGCCTTCCCCAACTCCGCAGCACACCCTCCGACCCTCGTTCCTCTTCGATTTGAAACTGTGACCACCCAAAAACCCGAAACCCTTTGCTGACCGTCGCTCGTGGCCACCACTCCATCGCCTGAAGCACCCCCGCCTCGTCAGCGCCCTCCTCTGCCACTCAACACCACCATGGACGCCCCCCTTTGCCGAAACCTTGAAAATTGTAAGTTGCTTATTATAATTCCATAAAGATAGATTGTTTTTTTTTAAGTTGAGAGTTATGTTTTTTATATGTTAAACGATTGAAATTTTATATGTTAAGAGATTGAATTTTGATATGTGAATTCTTTTTATAAAAAAAGGAAAAAGATTAGTTTTTCTAAAAATATAAAAAGATTTGATTTTGAAGTATAAAAAGATTTGATTTTTAGAATTATAAAGATCCGATTTTTATGTATATGATATCAAAATAAAAATACGATTTTTATGTACAAGTAGCGAAGATAAAAATATGATTTTTTATCCACATAACTTTGAAATACAAATGTGATTTTTATTTTAGAATGAAGTGATAAAAAATATGATTTTTACTATGAACAGCGTGAAAAGGAGTGCGATGGAATGAACTGAAATCAAAACAAAATCTGAACCGTTCAGAAATAAAGAATGACGGAGTGGATCCCAAAGGTGAGAACTCCTCACTGAAATTTTTATACAGTTGTTTATTTTATAACTGCATATATGAACTGTTCCCCGTCGTCCATTGACCATGGATGACTTGTGTGATTGTTTAGTTTTGTTGATTGAATTGTTTGGTTGGATTTGGTTTAGGAAACAAGATGGAAATGATTAGATTGGTACGTGTATGGCGCACGCCATTATTAGACCGGGGATAAGGCTAGGCCTTATCCCGTTTCTAGTATCGCGCTGTTATACCGCCAAAATTTTCTAAAATAAGTTAGAAAAATAAAAATATCATTTTTATTAGGTAAATGAACTGAATAGAATATTCATATGTTGAATAAAATATTTATCATTAAAAATAGAATTTTTAACGTGTATATGAATAAAATAAAATATTCATTTACAAATCATACGATTTGTTTATGTACACTGATTTGACTGATATTGATTGGAACGATATATTTTACACATCGCCCAACCGCACAAATAAAATCTGTGGTTGTTGGTTGAAACCCCACACGGGTGTTGGGATGATATTTGATGTACACTAATCCCAATTGTTTAGTGGTATGTCGATCGATTGGTTGATAGGCTGTTGTAAGCGTTAGATATTTATATTTAATGCTTATACAGTGTAGAACGCACTCTAGTTGATGGATGAGTATTTATCATTGTTATTGTCTACATGTGTTGTATGATATCCATATAATCACATTATATGGTAATTGACTGTGTCTGATTCCAGTTCAGAAAGAAGGAATATTTTAAAATGTCGAATATTTTGAAGTAATATTCAGAAAATAATCAAAATAAGATTTTGATGTCTGATTTGGGATGGACACGAATATACTTAAATACATACAGCTGTGTTGATTAGATATGCGCCATTTTGACGTGAACGATATTTATGTCGATTTTATTCATTTTTATAATGAATATTGAAAATGAAGTGATTTCAAAATCTGATGTTTGAAAATATTATCATTTATATGTTAATGATATGGAATATTCAATTTTGATTTAAAATTGAATATGAAGTTGAAACCGTTTTGAAAAAGAATTTAAAACGATTTATAATATACATTTTAAATGGAAATTGAAGAAATATATATTATATTATATATATATAATGGCCTGAATAGAATGCGCCGCGCCGCGACAGATCGTGAATTTCAACCATTGATTTCGAATGGACGTTACGGGAGATCCGACCGTCGGATTCTCCTGAAACCGGGACCTTGGGTTCGTATCGAAAGGAGCTTTCCAACGAATATAAGAAATTTGAAATCTAAAGGTTGGATTTGTAATTATGTCCAAATCAAATTTGAAAAAGGTTGATGTAAGTGCAGTTCGATGACCGTTTATGGAAATCGACTGTACGGGCCTTGATAAAATTATTAAAAATATCGATAATTTGTGTAAAATCATAATAAATGATTTAGAAAGAATTGGGATGAAAAATTCCATATTTGAAAGGATAAAAATATATTTTATCGAAATGAACTAGTTATGAACTAGAATTATAATCCAATATTTTTGAATAAATAAATTGGGTTTGAAGTGGTTTTAAATATAACCAGAATTTCCAATATACGAATTGGAATGGATTTGAATCGAAATTATCTTCGGAATATTTCGATGTTGGATTTCGTGATTATACAGATATTGTTATGGAAATTTGAAAGATATATTTATATCGTTATTTCCAATACGTACTTGTTGGTTTCAGAATATGATATCGAATATAAGCCGATATATCTTCTACTCAGAGCCTTGTATTTAATATCGAATTGGATTTTGGGTTTGTCGTGAACGGTGTCTTCATTAACACTGCTCTTAAACCCGGATGAGAAAAGAATAAATCTTTTAATTAAGATTTAGAGAAGAATATACCAATTAATTAACATTTAATTGGGATTGAAAAGGAATGTGAATTGGGTTTATAGTGAACTGTGTTTTTAACGACATTCGTTCTTTAACCCGATTTGCAGTGAAATGTGATTTGGAATATATAGATTTTTATTAAGATTTAATGTGAATTTTCCAAAGTAAAGTTTTCCAGTTTAACAAAATAAATTGGAATGGAACAGAATTCAATTTGGTAATAATAGAAGTGAAATTCTGTGGAGGAAGGATGTTGCTATATATGGAATTTAAAAGGCTTCGTCGTTATTCCATTTATATTATCGGTTGGATATGGAAGTTTATATCGATTATATATATTGATCTGTTTTCCGTGAAGATTCCATTGTTAATGGAATGTGATTTTGGGTTTATCGTGAGCTGTGTTTTAAATGACACTAGTTCTTTAACCCAGTTAAAGATAAGATTAATTTCTTAACTTTGAAAAATCATTAAGTAATGATTTTTGGAGATTAAAACTGAATTAGAGTTTTAATGAATCTTTAACTAGATTGAAAGTGAATATGATAATTAAAATTATCAATTCAAGAAAATGATCGAGAATGGAGTATCACCAGTTTTGCTCCAGGCGATAGTTAAATCTTTAAATAGATTTGAACGGGAAATGGTAATTAAATTTACCGATAACACCGTGGTGTTAGATATGAAGCATTACCAGTTTTGCTTCATGGGATGAATAGGTTGGGATTAGGAGATATAATAAAAGATTACTTCGGTAAGGTTCGCTAATCCCGACTAGTTTGGATAAACTTTAAAATGGTTTAAAATTGTGAAAAGAATATTTGAATAAAAGAATATTCTGGATTGGAATGAGGCATATGTTGTGTTTTTGTAACACTTGTTTATAAAATACGCGAGTTATTCGGAAAGACCGGGTTTATCCCATTCTGAATAACTGATACGACGATTAGTCGAAGATGAAGACCGGAGGTCTTCACATCGTTTGGATAATTACTGATGATCTTGATTGGGTCGTACACCCAAGAGGAGGGAATCAGTTGGTGATCGTCCAGACGTACTTGGAGATCGATGGATATGCGAGGTACAAGATGCCTCCGGTTTCGTTCAGACCCAGAACGAACTTGTAAATGGACTGTGTGTCTGACATTGGATTTTGCTCTGTGTTGATTGATCTCTATTAAATATACATCTGCCTGGTGAAGGAGAATTTATTCTCTTACTTCACCCTTCTCTGAGACATACGGGACCAGAGGTTGTATATCGATAGACATCAGTCGCGTGGAGTGGATTGCCTGTGTGGCATGCCTAAGTGGAAAATGATCAAGGATTCTGTTGAAAAGCAAAGTCTTGTGGATGATGATCAAAGCACGGCCTTTGTGGCATCGCTTTGTGTAGCGTTAATTCGTGAGCCTCACATCCCGGTGTGAACCAAAAATTGGAGAGGACGTCAGGGAGGGCGTGCGTTTCTTTCTAGCTAGAAGTGGCGTCAGTGGTTTACATGCCCTGACGAGTTTGACTTATGTGGTTGTTGGAATGCGAGGCGCCTCGGTTATATTGGTTGATCCGGGACCGATGGAGTCATTCATTGGCTTATTTACGCCCCATAGGGCGGGGAAACGCATGTTCAGGGTTTAAGTTTAATCCACTTCGTGTGGACCGGCCCTGAGGATCCAAGGGTCACTCAAGCTCTTATCCTGAGACATGGTAGGCTAGATTGTCTCGAAATGGTGAGGACTATCTTTTGCCACAGTTCACAGATGGAAATCCAACTTCCAAATATGACATTTTACGGTTTTAATTGTAGAACTAGTATGGCGACATGATATATGGTACCCATGCCATCTATGATTGATACATTTATATTTGAAGTTGTTTTCTTCACTTATAGTAATAATAAAAGATGAAATTTAGCGTATCAAGCATTCTTTGGCTATTATAAGGTAAAACCCTATCCTCCGGCTTGCGTTGCATTGTGTGATGGGACCTGGGTCTTATAATAGCTTCATTGTTCTTTATTTAGCATTGCGCTGTTTGTTTTATGCACTGGTATTCTTGGGAGGAAACCTGTCCCGTGTTATACGGCATGGTCCCTTGATTTACCTAACTTTAAAAATCAAATTAATAATTGTTTTAGTTCTCACACCAGTCACATGACTAACCTGGAGTTTATTGTTTTAACCTAAACTCTGGGTGCCCCTATTTTCCACATGGGCAGCTAGTAGTTTTGGTTTTGCAGATTTATATTTACAGGATCCTGGTTTATGACTGGAATGATATTCGGAAAGCTATGTATCCGTGTATCTCTTTCAGTTGTGTTTTGTATTATTTTCCGTTGCATTGTAATTTGTAAATCTCTGATATTTGGCAAATGTATATTATTTGTTCATACTCTGTATATTATTGTACTTTGATGTAAACTGTTGTAATAAACAATGAAATGTTCTTCTGTTTGTGTTCTGATTCGTCTTGTCCTCAAAGCAATCTGGGCTTTCCTTCACGGGGGAGTTCGGGTCGTTTCAACTCCTCTCATTTCGAATTGCTGCTCCAGGAACAACTTCCTTACTGCAAAACTTTCAAGTCTTCATTCACCTTTAACATATTTTTGCTTGCGATCAATTTGCAGGCTTCAGACTAGACAACGTTCTCTTTAACCGATTGTTGGCGATGTCGTACATTACCGGACCGTCCATGCTTGCCACAATCGACGCACCCTTGCATCAGCCCCTACCGAAACTAACAACTCCCCTCCAGTGAATCCCTATATTGTGAAATCCCCTCCGGAAAACACCGACTTCGAACAACAAAATAATCACCCCGCTCCACCTAGCATCGAGCGATCACCGCCGATGTGCTCGTGGGGTCACGACGCTCCACTCCTCTGTTGACGTCGAAGGCTAATTTGATCTACATCGGGGTGGGCGATTGTGGATCGTTGGATTAAGTGGAGGCGCGAAGAAAGAATTGTTGACCACGAAAGATTAGTTTTAGGGTTGTTGACCTGTAGGGTGTATATATATATATATATATATATAGAAGGATTTATATTTTATTTCATTAATATTTTTTCCAGAGATTTCATTCCTGATGGCTTCCAATGGAAGGAAAAGAAGTCAGTGAGTTGTAAAAATAAAATGTTGCTGTCACTATTTACTGACATTTCAAATGACCAATAAGATTATAAATGATTTTTATTTTTGAAATATGTTTGCTGAAAAGACAATACGAAGAGAGGATAAGCGATACACCCAAATGTCTCCATCTTCTGTAGTAACGAGGCACAAAGATACGATGTGCTAGCCGAAAATCTTGAATAGCGTTTCGAGATTTGTTAAAGACTTTAAAAAGATTTGTACGTTTGGATTGGCTTTTGAAAGTGTACGGAATGATTCCTAAAGATCTTATTTTTGGTTTTTTTTTTAAAAAACTCTATCTTAACATATGTGTTACTATCCATGCAATCGATCTATTATTAACTAATGTCTTGCTAGTATATGATGATATAAGATGGGTGGAATCCGTCTATTACATGTGTACAACTAGCACATGTGTTACTGTCATGTGTACAACTAGCACATGTGTTACTGTCATTTTCATTTTATTTATTTATTTATGATTAATCCACGTTTTATATATATAATTATAAATTATACGTTCAAACTTCGTTTTAATTAATAAATCTCATACAATTTTTCATTTATATTTCTAATACAACATTTAAAATAAATTTAAATGTTCTAAATTAATTGACTAAAAATCTGGGTCATTACATTCCTCCCCCCTTAAAAGAATTTCGTCCCCGAAATTGCTAAGCAGTAAAAAATGCTGTAACTCTAACTTCTCATAACCTACTTAGTTGGAATCTTATATTCCATATCTTCATAACTCAGTTCTTACCCGACCTTCGAATTCTCATACCAATACTCGACCATTCATAATTCTTTCCAAATGATCCGTCCACCATTTTTGGACAATCCATCATCACATTCTTATCTTCAATCCATATGCTCTTCTGCATATCCACACCCATCCCAATTGATTTTAAGTCCATTTATCAATTTCATTATTCCACTTGAAATTTTATTTACCAATTCTGGTTTTCTTCTTTCAATTACTATTAACAAATCGATTTTAAATTATCAAAAAAATTCTTGAAAATTTTCTAACTCCTTAAATTTTCAAAAAATTTCGCCAGCATCTCCTTTGCACAGCTCAATCGGTACAACCACAACTCGCCTTTCTAGGCCTTCTCCAACCAAAAGAAAATCAAAAAGCTAAGTGGCTTGCCCCATAGGCTCATAAAACCATCAAACCCAAGTAATATCGTAAACATGTTCCTTTTTTCGAGCATAAATTCTATCTCTTGCATTTGCTTCCATTCAATATATGCTAAGCATATCTACATATATCCATTCCTAGTTGGTTTTAAATCAATCCAACTTCTAGTTTTTAACTCTCTAATCAACTTCTGATTAGTTCACTTCCATTCTATCAATTCAAATCTGATTTTTATTTCAGGAATCAATCCAACTACCCCGTTTGAGTTTCAATTTCCATTCACAATTTAATTCCAAACAACAATATCCAATATATACTCAACTTGTTCATACATAAGTCGAATTCACTTTAAAATTTCAAATCTCAACATTTCTCTTTATTTAATTTCATTTGAGATTATCTCTATCTAGTCAAATTTCCTTTTAACTTAAGTTAAACTTCAATCAATCTATTTGATTTACTTCCACCATTTCAATTCATTCAACTTATACAAGTTAAATTTAATTTCAGAATTTAAATTCCCGGTTTTTATTTCAAATTAGTTTGAAATCATACATATTTATACATATATAAAACCATAATAATTCAAAACTTTTGAATTCTCAAAGTAATTCATTTCTCAACCCAATTCCGTTAAAAATCTTCCTATGGTAGCAATTCTTCACTTAGAAACTCGAAAATGAATACCGATAATGTCGCGACCCATTATCAGAATTATTTTCTTGCCACTAAAGTGATTTCAATGCTTAAACACTTTCAAAATCCATTTAAACCATTTCTAATTCAAAAATTCCTTCAAAACAATGCTATATTACCTTTGAAATACTTCAAGAAATATTTTCTAAATATCTGGGATTTAAATCCACATTTTTCATCTGAATCCAATTGTAATTACATTTTCCATTCTTATTCAAATTCAAATTGATTTTATATAATCATTTTAATATTATAATCTCATTTGATTTACCCGTTTTAAACAATACTGTATCAAAAATTTTAGAAAATTATTCCTTTTATATCAAAAATACTTTTTGGGCAAAATTATTTTATTTACCCGTTTTAAACAATACTGTATCGAATTGCTTTGTTTGAGAGTTTAGAAACACCTATCGATACAGTTGTACATTCTGTATCGACCAGAATTCATAAACAACTCAACAAACTAGTCAACATAATATAAAATATTTTTATATCAAATCTACAAATACACTCTCATATATATGCACTCAAACCCAATCTAAGGTATTACTAACCCCATCTCTATTGAGCTACGCCACAGAGCCAAGGTTACTACTCAACCATCAGCTCTGATACCAAGTGTAATGGCCCATATTTCCGTAATCCTTGAGTCGACTAATAACACCACACGCCCAACTCAAATTGCACAGAAATACGAATCATTATTCGAAAGAAGTTAGAGGATGAGAAATAGAAAGAAAGAAATATTAGAATAGAAGAAAACGAAGATCACAAACTCACAGCGGAACGAATAAAATATATTAGATAACATAAACTTTAAAATACAATTCAGTAACTTTATATACATACCATCATCAGAGAACAACAACTATTTCTGGAACAGTTATAAACATCTGTTTCCAAATACAACATAGTACACAGCGGAAAATATGATAGTTTATAGTTAACTGATGAAGCCTCCTGCTTCTGGCTCCTCCAAGTGAATCTGAAAAATCTCGACTACTTGACTGCCCGTACAAATTTGGGCACCCAAGAGTTTAGGAAAACAAACAAAATAAACTTTGGGTCAGTCATGGGACTGGTGTGAGTAACTCCAACCATTTTTTTTTACTTTTAAAAATCCTTTCGAAAGAAAAGTTAATCGTAAGACCGATCCACACATAAACACGGATGGTTTTTACCTTATGATGACCAAAAATATTTTTGATATCAAATCCAATGATATTATAATAATGTCTACATCAAATATATAGAAATCTAGCGGAATGCTTGCATCTCACGCTCCATATATAATATAAAATCAAAAACCATAGGGCGCTTATTGGAGATTGAATTTCCAACATGACAAGGTATGGAACCACCTTCCAATAGTGTATCTCTAGAGGGGAATACACTGGGTTCAACAAGAACGTCTTGCAACCCGACCCACACATGACCGACCACTCATTTCGCTTGAGTGTATCGAATGTATATCACCAACGGTTGGGATCAGCAACCGTTTCCCGAAAGGGACAGCATCGATAGATTAAAGAAGCAAATGGAATTTCTCTAGATAGGTGATTATACATCCTAATGGGAGCGATCCACCTAGCCATGCTGCCTACCCGATTTTTGTCAATTCCCGGTTGTGAGGCTTGAGGTTTGAATTATCTTCTAGAACATATGGCCATTATTCACTTTGAATGCCACATCGTCAGATCCATCAGAAATCACTAATTGATTCCCACAAAAATACTCAGATTGTTAGGCTAAAGAAGTTTCCCTTCTTTGCCACCAACTTCGTACGTTCGAAGGAATCAACGTACGTAATCCCTTTGGAAATACTCTGTCAGACACTCGTCCTGGGTCTGGACAAACCGAAGGCACCATTCTATTAATCCATCTTAGGCAATTTCTACCTAGGATTAATAGAACAGTCCTTGCACTTTACTCCGTCTTCATAATCTCTTCAACATAATTTGATTCGTAACGCTTATGCAAATACAGAGTGGTTTTCAGATATTAAATCTGATCCCGGTCTCTCCATATTGACAACGGAGGTATAAAATAAATCAAAACTTTGATAGTCGGTGATTTAACTATCAAAGGAACATCCATTCAACCAACGACCCTATTTCCAGATGGAAATTCTACTGATCAACCATCAAGCAATACTGGCCCCTATTTATATAAATTCCTTATTTTGTTATCAATTCCAAATTTCCATCTCTCCTATCTTTTCAAAGCTCGATTTTCTCTCTCGATTCTTGCAAAACATTTTCAATATCCTAATTCTTTATTCAAGAAAATATCTCTTATTCCAGTTAGAGAACATTTCTAAATATTCACGAAATCCTTATTTTCTATATTCAGAAAATATACCTTATTAATATCAAAAAATATTTCCATATTCCATTTCTTAATTTTTCGTTGACCAATTCATTTCATTTTCTATGCGTAGAAAATATCTCTCATTTTATTTGGGGAAAACATTCCAAAAACCCTTTAAATTAACGCGATGTTATAAAACATCGTTATTATACTCAAACCATTAGTCATTTATCAAATAACCATATTCCTAACCAATCTTCACTATCGAATCTTAACCATTCCTCCATCAATCATGAAGTCAATCAAGTTGTCAGACCTTAGTTAAACAACATTATCAACTTTGAAATAGTCAAAGCTCACAACTTCAAACAAAACCTCGCTTACGCGATTCTCGGATTCAATCTAAGAATCCACTTCTTTTACGGAAAAATATTGATTATAGCGGTAGCGTTATAATCGCTGTTTCCAAACATTAGTTATAACGGCAGCGTTAAAATCGCTGTTTAGATTTACAAAACATTTATTATAATAGCATCATTATGATCGTTGTTTAGATTTACAAAACATTTATTATAAAAGCAGCATTATAATCACTACTTCCAAGTATTTGGTTTACAAAAATATAACTTGTACTTATTATTTCAATTAATAAGTAAATAAATAAATAAATAAATAAATTGATTCAAATGGAAAGTAAATATGACTACTTCCTAAATTCAATATAATCGAATTCCAATAAATAACTCTCATTCGATTAATATTCCGAACTTCGGAATAAACCTTATTATTTCAAGTTAACCCAATTTCCCGTATTATTATTTCCATTCGCAAAACATTTGCTTTTAATCGTTTTACATTTTCAATTATCAATATCTTTCCTTAATAGGAATCTAGACTTGTTTGATAATTCTAATTTAAAATAAATCTTAAACTATTTTGAAACATAGGATTGTATTTCCATAACTATAAATATTGAAATATTCTCTTCTTAATATATATTTCATTTAAATTATATTATTAAATAGAATTCAAATATCCTTCTTGAACTAAACCATTATAATAAAATTCGACCTAATCAAAGTATAATTATAAATCCCTTGGATTTAATTCAATTTGTTTTATATTCCGAACTTTGGAATATAATCCAACATTTCCTTTCGAAAACGAATTTCCATTTCCCTTATCATTCAAATTTATATTTGAATTCACATTTCCAACCCAGATTTCTTTTATAGATGCTTTCATTTGTAAAATATCTGCTCTAAACGATTATTCACTTTAATTGTGAAAAATATTTCTTTTTACATAATCAAAACCATATTCCATTTATAACTTCTATTTACAATTGTTTACAGAAAATCTCATTATTAATTTCAAACATTTATAATCTCGCTTATAATTTCCTTTATAATTTGCTAAGTTCAAATCTCATTTCAGAAATTGGTTTCAAAACTGATTTCCACTTTTCCATATAAATTCAAATTTGAATTTATGTTCTAGTTTATCCAATGATAAATAATCCACTTAATTTAAACACTCGTTTATAAACAACTTCTTGTTTTCTCCATTTGCATGTTTTTAATTTCAACTCTATTCGAAATTACATTTCTATTTTTGGAAATAAATTTCCTTTTTAAAACTCAAATTTTATTTTCTATATTCAAAAATATTTTACGGTATTTAAATACCAAAATTCTAGGGTCAGTGATATTTAAACACAAGAAGATCAATCACAGTTAGTATATCACAACATATGTCACAATCAATGCAAACACAAGGATATAAATGTTGAGGAATCCAGTTGGATCCCTCCAACCTGTTTCCTTGCATTCACAGATGTTAATCAATATCAATAATATTTCATCAATATAAAATGTCAGAACTGATAATCGATCAACAATGTAATCATATCAAACATTTCAACCAATTTGATCAACTATTCAACCAATCAACCATCACACAGTATAAAATTACCGTAAATAAATTTTAAACTTGTTTATATAAAAATATAAACAAGTCAGAGTTAGTGAGTTTACTCACATCGTTTGCAGTTGATGATTCTGCTTTTATGTTACGTTCTAAATCAGACAAACGTTTGATTCTATCACGAAATTCCAGTTGTCCCGGTCTCAGCCACCTCAATTCTATAATGTAGATTTCTTTGTTACGATCCTAACGTGACCATTTGGGTGTGATTTTGTTCATGCATGAGTAAGATACTCTTGTAACAAGTTTTAACAGTGATTAATTAAGTTATAATTAATTAATGAGCCTACTGGTCATTAATTACCCTTTATTATTTACGGCCTTCACCTTCTACTTCATGGACAACTCATGTGCCACTCCATTCTTTGTCCAGTATCTTCATCCACTTTCAAACTCACATATACACTGAGAACAAATACACGACACCATTAACAGACTCACTTCACCCTTATCTTCCCTCCACCTCATCATTAACGATAAACTAATATGGCTTAAACTTTCTCCTATAGCCGCAGTTTCGAATAGTAATGAACATAGCCAAAATTCCTCCAAACATACACAGCAAACTCCATTCGACTTCACCAACTAATTCATGCTTTACCCTCCCCGTACCAGGCACTCCAAACCAACACTACCACAGCTTCAATTCCACCTGTCCCCCTTATTTCTTCACTGATCTGCACCCATCATTCCACCGACTTCTTCTTTATATTTCCTAAAACAACACTTGACATCAGTTTTCGCATTTCTCATATTCAACAACCCAACTCCTTCTTCCCAGAACACAACTCCTTCACTAAAACCGAACTTTACTGGAGCCAAATCTCCATTTTGCAACCAAAACTCCACATACACTCAATGCCATCATTTTCTTCCCATGCATAATGTTTTCCTTTACCCTTACACTCAACGTCAGACTCTCCTCCTCTCATTTCGAATTGCTACTCCAGGAACAACTTCCTTCCTGCAAAACTTTCAAGTTTTCATTTACCTTTAACATATTTTTGCTTGCAATCATTTTGCAGGCTTCAGACTAGACAACGTTCTCTTTAACCGATTGTTGGCGATGTCGTACATTACCGGACTGTCCATGCTTGCCACAATCGATGCACCCTTGCATCAACCCCCACCGAAACTAACAACTACCCTCCAGTGAATCCCTATATCGTGAAATCCCCTCCGGAAAACACCGACTTCGAACAACAAAATAATCACCCCGCTCCACCTAGCATCGAGCGATCACCGCCGATGTGCTCCTGGGGTCACGACGCTCCACTCCTCTATTGACGTCGAAGGCTAATTTGATCTGCATCGGGGTGGGCGATTGTGGATCGCTGGATTAAGTGGAGGCGCGGGTGAAAGAATTGTTGACCATGAAAGATTAGTTTTAGGGTTATTGACCTGTAGGGTGTATACATATATATAGAAGGATTTATTTTATTTCATTAATATTTTTTTCAGAGATTTCATTCCTGATGCCTTCCAATGAAAGGAAGAGAAGTCAGTGAGTTGTAAAAACAAAATGTTGTTGTCACTATTTACTGACATTTCAAATGACCAATAAGATTACTAACGATTTTTGTTTTTGAAATATGTTTGCTGAAAAGACAATACGAAGAAAGGATAATTGATACACCCAAATGTCTCCATCTTCTGTACTAACGAGGCACTGAGATACGATGTGCTAGCCGAAAATCTTGAATAGCGTTTCGAGATTTGTTAAAGACTTTAAAAAGATTTGTACGTCTGGATTGGCTTTTGAAAGTGTACGGGATGATTCCTAAAGATCTTTTTTTTTTAAAAAAAAAACCTCTATCTTAACATATATGTTACTGTCCATGCAATCGATCTATTGTTAACTAATGTCTTACTAGTATATGATGATATAAGATGGGTGGAATCCGTCTATTACATGTGTACAACTAGCACATGTGTTACTGTCATTTTCATTTTCATTTTATTTATTTATGATTAATCCACGTGTTATATATATAATTATAAATTATACGTTCAAACTTCGTTTTAATTAATAAATCTCATACAAATTTTCATTTATATTTCTAATACAACATTTAAAATAAATTTAAATGTTCTAAATTAATTGACTAAAAATCCGGGTCATTAAAGACCTGGAGTTTATTGTTTTCACCTAAACTCTAGGTGCCCATATTTTCCACATGGGCAGCTAATAGTTTTATTTTGCAGTTTATTTCGTTTAGCAGGATTCTGGATCGAAGCTTAAAGCTATGTCCAGAGCACTGATAGTCTTCCGCTGTGTTAGTTTATTTGTTTCCGCTGCATTGTATTACATTTATTGTAAATTATTCTTCCGCTGTATTATTATTTCTTGATATACTTCAATATATTCTGTACTCTGATGTAACATTATTATGATGTTTATAAAAGTCTTCTATTATTTGTTCTGATGTGTTGTATGCCCAGAGTTAGCGTATCCGTGTTTTGAACGGTCTTGGTCGATTTAGCGATTGATTAGGTCCAAGCGAAATCCATATCGTTACAGCTGGTATCGGAGCTTTGGTTAACTTAAATCTCTGGGGTGCAACTCGTTAGAACAGAATAAAAGACTCATCAAAGATTGGATTAGTAATATCCTATGAAAGAAATCTCATTGAGATAGGATCAGTAGTATCCTAAAATGAGAAACCCGTTAGCGATTGGGTTAGAAATGCCCTAGAATGAGTTGAGAGTGACAAGTTTATAATTAACATATTTGTGATTATATATATAATCCGGTCTTAGAAAATATGATTTTTGAATATATAAAAGTAATATATTTGAAAAGTTAATCAACTAATAGATTGTTGGTTGTGTTGTATGGTTAATAATTCCACTAATAAAACCAACATGACAATGTAAGGTAATTTAGCCAAATCGGATCAAATATTCAACTGAATTGAAAATTGTTTGCAATTGCATACATGTACATATATATATATATGAACAGGTCGTAGCATGGAAGCTAAGAAGAGGAATAAAATTGTATGCCCGACAAATAGGTACATATTTACTGTATTTATTGGGGTTTGATGATTTTATGAGCCAATTGGCTTTTTCCTTTTCTTTTGGATTGATGAGGGCCCTGTGAGGTTAGTTTGGGTTTTACCGATCAGCCGGTACAAAGGAGGATATGGCGAAATTTTTCGAAAATTTAGGGTGTTAGCCAAATTTTTGAAGAATTTGAAAATTCTTAGAACTGAAAAGCTAAAGAATGAACGCCAGAATGAAAGTTGAGTTGATTGGTCAAAAAACTTTCAGCTTCGTTCCTTTTCGAGGACGAAAAGATTTTAAGTGGGGGAGATTGTAACAACCCGGATTTTCAGAACCAATTTAAATTTTTTATTTTACCTATTTTAATGGATTTTATGAATATAAAATGATTTATTTTAAATAATAACGACTAAAAATTTATTTAAATCGAAGTTAGAACGTATAAATTTATTTTAATTATAAAACGAGCCTGAAATGGCGCGACAGTTTGAAAATTCGATTTTAAATTTCAAATGAATGTACGGGATTCAAAATAAATCGGATTTCGGTAAAACTAGAAATATTTGAATTTGTTTAATTATATCTTTCTAACGAATGTCGAAAAACTGAGATTTCATAATATAAATTGAAAGTTATGTCCAGTTTAAAATTTGAAACAGTCACTGTGGAATTTATATATATTTTAATATAAAATATAGCCCTTAAAGGTAGCCGTTTTTCAAACGACCTCCGTTTTGGACAAAACTACTTTTGTTGGATCCAGAATGCCAAATTATTGCTAGATTCCAATTTTCATAATTTTTGGAATCAATATGTGAGCATGGTGAATTTAAACGCATTTGGTATTTTTAGTTTGAATTTAATTGACTGGAAAATGACCATTTTTCTAACGGTCTCCAAATTCGACGAAATTAGTTTTGTTAGGACCGTTTCGTCGAAACATAGCTAGATTTATTTTTCGGTAATTTTTGGAGTCAGTATGTTGCCCCGGTAAATTAAAATGTGCGTTTAAATTCAGTATATATTGATTTATATTTTAATTTTGATAAAAAAGAACTGATCGAAATGATCGAATTGGCATACGAAACATATCCCATTGTGTTCGGAATGGGGGTATTTGGCTAGGGGCGACACTCGTTGACGTTTCGTTTAAAGTTCGGACATGGAATTTCATAACAAAATAATATGGAAAGTAAAATATTATTAAAAATATAATATAAATAATCAATTCCACCTCAAAACCCTAATCCATTCCTCACATCAGAAAGTCGCCGCCACCGTTGAACATACGGCCATAATTTTCAAGGAATTCCTCTTCAATTACTTCCGATTTAATTCAATTTAATTCATGAGTCTAAAACCAATTTCGTAGAGCTTCAAGTGGGCTATGATTCTATACGAGTTAGATCGTTTTTCATTAAGGGGTTTAGGAGTGCTCTGGCCTTGAAGTCGCAGCCTTTTCGCCCAGTTTCTGACGTCGCCGGGCGTGCCAGGTGCACTCAATTCCAGGCACAACGAGGTGGTGCAGTACCCTTCGACATGATGATATTGGATTTGGCTCCGGTCACGTGTGGTGGTGGGAATTCCTAGACCTAGGTGTGAGCTGATGGGTTCGCATGGGCTGTTCGGTAGCAAGTAGTAAACGATGAAGAAGAGGGAACCGACAACGTTCAAGATTAAGTGTAATTAAATTTATTTAATTATAATTAAGGAAAATTAGTTTTTATTGTTTAGGAAAATATGTTAATAACTTTTAATCTATGATCAGAATCGGACAAATTCAGGTTCATTGGAACCGTAAAGACGAGCTCTACACCATGGAGCTGACTAGAACAAATTTGGAGCTTGCTACAAATTTAGGAGGAGTGGATCAAAGTGTGAGTTCTCTAAAATTCAAATTTAAATGGAGTAATAAAATTTTATATGCGATATATAAAATTTAAAATGCGATAAAATTGTTTATATGTTGTAAATTGTATACGGTGCCTCTTTTCTCACTCCCTCGTCCACAGACCATGGACGATTTATTTGATTATATTGTGTTCTGATTGAGATGTAAAAATAAAAAAATATATATGTATATATATGCATTATATAATATAGATATATATATATATGCGTTGTATAATTATATATATATGCGATGTGAATAAAATATACATATACGATGTGAATAAAAAATAATATACGATGTGAATTATATATATATATGATGCGAATAATATATATACGAGATATGAAATAATATATATATATATATGCGATGTGAATAAAATATACATATGTGATGTGAGTAAAATATATATGCAATGTGGATAATATATATATATACATATATATGTTGTGAAACATATATATGCGATGTGAAAATCATATGTGCGTTGTATTAAAAAATAAATGCGTTGTGAAGTAAAATATACATATGCGTTGTATAAAATTTTATATGCAATATATAAAATCGTCATGCTATAGAATAAATATTTTTTGCTAAAAATATTATTTTAGCATAATAAGAGATATATAAAATTTTCATGTAATGGAATATTCAATTTTGATTTAAAATTGAAATGGAAGTGGGAATCGTTTTTGAAACAAATTTATAAAATACATTTTGAATGGAAATATATATATATATTATATAGTTTGAATAGAACGTGCCACACCGCGACCATTCGCGAATTTCGACCATTGACTTCAAATTGACATTAAGGGAGATCTGACCGTCGGATTCTCCTAAAATCGAACCGTTGGGTTCGTATCGGAAAGAGATTTCCAATGAATATAAGAGATTTTAAATCTAATGGTTGGATTTGGAATTATGTCTAAATCAAATTTGGAAAAGGTCGTTATGGATGAAGTTCGGTGGTCGTTATTGGAAACCGACCGTATAGGCCTTGTTAAAATTATTAAAAATATTAATAGTTTTTGTAAAATCATAATAAATGATTTGGAAAGAATTTGGATGAAAAATTCCACGTTTGTAAAGATAAAGATATATTTTTATCAAAATGATCTAGTTATTAACTAGAAATATAATCCAACGTTTTTTGAATAAACAAATTGGATTAGTGAATGGTTTTAATCTAACCAGAATTTTCCAATGTATGAATTGGAATGTATTTGAATAGAAATCTTCTTCAGGATATTTCGATATTGGATTCCGTGACTATACAGATATTGTGGAGGAATTTGAAAGATAGATATATATCGTTATTCCCCATACGATATGTGTTGGTTTCAGAATTTGATATTGAATATAAGCCGATATAATTTCTGTTTAGAGCCATATATTTAATATCAAATTGGATTTTGGGTTTGTTGTGAACTTTGTTTTAAATAATATTGGTTCTTTAACCCAGTTAAAAGCATGATTAATTTCCAGGAAGTTGAATAATCATTATGTATGATTTTTGAAATTAAAACTGAACTAGAGTTTTAATAAATCTTTAATTAGATTTGAATGAATGAAGGGTGATTAAATTTACCAAAACATGAGATGTGGTATAAACCAAATATACTTGGTTGTTGATATCGACTGTGATTATTTGATTGTTTGGATTGTGCTCGACCAGTTTATGAGAAAATATGCTTTTACATTTAGCATTGGGTTGGGTAGAAATATTTGTATGCTAACAACTTGTGAACAACTACATGATTTGACTATGAGATGTGTAGCGATGTTGTTGAGTTCATTTCAAATTTAATGAATGATTTTGAAATGATATTTTTCTTAAGTGAAAAGAAATGTTTTCCCAATTTTGGACAGGGAATGTTTTATAAAACAGAAAGGATTTCGAGGCCTAAACCCGATTTTGTCGAAATGATTTCGAAATGTATTATGTGTTACATTGTAGTTCATCACATATTCGATTATTTGCTATTGATGATATATCTGTTTGGTGGCAGAGAATTTATTCCCTTGCTTTACACCCTTCTTTGAGACGTACAAGCTCAAAGGTTATGCGATTAACAGTGACTAATCATATGTGTGAACTGCTGATGTGAAGTACTATATTTTGAAAGTACTTGTGATTATTATGTTGTGAAATGATTTTCTCCACTTCGGGATATAAATTGATTTAGCAAGTATGTGGATAAAGATTCGGGTAACCAGAGATTGACTAAAAGTATGAGGGCGGTGTAGTTCCCCGGAGTGTAGAATGGAGCATCGTTAGTGTAGCCTGCTCCATAGTGGGAGGTGCACATATATATATCGAGTTGGAGGGGCGCTTACAGCCTGGTCTGAGGGTCGTGCACGATATTTGGTTGCATACTCGTTTGTATGCATTGTTATGTTTTGGAATTCATATTTCCAAAGATTTTGGTTTGAGATCCCGAAGTGAAATCAACTTTGATATGAAAGTTAGATATATATTTCAAATGATTTGAAATAAGAATCGGGAAATTAATTCTAAAGGAATAATTTCTGTAAAGTGAATTGGATTTCGAAAATCTAAATTTGGGGTTTAAGCCTAAATTGGTAAATTAGAAAATTGCATGTTGTGTGATGCATTATAGATCCATATGACTATTATTAGTGTTGTTTATGCACCGGTATTCATGGGGATAAACCCGTTCCATGACATACGGCGTGGTCCCGTGATTTACCATATTTTGAAGTAAAGTTTAATAGCTGTTTTGAGTTCTCACACCAGTCTCATGACTGACCTGAGTTTATTGTTTTCGCCTAAACTCTGGATGCCCATATTTTCCACACGGGCAGCTAGTAATTTTGGTTTGCATATTATTTCATTTAGCAGGATTCTGGATCGAAGATTAAAGATGTGTCCAGAGCATGATTGTCTTCCGTTGTGTTAGTTTATTTGTTTCCGTTGCATTGTATTACATTTATTATAAATTAACCTTCCACTGTATTATTATTTTTCAATATACTCTAATATATTCTGTACTCTGATGTAACATTATTACGATGTTTATAAAAGTCTTTTGTTATTTGTTCAGATGTGTTGTATGCACAAAGTTAGAGTATCCGGGTTTTGTACGGTCTTGGTCGATTTAGCGATCGATTAGGTCTGAGCGAAATCCGTATCGTTATAAAGTTGGGGATCCACTTTAAGATTTTCTATGAATAATTTATAAACTTATTTGAAGAACATGCCACATTTATTTATATTTGATAACCATTTTTATTACCCAAGTCAAATATTTAACCAGTCCTATATTGTATTGTCATAATTACATGATCAAGTTATCCTAACAATTAGCACATGCTTTTCTTTACTATGCAAAAGGACAATCATGCAAATTTAAATGTTGTTATTAAAGTTTAGTGTTTTGTTGTTTATAATGACATTTTTTTTGTAAAGATCAAATTATATCTCCAATGAAATTGTTTCATAAGGTTTGAACACTACATTTTTTAGAATTAATGCCAAATAAAGTATAACATGCTTTGGTGTAAAGGCTTATTATGCTGTTGCATGTTGGTACAACCTTTGCTTGATTAAAATGTGTACCAGTCTTTTTCTATTGTTCACCTGTATTTAAAAATGAAGTCAGTAATTTTTTTTAGAACAATACCAACATTTGTGGTCATTCGCACAAAACATATAAGATATAAGAGAAATTCTTTATTTCATATATTATAAGATATAAGAGAAATTCTTTATTTCATATATATTAACATAAGAGAAATTCTTTATTTCATATATTAGTAAATGCTTCGATGGATGTAAGAGTCTTTATTTCTAAAACTGAACATGTCAATTAGTTTTTATATTTTTGTTCCATTATAAAACCAAATGCCACAAATTTAATAAAATTAAATATGTTGCACAATGTTGACTAAATAATTATCTCACTTTTAAATCTCGCAATTTCTATGTGAAAGTCACCATTTTTGTGTTCTATTGCTAAGATGCTAATATAGGCCGCTTCATACAAAAAGTGCTATCACGCCCAAACTTTTTATATTGTCAAGCTCTAAATTGAAAACAAAAATATGGTATGAAACACACATCGATCAGGGTGCCTCCGTGAATTCTCCTGTTCTGCCTATTTTTACATTTTAAAAATATTGGGAAATAGCTTTTCTACAGTATATAATTTAAAATGTCAACAACAACCATTCTCTTATGACCATCAAGTTTTTCTAATGCACAAGCGCATAGAATCTTCAGTGCTAATGGTTACGAAAGTGATTTAACAAAGCATATATTTTTCTATTGCTTCAATTCTTTTGTCACTGCAAGATTTAATTGCCCAAATTGATTTGTTTTTATATCATCAACACATGCATTTTAGATTAATGACGAAATGTAGCTTAATTAAAATTTAACTTTGCCAAATTGAAATAAAGAAAAGCCCGCCAAATCATAATTAAAAATTGAAATAAAGAAATGCCCACCAAATCATAATTAATAATTGATGTAGTGGTGAAAATTTGGAGATAGGCTCAAAATTAATTTTAAGTTTAAGCTTGATTTCAATTTATTATTCTAGAATATGCACATTTTTTCCTTCGAACCTTGCAATTTACATTTTGAATTTTTTTACGAACGTATAGTTTTTTCCATCTTTTTTGTAATAAACAAATTTAAAGGTATTTGGATTTACAATTTTTTAGAAACTCACATTTATTTTAATGTATGATATAATACTACGGCAATGTACACTCAATAGTTGAGCTCATAGAGTGTCAGCAACTTTATGTTTATTTGGTATTTTTCCTATGTATTTTATAATATACTACTTAATTCAGAAAATTGTTATACAGAAAGTTAAACATTAATTTCAGGGATCAACTGTATATTTTGTTAGGTGGATGGCTGGCCATATTGATGGCTGAAAGACTCGTTGTGCATATATTATCGGTTTATAGTATTCTCAGAAAGGTTATACTTAGCATTTATACATTGAAAAAGGCATCATAATTTGTGAGAACTGGGTAAGCTATTTTCTTCCTTTTTTACTATACATTATAGTTTTACACAGACTTACGGTTTTTAGAGTACCATGTAACACGTTCACAAAGGGGAACTATATACCCAGTTGATAGTTATGTTATTATTTCAATCTTCCAGATATGGTTATACCGCATACCCTCAATTCAATGAAGTTGAAACTGCTATTAATACTAGGTGATCGATATGCCTTTTTTTAGCATTGTTGAAATTAACAGTATTTTAACTTCAGCTTAGTTACTGGTAGTCAAGTGGGTCGAGGTGTTCTTCAGATTCTTGGCATGGCTGCAACATGACGGTTGGCTTCTTAAATTAAAGTACAATGAGCATGTAGTTGTAGTTGTAAATAGTGGAAATTTTCAATGAAACTAGTCTTGGTTGCATGATGCTTTCAAAATCATTTTATGTTCTGTCTTGAAAGACATGGCATAGTTGAAGACAATAAAACAATTGTACGTATAACATATTAAAAATGAGATATTTTCTTATGAGACTAACGATGGATCTCAATTTAAATATTGAATTGATGGTTGTTTCATTATTATTGGTACTACCTTTGGGTTATTATGGTAATGCTTTGAACAAATGGATGAGAATGGGTAAGAAATTAATTTGCTTGGACCAAATTGGAAATTTTGAATTTTGGTGCCATAGTTGTAATGCTGCAAAGATCGGGTCTGGTGGATGGTTATGGTGTTGGCTGAATGGTTTTGAAATCTTCGGTTAATGTTAAGCCATGTTTCCGAGGGTACCATCAAGGTAGTTTGAACAAGGATAATATAGAAAATACGTTTTAGGATGCAGAGAAGTACAAGCCTGAAGATGAGGAGAATAAGAGGATTGAGGCCAAGAATACTTCGGAACTATGCGTATAACATGAGGAGCACCATTACATATGAGAAGGTTGCATCAAACTTGGATGCAAGGGACATGAAGAAGATAGAGGATGCTACTGAATGAGGCGATACTGTTGTTGGATGGTAATCAACTGCTGGGTGGACAAGTCTAAAGTTAAAATGAAGGAACTAAAGAGTTTATCCAACCTCATGATTGCTAAGATGTATCCGGGTGGTGATGCTAATGTGGTGAATGATTAAGGCCCTACTTCTGTTGTTGGCTCCGGTGCTGGTCCTAAAATCAGAGAGATCGACCAAGTTACTACTTATGCTTTAGTTATCTATGCAATACATGTTACTCCTTTCATATATGTTTATTAAATGTTATTTTAGAGTTTTTGGTCTGGTCAGGCTGGCAGTTATGCCCTAGCTCTGTTCTTGGTTTGAATCTACTGTATAAGTTATAAAAAAAGAGTCTACTATTTCTAAAACATATACATTTATTATACGTTGAAAATTGAACACACAATAATGATTTGAGTTTAGCTTTGACTCTTTTAGATGATAATGTTGAAAAAAAATTGAAGTTAACGGCTGTCAACGATCTTGCAGGTATTTAGATGTAGTGCAATTATCTTTATAATCTAAATGAAAAAGATTGTCATTTCAATTTTATTGTTGGATACTTACTCAATGGTATGTTAAATATCTGAATGATGTGTGTCCATGCTCATGTGTACTGCTATATCAAAGTGACTTATTTGTTTCCATATTAAAGAATCTCAAGCTGACATGTTTATGTTTTTGGTTTTGTTTCTTAAAATGTATGCGCAAACACTTGGTTGTAAGCATGGAATATGAGTTTCACATGAGCAAAACTAGGATCATTTAAGTTATGGTTTCTGCTAAAACTCTCTCTGACTTATCTTCTTCGTCTTTAATGGAACTTTTTAATTTAGATGGTATCAATGCAATTGTCTTAGAGGGCCATAAAATAGAGCCACATATTTTACATGAAAATAATCGTCTTGGTTTTCCATCGATTGATTTATTAATATTTTTCTTCACATACATCGATAAAAAATATGATGAATAAATCTAAATTTATCGTCGTTACCATTTTTAGAGTTGTCTATCTAGATATACCAGTGATCAAATGTTCTAATATTTTTACTCTACTACATTTGGCATGATCAATGGCAAAATGATTATTGTTACCATTGTTTAATTTATCATCATATCCATAAATAATAATATTTAGAATTATTTCTTTATATTGATTCTACATATGCATTCACCATTGATAAGAACCTTTAGTTTCAAGTTTTGATACAATACCGTTGTTCACTAGATCTTTTAAGTAATGAAAACTTCTCCAGCATATTCTTTTTATTTATATATCTTGCACCTTACCTGTTAAGTTGATTCACCTAAGAAGATGGTTATTATGTTATAAACGAACAATGTTATACTATTTACTAATCAAAGTTACTAAGTGAATCATAACTGTTGTTTATTGAAGTTAATTCCTTTCAATCTCATTCGGTTTAGTAATAACTATGCCATTATGCCAGTTTATTATCCAATACCAATTGTTGTAAGATTGATGTAAATTTTCACTGTATTTATTTGTTGATAAGTTTATATTTTTATTTTCTTTTCCCCATAATTAACTTTTTTGTTTGTTAATGCTTCGACTAATTTTTGCGAATATGGGAAAAATATACGATTCCACCCTAATTTCTTATTCGTTGTCAGATTTCATTCCACACTCATATATGCGTTTATGTTAAGTGCAACTATCCAAATGTAGTAAAACAATCTCTAATTTATTTTTTAACTAAATACCATGCATGGCTGGCTAGGGTCATAGAAGATACAAAATGGATTACTTTTTAAATAGTAAAAGATACAAAATGGATTACTAGGGTCGTAGAAGATAAAAAATGGATTGCTAAACAATGTCTAATGCAATCAGTATCTTTATTAAGGAAGAAAACAGATTTTTGTTTTTTTACTTATTTTCCTCCCTTCGTTATTTTTATACACAAATGTTTCATCAAAACAAAGTCTTCACGCATTACTAAACAAACATAGTTAATACCTGTTGTTAACTAAGGGATCTATTTATCACATTTTTCTGACTAATTCCAACATTTTTGCATAACAATAATGAGACATATCTTTTGTAGAAGTAAATAGTTCAAGGCCAGCAGAGTTTGCTTTGCATTTTCAATGTGTATATTAAAGAAGTTTGGGAAGAACAAACCAATTTAAAATCCTAACCACTTGAAATATTATTTCAGATATATAACATTGAATAACCATTGTGTAGAGTAGAAACTCAATCGTCTAATATCTGTTGCACATATTGGAAAAAAACATATGCTATACATGTTGAACTCAAATATGATCCAAATTCTCAACATGTTGAAAACATATGTAGTTGTGTGTGTTTGTATATATATATATATATATATATATATATATATATATATATATGTGTGTGTGTGTGTGTGTGTGTGTGTGTGTATGTATGTATATGTATATATGTATATATATATATATATATCAACCTTCCAAGTCTAATACAAAAATCATATAACAAATATACAAATTGGTGAATCAGTTGAACCTAAATTTTACTCAATTACCAATATTTATTATCATACCTATGGTTGTGCCATGGAGCCTTGGAAGATAAAGCAAGATGATGGGCATGATTAATATTGTATAGGACCATTGAGTTAAAAATGCAACAGTGGTTCTTCATCGAGAAAACAGTTGATGCATATACTATGAATTAACGAAGGAGCTTCAATGGAAAGGAAAAAAAATACGGATAAGAGGATGCTACGATTGTATCATTCTCAATGATGTGATGCCATATTCAGATTTTGAGGGGATTATATTAATCTTAGATTATAGATATAGGAATGAGAAATGTAATTTTATAAAATCACATGCTATCAAAGCACAGTTAAGTTATATGTAATGAGTTACCACTACTAGCTATTATACAGACGTATAACCTCAAAATCGCAAGTGATCGGTACCACTTTTTTAATGGAGGAGGTATTCATGCGTTGCACCTATATTAACTATAGGAAAAAAAATGAGCATTGTTTAATGATATTGACTGGTGCAAGTTGATTCTTCACATTCTTAACTTCATTTAAACAAAATTTCAATATCGCCTTACTATATGTAATTTTTATTTGAAATTAAACATTTTATTATATTCCAATTTTCCAGATGTATATTTAATAAACTCCTCTCAAAGATATCTCACCCATTAATATATCACACATTGCAATTATGGCTTATCCATTCATCTTAACTTAGGATACATCAAAATACTGTATCCAATTTTCTACATTACACAACATAACATATCATATTATATACCATTAACTCCAGTAAATTTCAAATCACAGATTGAAATATTTTTTTAAATGTCCCCTTAACTATCCCGAATGAAGCCACAAATACATTTCCAGCTGAGTTGTTGTCTACATTCAAATAACTCACTATAATTTCCTATTTAATTGCATTGTTAATGTTACGTGCAAACACCACACATTATTTTTACTGTCCACCACCATCCCGACGACACTTCTAACCTACGACATATAACTACAAATTTACAACAACTTGCAATTACATTACTAACGATCAAATACTATTTTACCTTTGTTGCGACAAATTCATTCTGTCAATACCACATAACTTTTCCTTCCTTACACCACCAACTCACAACTATGCTTACATAGCTATTACACCTGTCAATTCATTTTATGTCAACATTTACACACTACAACCACCACAACCCAACTCCATGTTGCTTCTTCTTCACACCAAATCTCCCTTACCTACCCGTGTGTGAAGCATGGGTTCTAGACTAGTTATAATAAATTATATAAGACGAGAATGTAATATAATAGGTAGACTTGTCATAGGGATAAGTAGGATTATAACATACATGTTATAATTACAGGAAATAAGTTTTCAAAATATTGCATTTATATAAAAATTGCCAGTATATTTATGATGTGTGCATCATGTTTTCAAATGATTTTCAATAAAATTTGCATTCATATAGAGGGTACCACTTAGACATTCGTGTATTTTTATGTTGTGTTACACTTTGCACAAGTGCACAAATGGTTGCAAAAATTGAATTACTTAATTTTACCATTACCAAATTTCGAGGACGAAATTTCTCAAGGGTGACAAGATATAATACCCCGCATTTTTAATTAAATAATAAGATAAAATTCATAAAAATTTTCTAAATTTGGTCATGAAACTAGCACCATTACATCTGTGGCAATTTTCAGATTAATTTAAACCTATGGTTTGCAGAAAACGGACTTAAAATGAAGAAGATATCGTTAAATGAAGTATCAAAACAAACACGAACAAGAATAAATAAAAGGAACACACATAAAACTTAGAATTTTCAATGTTCTAATTTTGTAAATAAAAGATAGTATGGTTCAGTGGTTGAGCATTTGCCTCCCAAGTTGTAGCGTGCGAGTTTGAATCCCACCAACGCCATATTTTGAAGTTATAAGAGGGAAAACCAAAAAGTTACATGTTTTAAGAGAAAAGTATGTGTATGTACGTATAAGAAAATGTTATATATAGATGAGTGTATGTGTGTGTATATATATGTAAGTGTGTGTGTGTGTATATATATATTGACATCAAATCCAAAAGTAACACGCAATTAATCAAAACAAGTAAGAAATAAATTTCGGGATAGTGATGTTTGAATTTTGAAAATTTTATGAAATTGTGCATAAATATATAAGTGCAAGGATTCCAAGGATAATTGCGTTTGAAATTTGAATTTAGATTAAAAAAATGAAAGAATCAATGAAATATTTAGAGAATAATAACGTTAATAATAACATTTAAGAAACAAAAATTATGCAGCTAATGGTTGAAATCTTCTGGAGATGTGCATAAATATATACGCAGAGATTTAAAATTGAAATTTAAAGCGTAAACTTAAAATGGAAGGTAATAAATGTAGAATGAATGAAAATATGCAAGAGAATACCGATGTTTAAAATTTGAAATAGATTGGTTGGAAAAATTGGAAAGAAATAAACTTTAGAACGTTAAGAAATTATAAAGCTAAACAAGTAATAAATGTAGAATTAATCACATGCAAATGTGGCCCTATACACGGTTTAAAAACTGTGTATGGGCTGACCCTTACTTGGAGTGGGTCGACCCATGAGTCAACCCACCCAAGGGTTGTATCAACCCATTGGTCGACACACCGTGGGTCTGGGTTAACCCAACGAAGGGCCAAGTGACGCGTATTATTTTGTTTGATGATTCTGATTTATTCTCCACGACTCCAACGGATGTGATTCTTCTAAGCGCATAAAAATAAACCAGTAGGGCCTAGCCTCCAACTCATGCTTTCTAAGAGGACACCAAAGCTCTGCCATTTATTTTCTCCTCCAAACTCTTTTGTATTATAAAATACGAGCGTCACGGCACACGCTTCGCGCATGGTAACGACACACGCTTCGCGCGTGGTCGTGGCACGCGCTTCGCATGTGAATTATTATTTTTAAAATATCAAAGTCAATATTTTAAATACTTCTATAGATAAGCATAACCCATGGCATATTTCTTTGATTGAAAAAGGCAATAAATTAAAGAAAAGAGAGTCTTTCCGCTATGCCAATAATTGGCATAATGCAATAAATATGGAAATGCATGAATATATGGATGGATTCAATTTTTACCAAGTGGAGCATGTGCTCAAAATAATTAAAAGCAGACTAAAGGAGTGGAACAGATGCAGGCATAAGCAGCTTAATAATATTAAAAAAATTATACAATAAATGTAAAGATATACAATAAAAAAATGATTTGGCCTATGAAGTAAAGGCATGTATAAAAATACTACCAAACATATAGTACTCTCAAAGCCTAGTTGTTTTAAACTTTCTCATCTATGCACATTGCACCCTCTCCACCATCCCTCCCTCGCACACCCGCACCTCCGTCAGCCACCAGATCTGGCTCTCCACCGCCCTTGCCAACCTCCACGTGTGCTACCGTAGCTCCTCCGACCTCTAAGCCTGCCATTGACCGCCCCAAGAACGTCACTGTGGCCTCACCTACCAACACAAACGACCACATCTTGAATGAATCCACCTCATCGCAATTACTACAACGTACACAGGAAACAAATCTTCCCTGCTACCATCACCTGTTAATAACTTTTAAGTTTAATTATATTTATTAAAGTAGAAAAGTTGTTTGAAAACACCAACTTTGTCTCAGCATCGCTCAAACAATAAGTGCAGTAAAGAGACAAAGCAAAAGGCAAAACATCCTAATTTATCAAAACATGTTTGCGAGTGGATTCTCACCTGTTAATGACGTTATCCTCCTCGACACACGTCTGTCTTCTTTGCTGCAGTGTAAGCCGACGTAAATTGCTGTAAATTTTTACAAAGCTCTTTTTTGTTATTATAAAGAGAAACGATGAAGAACAATAGGAGGAATGGTGGAGAGGAGAAATAGCGGAGAATCTTAGGTGATATTTATAGAGTTCAAGCATTTAAAAATAAAAAACCGTCCAGTTGCAAAATTTAAGGTGATATTTTGAACTATTAATGCACGGGTAACCGATTTTTAGCCGATTTAATGCATATTGAAAATGTAGTAAATGCTAGAAAAGCGAATTAAAAAATAAAAAACCTTCAAGTTGCAAAATTTAAGGTGATATTTTAACTATTAATAAAGATAGGAATGAATACGAGAATTTTAAGAAATTGGCTGTTTCTAGAAATAGAGCAATTAATAGTATAGGAATGAATATGAGAATTTTAAGGAATTGACTATTTATAGAAACAGAGAAATTAATATTATAGAATGAGTATGAGAATTTTAAGGAATTGACTGTTTCTGGAAATATAGCAATTAATTTTGATTCAACAAAGAGGAAATGTAGGACATAATTTCGAATAAAGGGCATTTTCGGTAGTTTGCGTGTACACCAAAAAAGTGTGACACCAAACCTATCATTACTCATAACAGATCATAGTTCTAATTTTAAACACAAATATGTCTATACATTTAATAATATTGTGTATACGTATAATAAAGGTTTTAAGCAAACTGTTTTGGAATGTAAAATTTTAACTGCATAATAAAAACCTGAATGGATGCAGTAAATTAAGCATGGAAATTTGTAGCATTAGAACCAATGAAATGCATAAAGATATAAGAAATTGCCATATATTAAAGAGGCAATTTGAATTTGTTGAAAAGGTTAATTAGATCCTAATTCACATGACATTTAATGCCTAATCTATTGGGGATATTAGGTTAAATAATAATTTTATATATTTAAAATCTCATATGTAAGTGCATTTTGGGAAGTTCACAGTCGGACCAAAACTTTGTGCTCCCAAGAGAATTATTAATAAAGATTAGTTTAGGACTATAGATTTGAGATATGGAAATGAAAATAGTAGATTTAGGTTACAAACAATTAGAATTCTCTTCCGTACGTGGTAAGTTTCATCAATCTGAATTAAGATATATACTTTTAATTTATTTTAGAATCAATTTGTAAATATGTGGTAATTATAGTAGTATATTCAATTAGGAAGGCCATAGATGACACATCTGAATCAGATTCATAAAGTGAAGAGCAATAAGGTAAGTGGATTTAAATTATATTTTCCAATAATGGTATATGTATCGTTTGATTCTTGTTGGAATTTACAGTAAGTTCTTCTTCTTCTTTTCTCTCTTCTACGTCAAAATATACAATTTATGTTAAATTTTAGTTTTTTGTAAATGAATAAAATTGTGGTTATGCGCAAATAAGTAAAATTGTGGTTATGCGCAAAATAATTAACTGTGCTTAGGCGTAAATTTATTTTAATTGTGGTTATGCGTAAAGTAATTGAATTGTGGTTAGGCACGAATTAAGTTAATTATGGTTCTACGCAAATAAATGGGAATTGTAATAAAAAGGGAAAACTTGATGGTTTAGGGTTAAACGAACGTATTATGCCAAAAGTGTAATAAAAAGGAAAAAAAATGTGAAAGTAGACAAATTTTGTAAGGATGACTAAATTAATGTGACAAAGATTGATATGGCATAAACAAAGTTATGTACAGTTAATTGTAGCAAAAAGGGTAATTTTGAGAATCTCCATATTACTTGTAAGAAATCACTTTTCAGATTTAAAATGGAAATAATACAAAAAATTGTAGGGATTGAAAGAAAAGGAGGTGTAAACCCAATTGTTTCAAATTTTACTGTAATTATACAAAACAAAAGGGAAAAAATAAGAGATAGTTTTAATGCATATCAATTAAATTTGGAAATTAGTTGTGACCTATATTGATTGGTTAGGAAAAACGGGATATATTTGTATAGTTTGGTTTTTAAAGGAAATGGAAAACATAATTGCAAGTTTTAAAATAAATAAAGTTGTGTATCGGTGCGAAATAAGGATTTTTGCCGTATTGCGCACTGTTTAATAGTCTAAGAACAATTGAAAGGAAATGTCTTGCAATTATGGGTTTCCATTGCGATAACTGCCTTAAGCTATGAAAATAGATTTTGTACAGTTTTAATAACCAACAAATTAGGAATAAGTCAAATTCCCTAAAAAATAAATTATAAAGACAAAAATAAAAAAGGGTAACATTAGAGAAAAGTATTTTGTTGAAAAAAAGGAATAAGAAACCTGTGAAGTATATAATGAACGGGGAGTCCAAGTATTAAAATAAAGTATATATGACGGGAATTTAATATAATACGTAGACTTATCATAGGGACAAGTAGGATTATAACGTATAGGTTATAATTAAAAGATGAAATGGAAAGAAAGAGACTTATTATAAATGAACTTAAATTACAGGAAATAAGTTTAATAAAATAACTCACAATTATAGTTGTGATAATATTATAACATAAGGTTATAATTAAATGGGAAAGATTAGAGTAGGCTTATTGTTAATAAACTTATAATTAAGGAATTAAGTTTAATGCATGTAATAATAAGAAGTGGTCCGTTCCGACAGTGAGAGTTGATTAGGGAAAATAAGAGGCAACTAAAGCTAATAAACAAATAACTTGAATATAGAATAAACAATTTAATGTTTAAGTTTATTAGCAATGCATTAAGTAAAAAAAACATAGTTGAAGATTAGACATAAGGTCTGATAACGTAATGATGAGATGCGCTTGGATAAGTCTGTATGTATTTGGGATGAAGAGCTCAACGGGGAATATCATTGAGGGTGTCTGGAGGCACGAGAGGAGCACGTCCAGCTTATTATTTGACAGGACTGGAAGGAAGTGCGGGACTTCTACGGGACGTGATCCATGATGACCCTCTATGTTTGGCCTAATGAAGCTGTACCCACGGAGGCATGGCCTGCATAGTTCAATCCGGTGAGTATGTCTTGGTTGCATTTTTTTATGGTAGGCAACCTAAAGACTGATGGGGATGATTTAGGATGATTCGACGGTTGCCTCAAGGGAGGAGGCTTCGTGGTCGGGACCTAACAAAGGATAGTCGGTCGTCAGATATCTCTCATCGTCAATTGGAGCGTGTGCGGGAAAACCTGGAGCTAAGCTAAGAGGCTAATGACCTTTTACTATCGGGTTATTGGATGAGGGACCGCATGTTTGTTTAGATTGGATGGTAGGGCGGTCATTTAGCTCTTTAAACGGTCTTTCATTAGTAGGGGTAGGCTGGGTGGGGTCTTGGAGAGCCATCATAAGAGATAGACCTATCTTTCGATATCTGTATTGTAGGCCTAACGAGTCTATCCTTTACAAATACATGTAAAGTCCCCGCCTGAGTTCCATGGATGAACTCAGAGATTAGGGCGTCGTTATGGCGTAGCGGTAGAGGCTTGTTCGCTTTCGCAAGCATAGCCTAGTACGTTTTCATAGCGTGGAGATGGAGGTCAAGTACGTTTTCATAATAGGGTGACGAGGACAACTCGAGGAAGGTACTGTGGTAAGTACCTAGATATATATTGGGTATATAGCCACATATATATTATTTATTAGGTTAATCTACTAGGGAGTATACGGGTACGATTAATGCGGAAAAATCAAAAGTGTATTATGAGATAAACCCAAATAACTTAATAAATATGAACCAGTGATAGAACGATATATTTAATGTTACTTGTTGAAAGTATAATTTATCCATTCATTATAACTTTTGTTCTGACCCCTTCCTTATAAAAAATCTGCAGGTTAGACAGGTGGTTGAGATTCTACAGCTTAGAGACACTTATTAGATAGTGTCATTATATTGGTAAGTGTTTACCTACTATTATATTTTATTCCCTTCTATTGTGAGATTTCTTTTATGAGCTCTGATATATTTATCTTTGACTTTCTAAAAGATACTAGACAAATCAACTCGAGCTTTGATAGATCTGGATTTTTGAAAAAAAAATCGATCTGTCGAATTTCGGCTTATTACATACGTTAGTTTTCAAATTTAAACGTATGTTATTTATTGGATTTTATACATACGTATATCCATAAAATAAATATATTCGTGCACATTTTGTAATGATCTAGAATTTTTGATCAATTTAAAATCAGGATTTTGAGTAAAATCGGAATTTTTCAATATAAAACTAGAATTTTTGAATATAAAATGAATTTAATTTGAATTTGTTTTAAATATAAAATCAAATTTTAAATATAAATATGATATGATTATATAAAATGGATATTAAATTTGTCAAAATATAACGATAAAATAACTGGTAAGAAATTATCAGCTTTTGTTACGACAATATTTCTTAATACATATGAATAAACTATTTTTCTAGTTAAATATATTAATTATAAATATATATTTTTGAAACAAAAATAATCATTTTGAATTGTTATTTTGTTAATAAATATCATCCAAATTTGATAACATTAATTGTTGGATGTTGAAACAATTAAACGATAACATATATATTGATATGTCGTAGCATCTATAAGGCGTTGCAAACTAGATACACTTGTAAAGTAGACAAAAATGTCACTAAGTAGTAGGCAAGAAACCATGTTCCATATCCATGTTTTTGGTTTCTAGGCCCATAGTTTCTTGAGTGCATATTTACCTAATATCCTCCAATCTAGCCTATAAAAGTACCTCTCCACCCTCCTTATTTCTCATTCCACTCATCTAGCTTTTCTTACTTCTCCCTCCTTCTTATGGCCATGGCTTCCTAGCCGTTCTCCTCCTCCTTTCGCCCTCTTCTCCCCTCCTCTCCTCCTTAATTCGCCCCCTCTTGGCCATGAAAACACCACCCTCCTCCACCTTAAAACCCGACCCCACCTTAGCCATTTCCTCTCCCATCCACGCCACCCTCTTGACTCCCATCTCCCTCCTCCTTGCGCTACCCTTCCCGCCTCCCCCTTGCTCCTCAAAGCACCACCAAGCTCGGCCCAAGGCACCTTGCCCACGGCCTAAGCCCACGCCACCTCCTACTCCATTGCGTCACCCCTCCACCTTCTCTTATAAAAAAATTATACATATAATATAATAATATTATTATTATTGTCAAAATCGTCGGTGAAAATTTGGGAAGTCGGTTCGTAGCAGTCCAGTATAGCTAGGAAGTTCTATAGTAAAGATTGGTGGAGTGAAACCTTAAGTGAGAAACTCCACACTTATATTTGTTTAATATGTATGTTATGCTGATGGATGTTAACTAACATTGATTTTGAGTTCTATATCCGAAGTTTGATAGAAATGAAATTAAAGTGATTTTGAGCAACTTTTGTAAAGGTTGAAATTTTATTAAACAAGATTTGATAGTAAACGGTGTGTTCAAATTTAATCAGTTAAAACTGAATTCAATTTTGAAATTGAAGTTTGGTTTAGCTATATAAAAGGTGTTTCAATTCAAACTAATTGTTCCATATAGCTTACAAAATATTTAATTTGAGTTCCGGAAAGTTTGAATTTCAAAGGATTAATTTTTGAAAAATAATAATATTTTAATTTATTAAATAATATTAGTTAAAAATGAATATTTGAATTTTAAGTTGAAATTATGAAATATTGTTTTGGAATAGACTTATAAATGTTTGTAATGGTTTCCTAAACTATTTTGAAGTAAATTGGATTATTTTTAATATAAATATAAAATATGTTTAGAACAGAGCTTGTCGCGCAGTGGTAGTTTGCGAATTTCGACCGTAGACTTTAAACTGTGTTGACGGGAAAAATTGTCGCACGCCAACACCCAATATGTATGTGTGAACAATTATCCAAATAAGCAGTAAATAATGTAAGTGCGGGGAGACACAGCTTTTATAGTGGTTCGGCACTAACACCTATGTCCACTTTGTAATCATCATTCATCATATCTTTTGTCGATTACAAAGTTGTACAAGTTCGGACAATAGCTAAGTACAAAGTGTTATAATAGAATAGCAAATATATTCTTGTTCTACACTTTGACTAAATTGCCCTTCTTCTTTTTTGTTGAGAAGCGTTGACTTGGTCAACAATATCCGAATTTGGTGTTCAGGTCCATGAAGTTCAGAAATAGCATAACAATCCTTGTTAATGTTCAAGTGTTGAAGGAAGACATGCATGCCATGTTTTAATTATCCATGTCATCTCCCATGGCCATGGTGGAGGTGTTGGAAGCCATTAATGAGTGTATGGAACTCGCAAGGTCCAAAAATTCCAAGGGAGAAGCCTCCAATTGATCACCGCCGGGACTGTGGGGCCCTGGACCCCCACCAGCGCTGCACCCGGACCCGCTTGACGGTTCGCCTTCGACTCGGAGCACGGCTCGCCTAAGAGTTCATTGGGCCCGACAGAGGCCATTCGATAGAGACTTCGGGTTTCCTTGCGTTTGCGACGTGACTTCGACCCAACTGCTTTGTACTTTTTGACGCTTGAGCGCGACGCTCACCAAATACTTGACGTATGACATCTTTGACAAAAAAGCGTGTCAACCAACTGATTTTACATATCCATTTTAAATCGGATTTTCCTGAAACAAAAAACGTTTGCTTTCTTTTATTTATAGTTTTCTAATGAAAAGGGAATTTTCCAATTTCAATTTATAATTTCCAAGTTATGACCAAAACAGTTTTCGATAAAAATCGCAGTAGTGCAGTTTAGTGACTGAATTTGAAAATCAACTAAAACAACTATATAAAAATTATTAAAAGTGTGGAATTTTTTTGATAAATCATATTAAATGATTTCAAAGTGATTTGGATTGAAAATATAGAGTTTTTAAAGTTATTTTTGTCAAACAGTTAAATGGGCCTTTTTGTAATGCTGTTGCGACACTTTTACAAATATTGGAATTTAATGGTTTTACTTAAGAATTTCTATCCAAACCTTTTATAAACATTTTCAAATGGATTAATAAAGTATTTCGGGGAGTGTTAAGACACGTAAACAATTGATTATAAGTATATTTAGTTTACTTAAGATAAATAGCTTTCCAACTATTAATTAATTAGATTAGGATGGAAAAAATCTTTAGATATTTGATATTAGAAACCGTAGTTAAACTTATAAATTTTAAGGGATTTAAAAGGTATCTTTACCGCTATTCCGCTTATAGTATTTGTTGATTATTATAATTGATATTGGATATAAGAGGATATAATTTCTGTTTGAATCTTATATTTAATATCAATTTGTTTAGG
This sequence comes from Allium sativum, assembly GCA_030737875.1. Taxonomy (NCBI): domain Eukaryota; kingdom Viridiplantae; phylum Streptophyta; class Magnoliopsida; order Asparagales; family Amaryllidaceae; genus Allium; species Allium sativum. The sequence goes on from CM060915.1 coordinate 803,552,701, forward strand.
TTTGTTGTAAATGATATCTTAAACAACATCGTTTAACCCAATTAGCGAGGTGTTACAACGCTAATGATATATATGTTGAACTGACATCTTTTAAGATTTCCTTAATATATGAAATTGATATTAATTGATTAAGCACGCAAATTAGTTCAAAGTTTGGATTATGAAAATAATTTAAAGCATGAACTTTAATGTAAAATAGTTGGAGAGAGAATTAAGAATATATCTTTATCTTTTATTAATAATAATGAAATAGAAATGAAACCTTTACATCCAACCTTAAAGTTCTAAAAATATTTTCACATGCAAACAAGAAATCAAGTGTTTGAATCTCATAAAAAAATATTATCTATTTTCAAACTGAAATTTCAAGGTTAATAGTTTGAAACCCTTTTCCAAAAAAATTGAAGTTGTTTTCTTTATATTTTTTACATTATGACTTTTAAATTTGTTAACATTTAAGGAGTTCTTTTATATACTGGTACCATAAAATCTCATTTATAAATAATTGTGGCTATTTTAAAAATGCAAGTATTTGAACATAAGCCAATGAGAGAAATTTAGCAGCTGTAAATGGGTAAATCATAACATTTTAAATGGGAAAATAGAGAGGAGGAAATAGTTGAGATTTTTTTTTGAATGAAGAAGGCCTTAAAAAGCAGGCTAAAGTAAAAAAGTCGAGATGCATAAGCTTGACAACAATGGTAGCACAGTGGGCGACAACGTAAGTGAAGGAAGATTTGTGCAATAACTTCGACAGTGGTTTCACTGGCAAAATTCAAGTGAGTAGTGGTAAAGTGAAGGCAATGTTTCGAATTTCGGATCTTTACGAAAATATCAGGCTAGTATCTTGGCTAAAATGAAGGAGATTTAAAATAATTACAACTAAAAAACGTCGAATCTCAAATTTTGAGTAAAATCTTGGATTTTTATCTCGTGCAAGATGAGAGAGATTTAAAACCGTAAATTGTGAAGGTAAATGTGGCATGTGGTGATGGAGGTGGCGATGACCAGCGATGTTGAAATGAATTGAGAAAATGAATGTTGCATAAACTTAGTATTCTATGAAGAATGTGTAATGTTATATGAATTATGTTGAAGTATGTGATACTATATGTTAGATTGAAGAGGATGAAGATAGCTTCGAGTCGGAGGTGCCCGTTCGCAAATCGGAGTTCGCACGCGGAAGTTAGAGCCGAAGTGGTGTATGGTTTCAGCTGGCAGGTGTGATAGATGTATGTCGTGGGATATGACAGACATCTGACACTACAGGGTGGATTTTCTAGAGAGTTCCCACAGACGTCTGTCATCCCCACGACAGACGTCTCAGAAGGACAGACGTATGTCAGGGCCTACGACAAACGTCTGAGCTGAGTGCTGAAGCCCATATAATTCCCTGGGAGGGAGGGACGTCTGTCGTCTCCCTTGACAGACGTCTAACGAGGCATTTGGGCTATTTCGGGCTGAAAACTTTGTAAGTTGATTTGTGATGACTTGGGGGCAATTTCGGTAATTGGCCTATCTCTACATAAGCTATTTTCTGGTTTGTTAGTAGAAGAGCTTGGATACTTGATTGAAATCAAGGGTTTATTCTAAAGGGTGAATTAGGGTTTATAACCTAATTCCAATTCTTCAATTCTATTCTCCTTAAATTCTTTTCTATATCGAAATATAGTGATCATTGGATCAATCTCTTGTATTCCTTTCATCATGGTAATAAAATACTCTCTCCAAAGTGGATGTACACTAATAAGATGTTAGTAGAACCACTATAAATCCTTCTATGGTTTATTTTTGCTACTTTTGTCATTAGTTTCTTGCTTGAGATTGGGATTAGGATTTTTTGTGATTGGTTGATCATTATGTGTGATTAGAGTTATTGTTTTGGTTGTTTTTGCAAGTCTAACAATGATCTAGTCTTCCGCTAGCACTTGTGGTTTAGATATTTAATTCAAGTAGTCTTGAGTCGGATTAATCACAACGGTTACAACAGTTGGTATCAGAGCAATTGGTGCTTGTTAGGTGTTTGTGAAAATGCCAGAAACGGATAATAGCTCAGTACGTCCTTCAACCGGAAGTCCAAATAGTGTGGTGCCTTACGTACGGGGTTCGTATGCAGCGTCGGGTTCTCAATTGGTTATTGACAAGTGGAATGGTGATAATGACTCCAAGAAGTGGTAATGGAAAATAAAAGCGGTTTTTAGGTGGAATCGGGTGCACCGTGTGGTATTTGATACTCACTTATTGCCAAGTGAAATCTCGGATGTTGAGAGAGAGGAGATGGAGGAATGAGCTTACACTACCCTTCAACTTGCTATGTGGGAGAATGTGATCTTCGAAATTAGTGGTGAGACGACCGCTAAAGGCGTTTGGGACAAGTTGGAGGAATTGTATATGAAAAAGTCACTCACTAACCATTTGATCTTGTTGCGGACGTTTTTCACCTTCAAGATGAAGGAGGGTAATTCGCTTAAGGCACGCTTAAATGCCTTTGATGACTTGCTCATGAAGACGAAGGCCGTTGATTTGAAGATTGAGGAAGAGCAAAAGGCAATGATTTATTGTGTTCGTTACCGGATCGCTATACGGGTTTCTCAAATAGTTTGATTTATGGCCGGGATACTTTGACTCTAGATGTTGTTAAGACGAGTCTTCTCAGTGAGGAGTTGAGAGATCAAATGAAGGAGATGAGTGAGGGTAGTAGTGGAGCTAGTAGTGGTCATGGGTTGTTTGTGGAGAAAGAAAAGAATGTGAAGAAAGGAAACCGGGGGAGTTCTAAATCAAGAAAGCCCGGTGCAAGAGGTAAATCGAAAGAGAGAAATGGCAAGTGCTTTATTTGCAAGAAACATGGACATTGAAAGAATGAATGTCCGGACAAAGATAAGAAGGAAGTAGCATTCTCATCCGTAGCGGTGGAGAGTGGGGATGGTGAGATAGATGAGAATGTGTTGACGGCGGTAGCATCGGGTGTTTCGGGTAACGAATGGGTACTTGATTCGGGTGCGTCGTATCATATGACACCAAATAGAATTGTTTTTCTTCCTTTGATGTCAAAGAGGTAAATGCAATTGGTATGGGAAATGGTGCTATTTGCAAGTCGATGGGTAGTGGCTTTGTGCAAATAAGGATGTTTGACGGAGTTGTTCGCACGCTCACCAATGTTCGCTATGTTCTGAGATTTAGGAAGTCGCTTATATCTTTGGGGCAATTGGATTCTCTAGGATGCAAGATCACTATCGAGAAGTATTGCTTGAGGGTTTCGAAGGGGGCGCTTGTGGTTATGAAGGGTGCTAGGACTCATGGTATATATTTGCTTCAAGGTGTGACCGTAGGAGGTGAGACTTGTGTGGGTGTTGATAGTTCTCGTGACTTGGATGCGACACGGCTGTGGCATTTGAGATTGGGTCATGTCTCAGAGAGGAGTTTGGATATTCTTCGGAAACGGAAGATGATCGAGGGTGAGAGTTTCAACAAACTAGAGTTTTGCGACGAATGCGTCATGAGGAAGCAAACAAGGGTATCATTTGATGAAGGCAAGCATGACTCAAAGGAGGTTCTTGAGCATGTTCATTCAGATGTTTGGGGACTGGCACCGGTTGCTTCTTTAGGTGGAGCTCGTTATTACATTTCTTTCATTGATGATTTGTCTCGCAAGGTATGGGTGTATGTAATGAAGGCCAAGTCGGAGGCATTTGCTAAGTTCAAAGTGTGGAAGGCTCTTGTTGAGAATGAGAGCGACAAGACTTTGAAGGTGTTAAGGACCGACAATGGCGGCGAATATGTTTCCCGGGAATTCTTGGAGTATTGTAAGCATCACGGAATCCAGAGACATTTTACTACACTGGGAGATCCGCAATCTAATGGAGTAGCGAAGAGAATGAACCAAACTCTACTTGAAAAAGCTCAATGCTTAAGATTGACATCAGGTTTGTCTAAGGGATTTTGGGTCGAAGCTTTGTCAACCGCGGTGCATATTGTGAATCGAATTCCGTGCTCGGCTATTGATAACAAAATTCCAGAGGAAGTATGGAAAGGGAAGAGTGTTGACTTGAGATATCTTCATGTACTTGGTAGCCCGGTTTATGTGCATGATCCGGGGAATGATAAGCTCGAAGTTAGAGCTTTCAAAGGGGTCTTGCTTGGTTTCACGGACGGCGTGAAAGGCTATCGGATTTGGAATCCGGAAACGAAGAAGGTTGTTAATTCTCGTCATGTCACTTTTGATGAGTCGGCTTTATTCAAGGAGAATGAGAGCTCATCGGATGTTCCGGATTTGGTTTACGGTGAATCAAAGGAGAAGGAAGTCATTCCGGTATTCCGTCCAAGTGGTAGTAGAGTTGAAGAAGAAGCTCGTGGGTTAGAAGCGGTTGATGAAACATCACATAGTCCACATGGTTCCTCTAGTGATGTCGGTGATGTACATGATACTAGAGAAGTTTCGACTCAAGGTGGAGCCGAAAGGGTTTTGGGTGATAGTATTGCTACTCGGGTTGGTCGACGTGCGATAAGACCTCCCAAAAGATATGGTGATTGGAACTACCTTAGCTTTTGTAATCATTTGGACTATGCTCTCAATGTAGTCTGAGATGAGCCGATGGACCTTGATGACGTCATGGAGTTGAGAGAGAGCTCGAAGTGGATTTGCACCATGGAAGAAGAGATGCAATCATTGATGAAGAACCAAACTTGGGATTTGGTTCCACTTCCTCAATGAAACCATGTAATAGGGTGCAAGTGGATTTATGTAACGACCCGCATTCTACACATCAGAGGATCGTAGAATATTTATTTCAATTACATACAAAGTCGTATGGTCGTGTAACTTTGGGGAACGACTATTGGGGTCATTTCCCATGTTCACGATTTTTACCGAATTTTAAATGACCGTTTTTCCGCTGGCGAATCTTGTTTCGTTTATAACTTTTGATTGGTAAGGGGTTTTGACCTGAAACCACTTCCATTGGATCCGGATGATGGTTTCTCTTTCCGTAGAGTGGTCACATTATTCAAACGGATTTACCGTTTGGGAGATATGGCTGAATTAAGGTTTAGAAGGTGAAAAACAACTTAACATTGCCTAATTGGGTAATTAGCAGCTAGTTCCATTAGGGATTTCGGGATTAGGGTTATATAAAGCCTGAAAGGGGTTAGAGAAACCCTTCTTTTGTCATTTTTCAGCCGCCACTAACATCCTTTGAACCCTAGTAATGGCCTCAATCACCAAACCTCATTTTAATCACTCCCTAATCACTTTTAATCACTAATTAAGCAAAACTGCATCAAATCAAGAGAAATCAACACCAAATCAGAGTTGGAGCTGCTGCAATACATAGTGATCAGTGCCATATCAGTTATAGTTTCAGATCTGAGATTTATTCGTGGCTAAGGTGAGTGATTTGCACTTTTATTTGCTAATTGCGGCTAATTGGGGGTGATTATTGATAATTAGCGAAATTATGCATGATAAAAATCTGTAAAAATATTTAGAAATTCTTAAATATTATTTTATGCCTCTGGTGAAAATTTGGGTTAATTTTGATTAAGTTTGCTAATTCTAAGGCTAAAACATGGCTTAAGGGATTAAGGGGAAAATCACCATTTTGGGTATGTTCGATCCATATTAACATGTTAAATTGTTGTTTTGATGTTTTTGATCGATTCCTTATGATGTTACTGCTGTTTGGGTATGTTTTGTGATGTCATAGGAAAGTTAGATTGGTTGAAAACGCCGTCGTTTGACGAAATTAACTTGTTGGAAAAACTGCAGAATTCCTGATGGTGGTCAGGGGGGTATGGTCACGAACCGGATTCCTCAGGGGGGTATGGTCACGAACTGGATTCCTCAGGGGGGTATGGTCACAAATCGGATTCCTCAGAGGGGGTATGGTCACGAATTGGATTCCCCAGCGGGGTATGGTCACGAAGCGGATTCCTTAGGGGGGTATGGCCACGAACCAGATTCCTCAGGGGGGGTATGGTCACGAACAGGATTCCTCAGGGGGGGGGGTATGGTCACGAACCAGATTCCTCAGGGGGGTATGGTCACGAACCGGATTCCTGAAGGGGGTATGCTGACGATTCCTGAAGGGGGTACTCTGACGATTCCTGAAGGGGGATATGCTGACGAGGACCTCGACCACAACCCGAACTAAGATGAATGATACCAAAACCTGAGATACAAAGGAAGTCCAAATTCGAAGTTATTACTCAGGATCCAGACGGGATCCAACGAGTTAACTTCTCGAGTTGGACTATGCTGCGGGATGTATGCAAAGGGGTTATCGATATCCATAACTTTGGTTCACCGCTGAAGAGAGGGAGCATATAGATGAACCAGAGCCAAGGAAGTGTGGACTGGTTGGCCGATTAGGGTTATTGACTATGGACCAGTGCAATGGGGACAATGTAATAATTGAACGGAGTTGCCGTCAGAGCCCCAAAAAGGGCAAATTGGTCGTAGCATTAGTTGTACGGAGTTGCCGTCATGACCCTAAAGATTTGGTGACCAGAGCGGTGGATATTGTATGCTTTACGCACTGAGTGAGAGATGTGAGGATGACTATTATGTTTGATGTTCGCTATCACCATGACATGCACATTTCCACTTTACACACTATGTTAGTGTTTACCTTATAGTACTGTACATCTTGTTATGCTAACTCTTTGGTTGCAGGTCCAGGTTCAGATATGATTTACTTACACCTATTACTGTTTTGTTTTGTTGCTTATTGCTCGTACCATACTTTTGTCAGACCCAGAGTTTTATGTCTCATCTTATTACTCTGGGTGCTCTTAAACGAGCAAACTAGAGACAAGTTAGGTGGTATGCACGAGTAGCTGTCCGGAGACGAGTAAGAGGCTTCCACATATTATTTACATATATTCTCCCTATGTTGTTGTTGGTCACTACTTTGGGCATTGGTAGTGCACCTTTTCTACTTTGCTTTAGAGACATTTTTTTTAAATTGTAATAATGGAGGATCATAAGCTGTAATTTTTGGATTTCCGCTGTTATAATGGTTATGATTTAGTTCTTAGCTTATGCACTGCCCCGCCTATTTTATACCAAGTTATGTTACTATTATATTTTATTCCATGTGTTGTGAGATATACTACAGGTTCTTTGTTGATTCATCGTCTTGTTTCTTTCTTTTGACGACCGCCCCGTGCTAGTTGGACATCGGTACAGCGCATTTCAAGGGAAATGTCGTCTAGTGTGGGGTAGACCGTCACAATTTACAAGGTGAAGGATGATGGAAGGTACAAGGAAAGGTTAGTGGCAAAGGGGTTGGCACAAAGGGAAGGAGTATGATGAAATTTTTGCACTGGTGGTACGCCATACTTCTATCCGTGTTTTACTAGCCATAGTTGCTATCCATGACTTGGAGTTGGAGCAACTTGATGTGAAAACCGCCTTCTTGCATGGAGACTTGAATGAAGACATCTACATGGAGCAACCAGAAGGGTTTGTTGTAGATGGTAAGTCTAATATGGTTTGCAAGTTGAAGAAATCACTATATGGGTTAAAGCAATCACCTAGACAATGGTACAAGAGATTCGATCATTTCATTCTTGAAAGTGGCTTCCATCGAAGCATCAAGGATGCTTGCGTATATTTCAAGAGGTTGGGAAGTAATTGTTGGGTGTATTTACTCTTGTATGTGGATGATATGCTCATTGTTTCCAAAGATAAAAATGAAATCAACAAGTTGAAGATGCTTCTGAAATCGGAATTCTAAATGAAAGATCTTGGAGAAGCAAGGAAAATCTTGGGCATGAAAATTGGAAGGGACCGAAAGCATTTTGAGTTGAGATTGACTCAAAAGGAATACATTAAGAAAGTGCTTTGCCGGTTTAGCATAGAGAATACAAAGGCGTTAAATACACCTTTACCTTTGCATATGAAGCTTTCGGATAAGGGATCGCCTATCGGGGATAAAGACAAGGCTTATATGGAAAAGGTGCTATATGCAAGTGCGGTTGGTAGTTTGATGTACGTCATGGTGTGTACAAGGCCCGATATTGCAAATATCGTCGGGGTGGTTAGTCGGTATATGGCTAATCCGGGGAAAACGCATTGAGAAGTCGTGAAGGCTATATTGAGATACTTGAAAGGCACAACATCTCATGGTCTTGTTTTTGGAAGTAGTGATAAGAGGATTTGCAAGTTGGTTGGTTATTGTAACTCGAACTACGCCGGTGATAGGGATCGGAGGAAATCAACTTCCGGGTATGTCTTCACACTTGGCGGGACAACCATTAGTTGGAGATCAAGATTGCAAACCGTAGTTGCTTTATCCACTACGGAGGCGGAGTTGATTGTCGCGGTGGAAGCGGCCAAGGAGGCACTCTACTTGAAGCGATTATTGTGTCACTTGGGTTTCGAACATGAGAGTATCGATGTTCAATGTGATAGCCAAAGTGTTATACATTTGGCGTTTAGCTCACGGACGAAGCATATCGAGGTAAGAGAGTCATTTGTTGTAGCCATGGATGAGGGTAAGCTAGTATATCTTTGGAAAGTGCACACAAAGGATAATGCGGCATATATGTTTATTAAAGCATTGTCGGTTGGAAAGTTTGAGCATTGCTCGAACTTAATTCGCTTGTTGAGTTGCTAGGTGCCATGGGGTGACACAGTTGGGGAGAGTGATTTTGTTTGTGTTGATGGAAATGAATAGAAGTGAGAGATTGGAAATCTTTCTTCATGGTAAGTACTCGTTCCACTCCCGAGTACATTGTCTTTTGATTAGACGGCTTTTTTGGTTTGAATACGTTCAACACTTCGTTGGCGGGCGGTGGCCTTGCCGGAGCTCGTTAACGGAGTGCAATGGGCGGTGGCTTTGCCGGAGCTCATTGAGAAAGTATTCATGGTGCTTGGTTGAAGGTAGAAGGAAATGCTTGGGTGCATTAGAGTATGTAGATGGTTATAGTATCGAGGTGGAGTGTTGAAGTATGCGATAATATATGTTAGATTGATGAGGATGAAGATAGCTTCGAGTCGGAGGTAACCGTTCGCAAATCGGAGTTTGCACGCGGAAGTTAGAGCCGAAGTGGTGTATGGTTTCAGCTGGCAGGTGCGACAGACGTCTGTCGTGGGATACGACATACTACGTCTGTCATCCTCACGGTAGACGTCTGAGAGGGATAGACATCTGTCAGGGCCTACGACAGACGTTTGAGCTGAGTGATGTAGCCCATATAATTCCCTGGGAGGGACATACGTCTGTCGTCTCCCTTGACAGACATTTGACGAGGCATTTGGGCTATTTCGGGCTGAAAACTTTGTAAGTTGATTTGTGATGACTTGGGGGCAATTTCGGTAATTGGCCTATCTCTATATAAGCTATTTTCTGGTTTGTTAGTGGGAGAACTTAGATACTTGATTGAAATCAAGAGTTTATTCTCAAGGGTGAATTAGGGTTTATAACCTAATTCCAGTTCTTCAATTCTATTCTCCTCAAACTCTTTTCTATATTCAATATAGTGATCATTGGATCAATCTCTTGTATTCCTTTCATCGTGGTAATAAAATACTCTCTCCAAAGTGGATGTACACTAACAATATGTTAGTGGAACCACTATAAATCCTTGTGTGATTTATATTTGCTACTTTTGTCATTAGTTTCTTGCTTGAGATTGGGATTTGGATTGTTCGTGATTGGTTAATCATTGTACGTGACTAGAGTTATTGTTTTGGTTGTTTTTGCAAGTCTAACAACGGTCTAGTCTTCCACTAGCGCTTGTGGTTTAGATATTTGATTCGAGTGGTCTTGAGTCGGATTAATCACAACGGTTACAACAAATTAAACATTATATTTGTATGGAAGTGTATTAACTTAGCATTGCATATACATTGCTGCATGAATACGTTCTATATTTTTGTAATGCTATATGAATATAACATTATGTTGTCCTTCAAATTAACTTTAAAATATGTGTCATTTAAGATAAAATTACTCTCATGTTTTCCCTTTATTCACTAATTCCCTCTATTTTGAAAACAAAATATATCAACTTGAAATAATTAAGGGAAATGGTAACAATTCATTGAAGCTAACAAAAAAGCTTTAAATTCTCCCGCTTTACAATTAATTAATCGATTGATGAAGTACAACCTAAAAAAAAAAAAAAAATGAGAGCATTAATTAACTAAAGTTAGCTTAGAACTTTGAATTAAATTCAACTATATAATTAGTGAACATACATGCATAAATAACTATTATTGGACATGCATACATTTATAAACGAAGACATAATTGGTTATGAAAATAATAAGAATTGATAAAAAAAAAAAAAAAATCAAAAGCTCTAAGTTTTGAAAAAACAAAAGAGAAAATAAAGCGGAGCAACGTAAGAGATGGGCAATGAGAAAGGAATGGAGGGGAGGGGGTGTGTTGGAAGACAAAAATCAAATGGTTGACCAAACCACTATATCCTTCTACAAAAATAAAATAAAGATTAAACACAAAATATGGAAGCAAATCAAATGACTCATTCAGACATTCCAAAAGAAGCGACTGCTTCAGTGCAACATATTTCCCTTCTACAGCTGGTAGACATTCCAAAAGAAGTGACTGCTTTAGTGTCACTTATTTCCCTTCTACACCTGGTTTATGTGAGACTTCCTCATCGAGTTCTCTTTCTAGTTTCTACGGTGTATATCATTCGTGTGCTACCATGAATAGTTTCATGTTAGGTCTCAAAGCTTTACCTCCAAATGAAAGGAGATTTAGTATATGAGCAGTGAGTTAAAAAAACGTTACAAATGGTAAAATATTTGATCTTTTATACAGACACAATAAATTATGAGGTTTAATACTATCGAATTATCACTACAAAAGTTGGACACAAAAAATGGACGGTCAAGATAGGTCATTTTGCTATATTCAAGGATCCGAACGTGTCTGAGAACGTTACTTCTTGACAGGTGTAAAAGGACTGAAAAAGAGGATAAGTAAATCGCTGAACATAGCTAAAGCGTTATTTCCTGTTTAGGGTTTTCTCCTCCTTATTTATGCCGATCAATCAATAACCAGAATCGCTGTTCTGGATTCGTTTATCCTTAAGCTATTCCGATATAAATGAGGTAATAATTCGATTTTGATTTTAACTTTTATTACGATGATTTTCATTTTCATCTGGTTCTTTCTCCTGTCAGTCGGTGAATGTTAATTTTTGATTCAATTCCATCTAAGTCGATGGTACTCAGTTTTTCTTTTGAATCTTGGACATGGAGTAACCATTGTTATTACTTTTTAGTTCATTTGGGATTGAGGGTTGTGTTTTGGCTTCGCTTTTATTTCCCTTTTCCTTTTCCATTTCCTTATTTCAAATGAATATAAGAATATAAGTTTGAAGCTTGGTTTTCCATGATCTAGAATAGCTGCCAGTGTTCATTTTTGTTTTAGGATCGTGATTATTGTTTATTTTTAAGAAGCGGTACTAAATCAGACGGAACTCAGTGTTCAGAAAGTATGAACATGTTTATTAGGAAAAGAAAAAAAGAAAAAGAAGTTGCTGATTATGGGTGCATATACAGCCCTTTCCCGCCCTATTAACAATTGATCATTTGCTTTAATTTACCATTCTCAGCACAAAAAAAAAAAAAAAAAAAAAAAAAAAACACATTCTTCTTTTCAGCAAACTTCCCCTTTTGGTCCCGTTCAGAATACCTTTCTGCGTGCCCCTCTTACTTTGAAAAAAAGCACCATGTTCAGGGAAATTACAGCCCGTGATGCTAAATTTCCTTTTTCAACTTTTGAATGGACATATGTACTTATTTATAAATACATTCATTTTGCTCGAATTTCTAGTAAAAATTGCATATTTATATTTATATTTATAATTTTTTTCTTACACAAATTATGCAGTGTGAGCATACACATGTAACATGCATATTTGATAAATTAAGCTTGGAAAATCATATGTTAGATTTTGAAATCCAAATGTTTCTTGTAAGAAAAACAAAATAGTATGGTTCATAATACAAAAATAGCTTTCTGCACCATTGAGCTTGTAATTGTTGTGATTAGCGATAGATCAAGTAAACGAAGGAAAAATAACTGGACCACAACAGTCAAGATAAACGTTCAATACCGACATTAAAGGTAAGTTTTGATCTCAAATTTGGGTCTGCATGTAACAACTAGCAATAATCATAAGTAATTAAATTTTAGTTGCACTTAGAGGAACAGTGCAGTAAGATATATTTCCTGCAGTCAATCGTACCAGGGCATAAAATGTATTATATGATTTTTACTTATCTATTTTATCAAATAAAATGCCTGTCGCAACTTTCTAACATGCAATGTGTAAAAAGTTTTGTTTGAAATTAGAAATGGACAATTTTGATTCATTTAGGGTTATCTTTTCCTCATGAGATCTATTATAGTAGCAATGTTTTTGACATTTATTTGATGATTTATAATGCACAAAAAAAATCTAATGAGAATCAGAGATGTCATCGTCCAAATATCTATTTATTGTAGTACGATTGCAAATCAGAATGTCTGAAAATCTAAACAAACAGTAAATTCAGCATTCAATAATTGGAATTCAAACATCTGAATTCAACATTCAATCAACAATTAAAACAAATGGTAAATATGAACAAGGTTACAAGTCCCTTTGCTCGCTCTCTTTAACTCACTAAAAAAACTTATTTTTCTCACTTCTGCCCATGCTAGTCCTATGCAAGCTGGAATTGGGTACAATGATGGCATGGTGATTCCCTAATTTGTGTTCCTGTTTCACTTGCTAAGGGTACAATGTTGCAATCTAAATTTGGTTGTGAAACAAAATAAAACAATTTATATGTCTATGACATTTTAAAAGCTAAAACTAGGATACAACTATAAATCAACTTTTCTTGTATATTTATGCAAAAGATTTGTCCAAAGCAATGCTAAATCACACATTTCTCACTGTTCCAACTATCTTTCATATTACCTGGTAAAAGTACAAATGTGTGCTGTCTTTTTTGCCAAGTTAGCCTCAAAAAGGATTATTTTTGGGGTAAAAAATTGGGATTAATGCTGTTTCCCATAGAAAAATAAAGCTGTTTTAAACAGAACTCACACATCAGTGTGAATCGGACTGAGTGTCATCATCTGAAGAATAAAACTACCTGTGGGCTGTTCACTCTTGTGAAATTGGAATGGATACTTCTGGTGATATGTTTTGTGATTACGTATTGTACTACTGAGTGAAGCAAGGAGATACGGTATGAAGGATTGATAACATGGATTATTGGATTAACAGAATGCATGCTAGCAGGATTATCTATTTAGCTTTCAATCATAAGCGAGCATGAGTATTCCGTTGAACATAAGACACACTTTTTTTTGACCGAAGCATTGTATTGCTGATTTACACTATTAAACACCCCCCTCCCCCAACAAACAGACACACATCCCCTTGAAAAAAAAAAAAAACCACCCAACTTAACCCCTCGTTATTTTCCCTGTATGTCATCATTATATAGTTGATCATTATGGTGCTGTTGAAGTAAACGACTTGCTTTTGTTAATTTCATGTCAAACATTGTTCGTCATTTATGCTTGAGGATGGATGTTTAGCTGTTTATGTTTGTAATAAATGCTCCAGGTGATGGTGTATCCTGTTAGTATTACCCATGCCATTCTACTAGCAGTAGTATTTTCTTCAAATGTGTTTGATTTGTGGGATGCTTAAGCGTACATTTACAAATTAAAAGGTTTATATATGAGGATGGCTATTCTACTTCACACGACAGATTTTAATTTTGTAGCAGGCTTATTTTTCCTCTGTTGCATTAATTTGTAAACCCACGGATTATCATTGGAGACCAATTCCCTAAAACTATGTGCGACCCTCGTAAGTTGCATGAAATTAAGACTTACACATTAGCATTGTAGTTGATCTTGCCATCTGCTTCCATTACCTCGATTATGTGCAGCAATTGTATTCAATTGTGCATTTGTTGCAATTGCAGGATCTTTGAAGCAGTTCATCTGTGAAGTTAAATTACTTGTTTTCAATTGACTGATAAAGCAATATTACTGGTACCCATGTCATCCAGTCTTGATCAAATGGATTCATCGGATATGAGCAAGCCAACCATGTCTTTGGCAATGCCCTTGTCTGTGGCCATGCCTGCTGACATGACATTTCTTCCTCCATCATCAACTAGCAGTCAGTTAGCCCAGGTTGATATGTTATCAAGGCTCCATTCACCCTCTCCTACTAACCTAACATCAAGTTCATATCAATCAACCTTCTCTAGTCAGCAGCATATGCACCCTAATCCTTCATATTTGAGTTTTCAACATGTAGCATCATCACCAAGGGCGCAGCACCCAATGTATGCAAATGCTGCACTGCGACTCTCAGAGTCTAAAAAGAAACCCACACAAAAGCAAGTGCCAACAAAAACTCACAGTTCTACAACCATCAACCAGAAGTTGCAGCAGTTGACTACACCAAAGAAGCGTCCTGTACAGGCAGACCCACCACCAAAGGCCCAAATTGAACAATTAGAATCCGTGAGATCAAAACTGAGAGAGTCGTTGGCAGCTGCATTAGCTATGGTTTCTGACCAGCAGAACAAACCACAAGCTAGCGAAGGGAGTCCACCAAAAGTGGCATGCGGAACAGAGATGAAGAACGATACAAATCAAGATGTTGTTCCCAGTGATAGTCAAGATGTGGTTCCCAGTGAAGGTACTAATGTACAAGGTGAAATGGAAAACCGTGATTTACAAGTCCAAACATCAAACGCTAGCTTAGAAAGTGAGGGGCCTATTAACCTCGAAAATGGGACATCTATCAATAATGATGATCTTTTGCTAGGTCATGGGCTTTGTTGGGCGTCTGATATTGATATTGAAAGGTCCGAGAATGTAACGAACGAAGTCTTAAAAAAGCCCAAATTGGTACATGAAGAAGAAACTAATAATGATAAACAGCATTCGGTTGAGGCAGAGCCTGACAACTCAAATGAAATATCACAAGTGGCGGAAAGTTTAGCTATGAAAATTGAAGCAGAGCTTTTTAAATTATTTGATGGGGTTAGCAAGAAGTACAAGGAAAAGGCCAGGTCTTTGTTATTCAATCTCAAAGATAGGAATAATCCAGAGTTAAGGGAACGAGTAATGTCGGGAGACATTGTTCCTGAACGTCTTTGCACAATGACAGCTGAAGAACTTGCTTCAAAAGAACTTTCACAATGGAGAATTGCAAAAGCGGAAGAACACGATCAAATGAGATTTTTGCCTGATTCAGATGTTGATATTAGAAGACTGGTGAGGAAGACCCACAAAGGAGAGTTTCAAGTAGAAGTTGACCAAGATGATAGCGTGTCAGTCGAGGTAGCCGTTGGGGAAAGTTTGCTTAGCAGTGTTTCAACAAAAGAGAATAGAACTCAGAGTGAATCGAAAACTGATGATAAAACTATGACATCTGAAGCCTTACCAGAAAATGAAAATACTAACTTGGAAACTCTTCTTAGTGATGACTTATTGGTCGATGAATTGAAAGATACAGAGTTTCTTCCTCCAATAGTTTCACTAGATGAGTTCATGCAAGATCTTGATTCTGAGCCTCCATTTGATAGGCTATCAATGAACTTAGAACCCGAGATAGATTCCAAGTCAGATCCAGAATCAGATAAATTGGGGCCCAAGTCAGATCCCACAATTGATGACTTTGCACCTAAGAAAGAGTCATCAGAAACTACTTCTGGTTCGAAAGATAGTGTGGGAATTTCCGTGAGCATCTCTAACAAGGACAGTGTTATTGCTAGGCAAGAGATTGCAAAACCTAAGGAGGAGTCTTCAGAAACTATTTCAGGTTCAAATGGTAATGAAAGCAATTCTGTTAGCATCTCTATCAAGGAAAGTGTTATTGCCAGGCAAGAGACTGTTGTAAAAGCTAATACTAACAATGCTGCAAAAAATAAATTTCAGCTGGATAGTAAGTTAATGAAGGATCATCTTTGGGAAGGCATTCTTCAACTTAATATTTCAGCACTTGCTACAGTGAATTGCTTCTTCAGAAGGTATGCTTCATTGAATTTTATGTCCAAGTTTTTTTTTTAAAATACATCCTGCAGTTAATTTTTTCCCGACTTGGGACTCTGGTGGCAGTTAAAAATATTTGTTGCCACGGTTGAACCTCAGTCGAATTTAGGTGGTTTGTTGAATTTTCATCGTCGTTATCCATACGTCTTTGGCTGTCTACTTTATAATATTGTGGATAATGAAAATATACACATAGTAACTTAATTTATGATCGTCGATTAAATCGGTTATCAAATCGCTATTACAATAAACAAAGGAAAAGCTCGAAGCAAGCATGAAAACTGTAGTAATTAGTGGCAAATTATGGTACAAATGAGGGATGATTCAAGTACTTCCGAATTAGTGGGAGTTAGACTAGTGTTGAGTTTTAGATTGTAGGACTATCAAATAAGAGCCTAACACATAGTGTTTGGTCTTAGGCCTATTACTACTGGTACCATTATTACTATTAGTAAGTATTATTATTACCGCTACCATGGGTTTTTAATATTTTATTTTTAATTCTTTATCTATTATTTGTTGTTATTGTAATAATAATATTATTTGTTTAATTATTTTTACTCTATTTATCTCTGTCTTTATTTCTATTATCAGCGTCAAATCTATTATTGTTATTACTTTCAAATTGACTTTTCATTTGGTTTTGGGTTCCATCTCTAGCCGAACTTGTTTGAGGATAACGATTTTGTTGTTGTTGAAGGACCCATCCACTCTCTTTTGTTGTATCCCTTTAAAGTCCTTTGCTCTCACAGTACAGACCCGATTTTTGAGAGATGTAAATTTTAGGTTTCATACTTTCGTATAATTTCCATTGCATTTTTGCCCTTTTTCATCCATGATCCATTGTTTAACTTGTTTTTAAGTAATTTTCGATTTCACTCTCAGTTTTTAGATTAAAACTTAACAAATCTAATGATTCCCCTGACGATCGTCCCTGTACCATCTGCATCCTATATGACTAAATACTGCGTTCCTGATGTGCCTGGTCAGAACAGAGCAAGGGTTAAAAGAAAACAAAACAAATCACTAACATATCATATGTTTCACAGCCCATGGAATAAAATGTAATATAAATCATAACCATCAAAATGAGAGATGACAACAATTAAATGATCAAATATTAAAGTATAGGTTTAGAGAGTTATATAACATAATTTTAGAGTTTACACAAAGCTAATTAAATGATCAAATATTAAAGTATAGGTTTAGAGAGTTATATAACATAATTCTAGAGTTTACACAAAGCTGAAATAAATTCAAACAACCATCTCATAAAAATAGCAAATGCTGTCAAGGCTCCATAATACAGTGTACCATATAGTAAACATAATATCCATCCATATATATATATATGTATGTATGTATGTATGTATGTATGTATGTATGTGTGTGTGTGTCATTAACATCCTTTAAACATTTCTTACTATCAAAGCAACCATAACATAAGACGATAGACTACAGAAGAGAGCAATCAAAGCAACCATAACATCCTTTAAACATTTCTTACTATCATTCAATATGCTTTAAATATATGATAATTCGTATGACCATTCCTTTGTGAGGGATTAATGAAAAATGATCGTTTTTAATGTATTTACCTTTAGCTAAAGCTATTACTAGATGTTCCATGGGATCAGCGTATGTGAATCCAATCAGTTGATCCAGGTAGCCAAACAAAGACAAAGTTCCCATAAACATCCTCATAATACCCCGAGTACATCAGGAAACACTTGGAGTATCAACAACCGCTTGTCACTTATATTCGAGCTCTTTTCTTGCTCTATCCAATTTAGATTATCCATAAGAAACCACTCCACATTCTTCAGCTTACAATAGAATCAGTCAACTTTCTGTCCATATGCTATTCTTTCCAGAACTTGCGCGTTGTGGGTGACTATTTTTGCAACTCCCTCCAATGTCGAGCCACCATCACGGGAACCTAGCTCCATTCACTATTGAGTTGCGATCGCAGTAGTCCTGAAGCTATCATCGCCATCATGCTTCAAGCGAACAAACAAACACTTTCAGCATGACTTGCAGAGTCGACACTACCCTTCTGGAAGTTCTACCCCAATTCTATCAGAAACGACCTTTCGGTACGGATCAGAACTGCTTGGTCCCAAGTATATCACTTTGCCGAATTTATCTAAGTTTCTTCCTTCCTTCTTGGAGTCCTTTTTCTGTTATCGTTCTATCTTTCGAGTGTTTAGACCCTGACTACTCCTTAGAAAAGCTCTCAATGTCAAGTTGAACGCTTAGTCAAAATTTGGCATTTAGTTTTTGCTCATCACTCGTAGCTCTAACTAGAAGCACCATCTCCAAACGAGTGGTTTTTCACCGACCAAAACCTCTGGGTACCAACTCCTCCTTGCTCCAAGCTTATGTGACTTGAACCCTAGGCTCCTCCCATGTTCCCGTGCCCCTTTTAGTTTATTCAATTCTAATCATATTTTCTTTTTATTTGGCTAGTCCAACGATCTCTTTTCCTAACTTCTTAAAAGCATGAGCAAACCGTATTAAAGGACGGCATACAATCATGAAATATCATACATGTAGATCCAATTGTACATGCAGTTCACCAGTACATGACAATTAAACAAATTCTACTATAAATCTAACTTTACTGACATGTCAATATGAACACAAAGGGTTAAAACCATTTTAGAACTTTCAAATTTCAGGCATAAACACACACTTACATGTAAGTGGGATTAAAGTTGAAAAATATTCTAGGATCAAAATCATGTTAAAATCATCAATTTTAAATATATAGACATACATACATGTGGCAGTGAGAATTCAAGAACCCCACACCAAATACCTAAAATACCAATTCCTCCGCTTGGATCCCAAATGTACAGAGCAAAGGTGATGAATGTAAACCAGATAAAAATGACAATCTCCAATCCCTTCATATAGACTAAAATAAGAAAATGCGAGTTTTTGATGAAATTATGGTTTTTGGATGCTTAGTGCTATTTTGGGGAAGATGGATATGACTTTGATCAGTCTCAGTGGCCTTTCCTTAGCATAGTTTTCAAGATGAGTTAGTGGGCCTAAGTATATGCTTGGTTAATTACCCACCATTACAGATCAACAACTGCCAAAATATAAAAAAAAGTTTAGTTTTAAATGGTAAACTACCATCCTGAAGCAGTAAAATTGTTTTGAGACCCTGACTGGGTTCACATCAACAATTGTAGTCATATATGATTTTCAAAGTCAAAACGGTCACATATAGATTTGATAAAAATCATAGATGTGAAAAATTACCCCTAAGAGTCATTTCCTAAAGTTGTTGTCATATGACCTCACATGAAAATAAAATATTTTATGATCATCGGATACTTAAAATACAGGTTGTTACAATTCCACTTCAATATGAGTAGATTTAGCTCATTTCCTCATTTTCAACTTAAATAAAAATATGGTGGAAGATGAAGTGAAGTAATATCATGCATTATTATGATTTCTACATTAATTAGATGTAGTTTCATTTTATTTTGTTGATGTATTCAGCGTGAAAGTATCAAATCGTGATACTAATGAGGATGATTTCAAATACCTTAGAATTAGTGGGAATTAGGATCTGTCCTTTTTTAGTTTTATCCTTTGTAAACCCCTACTCCTTATGATGCAAACCTGCTTCTAAGAGGATGTAATTTTTAATGTCATACATATGTTTGCTTTATGTTACATTTCCCCTCTTTTCAGCAACGACCCATGGTTCAACTTCTGATCTCATGATTCTACTTCAATACAAGTAGAGATCCTGCTCATTATTTTTAACTTTTTTTCCGAGAAATTCACTTCAATAAGACTATGATGAAAGGTGCAATCAATTTTATGTATCATTATTATTTATGTATGTATTGTCCGGAAGCAATTTAATTTTAACTTCTTGTTATATTTTATTTTTTGGGATTTTAACGTGTAATTTGTGATATGGCTACTGGGATGGTAATTGCAATTGCATCTCTTTTATGCATGTATTGCATTGACACTGAAAATTTGAGGTAATTACTCATTGTACAATAGAATCTTATGAAGCAGGCCAATTTACAACTTATAATACAGTGCATGCTAATTTTGAAAATAATGCAAATTAATTTTTAAATACGGTGCAAGTCTAACCAGATTGCATGCCAGTCTAGTCCATATTAAAAATGCAATCCAATATAATCTTTATCTTTTCTTCAACTTTTTTGCTCATAGAAAGGTCTAAAAAAAAAATTTGGTTGGAATAAAGAAGATGATCTATGAGCATTTGGTAGTAGAAGAGGGATATATATAGGGAAAGGCTATTGAGACAAAATTAGGCACAAATTTGTGTACACAGAATCTGGACCACAAGATTTGTTTGTCTTTTTGTGTGAGGTGTAATCCGGAGGGAAATCTAATGGCTCAGATTTTGTGTGTTTAATTTTGTGTCTACATTTTGTGTTCATTTAGACTTTCATATGTATATGTGTGTATATATATATATATATATATATATATATATATATATATAAAATACTGTAAATGAGAGGTCCTTAATGCCATGGTTTGTAAGGATATAAGATAAAAATCTTTTTTTTTTGGCCATTGTTAAGTGGTATAAAGACCAAGAGACGTAGAAGTTTGAATTTGTAAGTTTTTAGCAAATGCCTTCGTACTAAGACTGCTGCAATTTTTTTTCCCTTTTCTGAAATATCATTCTGTCGTAAAGGTTTGTCAACTATAATTTCCATTTCTACTTTAAACTACACCTTTGTTTAAAAAAATAATGAATAGAGCCGTTTGAACGAGAACCAAGGTAATTAAAAATAAAAGCTAGAGGTAGATCTTCTGTTCTTAGTATATTAAGCTCTCTGAATTAATCCTAGTCCAATATTTCTTTTACAGATTCTACATAATCTGATTTTACTATTTTGAGATTCAAATTTAAAAGTAGTAGTCTATCGATCTAATTAGATTAATAGTAATGGCTTTTTATTTTATTTTTAAGCAACTTATTTTGTTTGTCGCATGGAAAATTGGGATGCAAACATCAGAGTTTGGCTCTCAGTTCCATACTTATTTTGGTGATTCTGGGATGTAATTTAGTTTAAAGACAAAGGTTTTAAATCTCTGGTATCGGCCGCGTTTCGTTTCGGGGATTTTAGATATTTGATCTCGTATTTGGGGAGATCTCGGATGAGATGAGTCTAATTCGGGGGTTTGTTTCGGATTTTCATCTCGGGTCTGAATGCTCATAGCAAAACCATGTCAGGGTATATGATATGTGAAAATTTGGTATTCTTACATAATAATTTTCATGAATGCTATTATGAAAATATTAACCAAACTTGAATTGTAAAATCACTTCATTGTTCTTAATGCACGAAAGAACATTCATATTCATAATTCGTAATATTCTTAAAATAAAAAAAATAAAACATAATACTAACAGATTACAACTTATAAGCCATAAACATGAATTATTGTTAGACGTAGAACATAAAAAAGATCCAAAACAGTATGCAGTTTAGCATAAGCAGAACATAAATATATAATTTCATAAGTAACATGCATATAAAAGAATGACGAATGTGAAAATCATAAACATTGCAGAGCTTATATGAATAAACAATATGATCACAGAAGATTATCATGGCTAAATTTGAGTTCTTTAATTATCGTCTGGGTTCAGGCACGAGTTTTTTAACCAGAAAAACCATGATCTCGGCCAATATTTCAATATCTTATCGCGGTCGATATATGGTTCGGTATTGCAATATTTTGGGCGATATATTCGAAATGATATTCACAGTGAGATTTGTTGTTTCATTTCCGGAGGAGCCCAAAACGAGATCTGGGGCGATATTTTCGAGATCTGAAATAGTGGGGGTGACGTAAAAAGAGTATAAAAAACACAGTAGAAAACAATAGGTAAATGCAGCATGCAAAATAATAAAAAGGATACCAAATGAAACAAGGTAATACAAAAATGCATAAAAGACCAATTAAAAAAAATATAGTTATGTTGGTTTCCAATCCAATTCAATTGAAATAAACAAAATAAGGGTATAAAATGGTAATTGAACAACCTTTTATGTATGATGCATGTTTTAGTCTTGCGCTATCTGGCAATTGATTTCTACAGAATAATGCAAAAAATTCGGAACCAGTATTGTTACTGCTATTATGTTAATCTCAAATAAAGAAATGATAATTAGAAAGCTATCTTGATCCTTGGTTTATAACTCATATTTGGATGCATTTCTATCTTCTTTGGAAAAATGTCTCATGGCGAATCCTAGAGTTCACCATGTTTCTTAGGCGCATTCTTGGTCACATGAATCGGTGAACAATGATTTATTGAACTTGCATTTTTGAAACTTTATGCGCAAAGGTTGAGGCTGGAAGTAAGTTTGTTCGTACATTTATATTTTTTAAGTAGCTTGTATTAGTTTATAATTATTATCTGTCATAAGTACTGGTAATTTAACTAACTTTATATAGTAATAGAAGTAAAACTAGCAACTTTATGTATATAGGCTTACATCCAAAGCCAACTCCCCATTTCACGGCATTTGAGCTTTGAACGTAGAAGTTACATGTAGAGTAATAGCAAACATGTATGTTCTTATGCCGTACACGAGGAATCTGCATTGTGTAAACTTCTGCATCCTGTAAGCTCTTGCTTGTAGGGTGTACAATAACATGCCATTTATTTGTATGATCCAGAGTCCAGACAAAATATCTTGCTATATGGATCGTGAATATGAATAAATCAGCTTAAATTGAATTTTTGTTAGTAAGTAGCATGAGTTAATTTTTGTTGTTTAGAACAATGTTCTTTCTCTATGTTTATTAGTCGTGATGCACTTTAAGTGTTTTGTGCTTTGTTGTTGATACTTCGTTGTCGAAATTTTGTCTGTTGTTCTAGTTGATGAATATCCACTTATTACCATGTAAAGTTTGTTGAGCAATGGCTGCATGCTTCTTTAGTTGCCTTCGTAAGTTTGAATTCAGCCAAATGGTTCTCTGCAAGGTCTTTAAAATTTGGGGTTGTTTAGATGGGATTTTTTGCTCATTTGTTGGATCCCCCCCCCCCCCCCCCCTCCCACAAAAAAAACCCTGATATATGGTTTTCCCCAGATAAAAAGCTGTTTCATAAGTAACATTCCAAGTCCTTATGTTTATTGCAGTTTTGATTATAGATTCATTGGGATTCAATACATCCTTATGTTCATAGCAGTTTTTATTATAGATTTATTATTTGGAATTCAATACATTTTTATATATTAACATTCTATCTTTTCATTTATTAGAACCTGAGAAAAAGGTCCTGGTGCAGTAAACCATGCTAGTGCAATAATAAGTAAATAAAAATCTTGGTTTGTTTTCATTGGAAAAGTTCCGTGATTTTGCAATATGTTAAGTTTGCATTTTTTTTTTTTTGAGAAGGAGGGGGAGAGGGTTTTTTTTTTTTTTTTTTTTTTTTTTTTTGGGTTTCTGGTTTTTTATTTTGTGTGTGTGTGTGATTGAGGAAAGAGGGGGGGGGGGGGGGGGGAGGGTTGTGGTTTCTCCTGCACTGAAACCCTGCCATATGGTTTCCCCAATGAAATGCTGTTTCTTAAGCGACATGCTAAGCCTTCATGTTTATAGCAGTTTTGACTATAGATTTATTGGGAATTCAGTATTTTTGATATTGTATGATAATATCTTTTCATTTGTTAGAACCTGAGTAAAATATCCTGTTGTAGTATACTGCACTACATGCTAGTGCAGTAACAAATAAATAAAAATTTTGGTTTGGATTCATTAGAAAACATTGATGTGATCTTTGCAATGTGTTAAGTTTGCATATGGAAGGGGAGAGCCTTTTTTTTGGGGTGTGTGTGTGCGCGTTTGGGGGGGGGGGGGGGGGGTATGTTATTAGATACTGTATGAGGTTATTAAAAATAATTGGTTAAATTGTACGTTGAGTTTTTTTTTTCGTATTTCTTAGTTAAAACCAACAAAAAGATTTCCAAAATCTTAATTTACGCCCTGTTTGTTTTTTCTAAAAAACGCTTTTTCAAGTGCTGAATGGAAGCACTTATTTGTTCAACAGTTTTAAGCTTGTTTGATAGAAATGCCCATTCAGCAAAAATGATTCCAATCAGCAAAAAAGCATTCAGCTAGAAAAATGAGCTTTTTTGAGCTTGTCCACCGATTGTGATATTTACAAGGATGACCCCAGTTCTTTTTATAGCTGAAAGTTCAACAGTCTCATTAAGCAAAACAACTTTATCACTCTTTGATGCTTCACAATTTCAGCTGTATCGAGGTTGGCCTGCTGCTATATACAACAGATTATATTCATTTCTATTAGAAATGCTCTTATTTACTACACGTACTACTTTAGAAAGAAAGAGAGCTAGCTGCTTTAATAAAGTGCAGGGATAAAGGATGCAAGAGTTTTTTTGCTATATTCATGTACTTTTTAACTAGTCACATCATCTTTTGTATACATTATAAATGTGCAGGTTTTGCAAAACATGGGACATAACGTTAGTATACTGTTCCATGTATAAATCGTTAACTTATAGGCAATCCAAAATATTTTAACATGATCTACATGTAGTAAATGTATATCAACTTCATAAACAGAATGTACGTTGAATGGCAATTTGGTCAATGAAAAGTGTATTAGAATAAAATAGATTTTTAATCAACGAGTAAACAAACAACTTTTCAACTATTCAGCATTCAGCATTCAACATTCAGCTTTCAGCATTAAGCAATAAGCATGGTTCAAAATTCCGATCGGCTTGCTGGAATCCGGCCTATTTCAGTCCGGTTCCGATGATGTCCGGACCGGAATTTGCCTGGAAATCCGTTTCTGCAATACAACATGAAAAAGAGAGGGAAAATCAATATCTGGGCATAAAGCAAGAGAAAGAAAGCACGTGGGAAGGAGAGAAGGCGACATTAAGAAGAGAGACACTGCAAAATCGAAGGCGGCGGAACTATTTAGGGTTTTCCCCCTTATTTCTGTCCTTTTGAAGTAGTAGCGGTTGATTTGGATTGTCTGTAGCTCTGTACTATTCCAATTGTGCTGGGCTGGACAACCAAATAGTTAAGTAAACATTATGTCGGTATAAAACAGCAGCCTGAAATTTCAGATTGATATATACATTATACCAAAATAAACCATATTATGTCATTATATACTAGCGAAATGCAAAAAATAATTTGTAAAAATTTGTCCCAAGCTTTTGCTGTGTTAAATTCGTGAATACACTATTAATTTATCTGTAAAATTATACCAGAATTCACAAAACGAAATTAGAACGAAATTTCCGGAATTTCCGAAATGGAACGAAAACTTTGAAATTTCTTGATGGACGGAACGGAAACGGATAACGAAATTTTAAACCTTGGTTTAAACTAAATCCACATTTTAGGTAACTAATGGTACATGTGCATCAGATTGATTCGGTCTTGTAAGAATGCAATTTTAGAATGCTCTTGCAACATGCTAGTGCAAATATTAGCAGTTTGCTATTGGTTTGGAGTTGTGTCAAATTTCTGATGCAGCTTTTGCCACTGAAACGCAGCTCACCTACATCTGTGGTGCAAAATAGCAGTTTGTTTACTTACATTCTCTTCTTTACAGTGGTGAGCGAACATCTACGGAAGAATGGCCCGCCTTTCTTGAAATTAAAGGCAGAGTCAGGCTTGATGCTTTTGAGAAATTCTTGCAGGAGCTTCATCTTTCTCGTAGCCGTGGAATAATGGTAATTTCAGTTTCTTTTGCCTTTTCATAAGTTAATCTCAGTTAGTGGTTGAAACTATACATGTAGATAGTTCCAGATTAATTCTTGCCTAGGTTTTCCCTTTGTGTGTTGCTTATGATATCATACGGACTTTTTTTTTTCATTATATTCGTGATTATAACTTGTAAGGGGTTAACTGGCTGGAATGAACTAATATGGTTTGTTTACGAGGAGGAAAAATTTATAGGATTGAGCATTTTATATTGAAAAGAAAACAACGTTGTTTAATATTTATGCTGCATCTTCAGATCTTCCAAATTATGCTATTTTATCTTATGGGGTACAATAAATAAATATTATATATTACTATCTACTGTATCTAGCAATAGACAAGTAAAAGAATT
Organism: Allium sativum; assembly: GCA_030737875.1. NCBI lineage: Eukaryota > Viridiplantae > Streptophyta > Magnoliopsida > Asparagales > Amaryllidaceae > Allium > Allium sativum. Next base: position 803,578,894 of record CM060915.1, read on the forward strand.
TTCCCGATTGTTTCCCATGGTTTGTATGTTCAGGTCTTCCAATTTGTAATTTCTGCACTTTTATACAAGTCTCTTTTTAATTCTCTCCCACCATTTTACATTCAACTTGCTATATTTTACTGTTTCTCCAAATGTTTTTATTTTTCCTTTTTCATTATTTGAATTTAAGGTCATATATAATATATTTTTTCTTTTAAAATTGGTATTTTATTGCAAACTATCACCTGGCTTCAAACACTAGTTCATAGTACCTAGGACGGTAGGTTTATTCGTTGCTATGGTTTTTTTTTTTTTTTTTTTTTTTTTTGGGGCAAAGCTATTCGTTGCTATGGTTTATCCTTGCTTTGCAATGACCATTGCATTGTAATGCTAGGTATACCAGATTATTGGTTTATACATTGTTGATAACCGCACGTTGGACCAAAAGCACATTTTTTATCCCCTTTGACATGATTTTTTTGCTTTCAAATTTATTTTACGCTATAGCTTGATTTTTTTTTATTCTTTCTTTTTTAGCATTATCTTGGCTATGAATTACATATATGTCTGGAGTAAACGGACTTAACATGTATGTTATAATTGACATGTGTGTGATAAAAAGAGACTGACAGGAATTTAGGATTATATGTTATTTTTCATAGTAGGAGGTAATATCATTGTCGATACCATAAGTTCAGGTACGTAACCTGCAACATCCTGAAATATTGTACTTGACCCTCCTGATATTCATTTCAATAGGCTTATTCCTTGTAACTTTTAATTAGTGTTATATTTGTACCATGCATACTGGGTTCATCACGTATCAAATGCGCTCGACACGACAGTCGTCTTAATTGTTGATGAATTCTGGAAAATATTTTTTGGATTAGAGAGTACATCATTCCACTCTAGTACATTTTACAAATTATGAAATACATGAACAGAGGAATTTCTATGGTAAAGAAAACAAAGCTGAACCTTAAAACTGTTGAAGAAGGGAGGCAGCATGGACTCAAGTAAGTGTTGGAAATGTTTTCCGCAAGAATTTACTCTGTTAATGTGAATCATCTTTGCAACCTCTCCGTTAACTTTATACATGTCAATAATTTCATAAAATTTTACATGAAGGTTTGATTAATCAACCAAAATGGATATGATTAACTGGAAAAGGAAATTTGAAGTTTGTGTTGAAAAGTAAGCAAAGCTGAACTGGAGAACTATTAAAGAAGAGTAACAGAAGACTCAAATAAAGAATGAAAAATGTTTCCCTCAAGAAGATACTGAGATTGATATAGACCATAATT